>CAHIKZ030005100.1:377500-790000 GCA_903632075.3 Acanthosepion pharaonis | reverse complement strand
ATGTGCATAAAGATATTAGCATAACTAGGTGCCATTTTTGTGCCCATTGCTGTGCCACTAATCTGTAAATAGTGTTTGTTGTTGTATTTAAAATTATTATGTGTTAAGATGAACTTTATTAATTGGCATATATCTGTAATTTGGTAGTTAGGTAATTTTTTGTTACTAAGGAACTCATAGCAAGCTGATACTCCTTCAACATGTGGAATGTTCGTGTAAAGGGACGAAACCTCCATCGTTACTAGGATTGTATCATGGTGGACTAAGTTAATGTTTTGTAATTTGCTGAGAAAGTCAGTAGTGTCTCTAATATAACTAGGTATGTCAGGCAATAAAGGTTTTAGGATATTGTCTATGTACCCAGATATAAGTTCTGTGAGGGTGCCAATGTCTGATATTATGGGTCTACCAGGTGGCATGATTTTAAGGGTTTTTGAAATTTCATAGATGTTCTCTTCATTATTTGATTGTGTAATTTGATGTGGGTCGGATGAAAAAGTGTTAGGGTGTTTTTCTGAAATGATTTTGGGGAGTTTATGTAGTTTTGGGATAGTGTAGAATGTTGCTGTTTTAGGGTTCTCAGGAATAAGAGATTTTATGGTATTTTTATGTTGTAGTTCAGGTTCTGAGTGAGAAGTGATAATTCTGTTTTGAATGTGCTAGTTGGGTCTAGAGGTAAGGGTACATAGAATCTTTTATTTTGAAGTTGTGATTCTGCTTCTTTAATGTAGTGGTTAGTGTCTAAGATGGTTATAGCTCCGCCCTTGTCGGCTGGTACGATAATTATGTCTCGGTTGTTTTTAAGAGTATAGATGGCTTGGTGTTCTATTTTGGATAAGTTGTATTTTTTTATCTGGTGTCCTTTGTTTTTTAAGAAGTAATCCATGTGTTGTCTGGCTTTGTGGGCATATTGATCCAAGTGTTGGTTACGTCCGCTTGGTGGGGTCCATGTATTGTTCGTCGTCGGAGGAAGTTTGGAGCATGATTGGTTAGCGCTGTTGTCTGTATTAGAAGTAGGTTTGTTGTCTGAGAAATATTCTTTTAGTCTCAGTCTACGAAGGTATTTTTTTCATATCGTAGCAAAGGTTTAGAGGTTTTAGTGGTTGTGAGGGCAGAATGATAATCCTTTATTTAATAAAGAGGTTTCTCCTTGGGTGAGAGTGTATTTAGATAAGTTAGCGATGTGGTTGTCAGCAGAGGTAGTATTGGTGTAGTGAACATAATGAGATCTTCGTGGGATCTGTTGTATTAAATAATCTTTCAGGTAAGTTATGTGTTGTAAAATGGGGTCCTCAGCAATTAGTTTATTGAGTTTTGGTTTTTCAAAAATATACACTGTGTCAGTTTTTTTGGTACAGGAAATTGAGTGCTTTTTTTACTTGAGAGTATTGAAACGGAGAAAGTGTTAGGTAGAGAGAATAACTGATTTTTTTAGATAAGTTCATGTAAAAAGATTTTTTTAATGTAAGCAGTGTTGTGCAAGATTTCTTAATTGCGTGGAGGTTCTGTTGTATATATGTTGGGCTTTTTGTTTTTGCAATGTAATAAAACTATGTTGGAAATTGTATTTAAATCGGAACCCTTTTTGGTATTAAGTCCATTTTCTTGCAAAGTCCGAGAAATATAATATCCGAGTGTGTCTGTGCCAGTTTGTAGAAAATTTTTTCTAGTTTTCTTCTATCGTGGAGATTTTTGCCGTTTAAGTAGGGTCCAAATAGCATAATGAGAAGCCACGTATACTTTCTTAATATGTATATATAGAAAAAGTTTCAAATTAAAATTATAATGTTTTATTTTATGAAAGTATTTATTTATATATATATTTGATATTTCAAATTGTCCTCAATTTTTCATCAGAAATAACTGTTTGTTACAAATAAATTAAAATTACTGTTTGTTGGCAAGTAGCGTCCTTCGCGAGACGCGGACGTCACGTGATATGGAACGTCACTGTTCAGATATTCCTAACTTAAATCTAACTGTCATAAATATTTTAAAAAATATTTTTTTTACTATATCTAAAGAAATTGCTTAGCTATTGAAATATTTATAAAGATTTAAAACACCTAAGTCCCTATTCAACCCTAATTTATGTGTATTTAATTTTAAAATCCAATATGTTTCTTTTTTTCTGCGTGTGAATGTGGAAGTAAAATCGGAATCTATTAATAAACATTTGCAATACATGGACCCCACCAAGCGGACGTAACCAACACTTGGATCAATATGCCCACAAAGCCAGACAACACATGGATTACTTCTTAAAAAACAAAGGACACCAGATAAAAAAATACAACTTATCCAAAATAGAACACCAAGCCATCTATACTCTTAAAAACAACCGAGACATAATTATCGTACCAGCCGACAAGGGCGGAGCTATAACCATCTTAGACACTAACCACTACATTAAAGAAGCAGAATCACAACTTCAAAATAACAGATTCTATGTACCCTTACCTCTAGACCCAACTAGCACATTCAAAACAGAATTATCACTTCTCACTCAGAACCTGAACTACAACATAAAAAATACCATAAAATCTCTTATTCCTGAGAACCCTAAAACAGCAACATTCTACACTATCCCAAAACTACATAAACTCCCCAAAATCATTTCAGAAAAACACCCTAACACTTTTTTCATCCGACCCACATCAAATTACACAATCAAATAATGAAGAGAACATCTATGAAATTTCAAAACCCTTAAAATCATGCCACCTGGTAGACCCATAATATCAGACATTGGCACCCTCACAGAACTTATATCTGGGTACATAGACAAATATCCTAAAACCTTTATTGCCTGACATACCTAGTTATATTAGAGACACTACTGACTTTCTCAGCAAATTACAAAACATTAACTTAGTCCACCATGATACAATCCTAGTAACGATGGATGTTTCGTCCCTTTACACGAACATTCCACATGTTGAAGGAGTATCAGCTTGCTATGAGTTCCTTAGTAACAAAAAAATTACCTAACTACCAAATTACAGATATATGCCAATTAATAAAGTTCATCTTAACACATAATAATTTTAAATACAACAACAAACACTATTTACAGATTAGTGGCACAGCAATGGGCACAAAAATGGCACCTAGTTATGCTAATATCTTTATGCACATTCTAGAAAAGAAGATACTAGACAATTCGGAATATAAACCATCACATTACTTTAGATATATTGATGACATTTTCTTATTATGGACTCATGGATCAGAAAAATTAAAAACCTTTTTCACTTTCTGCAACAATTTCCACGATACAATTAAATTTACCATGGAGCACTCCATACACATCCATCCCTTTCTTAGACGTTATGATAAAATTAAACAAATATACACTTTCTACCAGTCTATACAACAAACCCACAAACCAACATAAATTCCTGCACTTTAACAGCTGTCATCCCTTTAAATTAAAAAAAATCTATTGTATACAGCTCATTTCTTAGAACCAAACGCATATGCTCAGACCATTTAGATTTTCTATACAATATTAATAACTTAACAAAACAATTCCTAAAATGCAAATACCCAATAAAAAATAATAAAAGAAGCACTAAATAAAACTATCCTGATAAATCGTAACACACTTCACATACAAGAAAAATAAAAAACAACAATCGGATTCCCATGGTTTTTAACCACAATCAATATTCCCACACACTTATTCATAATTTAAAAAATGATTACAAGAACCTCCAATTAGACAACAAGATCAAAGACATTTTCGATAAACCACCCATAAATGCAATGAAACAATCACCTAACTTATCAGCTATCCTCACCTCTACCAAATATCTAAACAATAGAAACCAAACAGGAAATTACAAATGTAACAAACCTCGTTGCTTAGTTTGCAAACATTTAGTAATAGCTAATACATTTTACGTACCCAACACCAATATCAGGATACAGCCACCTAACCTCACCTGCGATACCCATAACGTAATCTATTATTTATTCTGCAACTTATGTCCTAATAGTGGATATATTGGTGAGTCTGAAACAATTTTAGATTTCGTTTTAATAACCATAAACAAACAATACGTCAAAACAACCCTTATTCCCCATAGCTAAACACTACAATCAATCAGGACACACATTAGAAAACTGCAAATGTTTATTAATAGATTCCGATTTTACTTCCACATTCACACGCAGAAAAAAAAAAAAACATATTGGATTTTAAAATTAAATACACATAAATTAGGGTTGAATAGGGACTTAGGTGTTTTAAATCTTTATAAATATTTCAATAGCTAAGCAATTTCTTTAGATATAGTAAAAAAATATTTTTTAAAATATTTATGACAGTTAGATTTAAGTTAGAATATCTGAACAGTGACGTTCCATATCACGTGACGTCCGCGTCTCTCGAAGGACGCTACTTGCCAACAAACAGTAATTTTAATTTATTTGTAACAAACAGTTATTTCTGATGAAAATTGAGGACAATTTGAAATATCAAATATATATATATATATATATATATATATATATATATATATATATATATATATATATATATATTCATTCGTTTTACTGATGTTCCTCGAATCATAGACGAATAATCGAAGAATCGAAGAGTAAACTTTCATAGCATATTTTGCTTCTTAGTAAATCTGGTCGTCCTCAGATGGAGATTGAATGCCAAAAAGACAGGAATCAGAACGTTTGCAGATCAGAAACGAATATATGTAACAACCTAATATAGTCGTGTGTGTGTATGTGCATCTATGTATGCATTTTATGTGTAGTAGTGCGTTGCAGAGAGATGAGAACATTCAATTTCCGACTATGGGACTCGATCTCGAATCTCACCATGGTGGATTCATCAGGGAGGTGATTTCTTGATGTTATCCGTCGTCCCCGGGAAGCGATAAGAACAGGCGGCACCTTTGAAAAGTTCTTGAAAAACCATACCACGTGTTGACGCAAGACTTGTGAGTGAAGTTTTCTTGTCGTTTTGTCTAACCAATTTCGGATAGCACGAAACGACAAGTCATCATGACCGATGGGTTGAGTGTACTGGCGTTGTTCACACTGTTGATTTCGCCACATTCTGCGTTCTCTCCCAGAAACTATAACTTATCATAGTTGAAGTATACACCAATGGTGTGTTCCGAGGACGCTTACCAAGCACAAATGTGATTTACCAGACGGATGGGCTCGGAAAACCAGTATTAATATATATATATAGCCATACACCAAGACCTCCAACTAACTTCACACAGACTAATCCTGCCCAATCTGTAATAAATTTTGCAGAAATATATCCGGATTAACTAGATAGGTGAAATCTTGCAATATCAATGCACCATCCAATAATAAATAAAAACAATATTTTTTATGGTCTTTGCAGAAAAAAATATATAAATTATTTGCAAGACTTAAGAGCCACTGTAGATCCCACAATTTATTGAAAATTTACTCATATGATTCACTGATTTTATTCATTTTATTCTATATTTGACTGTAAGATATTTTTTTTAATCATTTCACCCCAAGCAAGATAATAATGGCACTAAGACGCATTGGGTTATTGAGCGTGAGAGAATATGAAAAATTAAGAAGTAAAAACAATAAAAGAACAAGAATTAAGAAGATAGAAAATAAAGGTTGATATTGCATTTAAAATTTTGAAGGTCAAAGTTGACTGGAAAATAAGGATCTGGAAGAATGTTCCACAAGCTTGAAGTGCGAGAGAAGAAACAGTTAGCATAGAACTTACGTTTGCATCTGGTTATTTCAACTGTAAGACGATGAGGCCTCGCTGCCAATATAATTCATATTTATTTTTAATTTTGTAGCATAATATTTCAGTAGATACATAGTAATTTATTTTGTATATAATTTTAATCAAATAAAGTTATTGTGATGAACATATACGGTTTAATGTAAAATTAGTGTAAACTGTCAAGGTAAAAATAATCATGAACTGTTAATTTAATAATAGTCATAGACAAAATCGTACATATTCGATTAACGACTCAACAGTCATCATGTATATACGTATATGTATATGTACATTTGTTTATATGTGCATATATGGATATAGATATAAATATGTTTATATATATGTATGTATATTAAGAAATGGACAAGTTCCGACAATTTATTTATTAAAGACATTTTATTATGTTTAACGTTGTTATTTTATAGATACAAGTATTTAAGCAACTGCTCTGTTTATGATAAACAGTATTAAATAACATTTACCGGCCTGAATGTCCGAGAAATTTTCATAGAAAATATTCGTTCTTTGACAGGATTCGAACCTGCATCCTATACGGAACCGTCATATACGCTGACGTGCCTTACCGCTAGGCTACAAAGAAGCGTTCGGTAGACAAGGTCGAATTTACTGCTTATAAACTCCAATTTTCCATGAATCTCGTACATTCATAACGAATGTAAACAAATGACGTCATATATTAAGAAATGGACAAGGTCCGACAATTTATTTATTAAAGACATTTTATTATGTTTAACGTTGTTATTTTATAGAACATTAAACATAATAAAATGTCTTTAATAAATAAATTGTCGGACCTTGTCCATTTCTTAATCTACCGAACGTCTACCGAACGCTTCTTTGTAGCCTAGCGGTAAGGCACGTCAGCGTATATGACGGTTCCGTATAGGATGCAGGTTCGAATCCTGTCAAAGAACGAATATTTTCTATGAAAATTTCTCGGACATTCAGGCCGGTAAATGTTATTTAATACTGTTTATCATAAACAGAGCATTTGCTTAAATACTTGTATCTATAAAATAACAACGTTAAACATAATAAAATGTCTTTAATAAATATATGTATGTACACATGTATATATATATATGTGTGTGTGTGTGTGTGTGTGTGTGTGTGTGTGTGTGTGTGATAAAAATGTTCAGCGTTGCCACATAAGAGCAAGACAATGTAAAACCCTAGCAGAACTAAAAAGTCATACCCACAGTGTCTATATTTGAGGATTTATCAAGCGATCATATAGAAGGTTGTCTCATTGTAAGATAAAACGATGACGAAGACAGGAAAAAATTGGTAAATGGAAAGAGAGTATTTGAAAGAGAAAAAGAATACGAGGAAGAAGAGATTAAAATGTTGTTTGAAAAAGAGACGGCATTAAAGAATGGAGATAAAAATGCAATGAACAAAGCGAAGGAAAAGAAAACAAGTGACAATCGCGAGGGCGAGCGGGAAAAAAACAGGGAAAAAAAGTCGAGTCACAACCGCCAAGTATATATGTAAACAAGTATGTATTTATCTATGTATACAGGCCTAGGAAGAGGCTTAAAATTCATTTGAAGAATAATCTGAAGACATTATACATGGATATGGAGATTTTGGAAGAACTGACTTTAAATCGCAGATTGGAGGCACTTTATAAAGAAAGGATGCAACGCCTTTGAAGATGAATGTCTCAATCATGCTCAGATCAAACGTGGTCTACATAGGAACACACAAGCAGTCTTGGAAATGTGGTGTGCGTGAGCGCATGTTGTTGTCGAGGGAAGAAAGCAAGCCAATTATGCCAAACTACCTCATCGTCATGCCAACAATAACTGTTATTCCAACAAGGTTTGAAGATCACTGTAAGTTTGTGCTGAACAACAACAGATCATCAATCCCTTCTTTATTCAATCAATTCGAAATCCTGACATCTACAGCAGACAAGGTTGAATGGTTTGCTCGGAAATTCTCTTCCAACTCAACAAAAGACTCCTTTGGAGTGCCCACATCTGATTTCCCCAATAGGACAGAGATTCTACTGAGTAATATGCGCATAATCCCGTCACTGATCAGATACATCATTTCTAAATGGTGTATCTGACCAATGGGATACCAGTCGTCGTCCTAAAGATATGTGCCACCGTGCTGGCTCCAGTTCTCTCCAAACTACAATTATTGCCTTGCTACTTTCCTGCATGTTAGAAGTCCTCCTCTGTAGGCCCTGTTTTTAAGAACTCTGGAGAACATTCTGACCCCCTCTAACCATCACCCTATTACTCTCCTACCGCTTTTCGAAAAAGTATTCGAGGCTTTAATCAATGCTGAAATAGTTAAGCACCTTATCTCTCACGACCTATATGGCTTCGGTTTTGCCAGATCTTCCGCTGATGTGCTAACGGCCATCACTGAATCTATATCAAGCTCTTGATAATAACGGTGAAGCCTGAGCTGTGACTTTTGCTATCTCAAAGGCGTTTGACATTGGTACGCTGGTCTTCTAGGCTCGAAGGCTATGGTATTAATGGACGACTGTTTAATTTAATCCAATCGTTTCTATCAAATCTTGAAATGAAAATCGTTTTCAACGGTCTCGTTTCCAGATCCTTTCACACGAACTCGGTTGTCCCCACAAGGTTCCATCCTGGAACATTTTTTCTGATCTTCATCAATGTCATCCATTCCAAGTATGAATTTATGCTGATGAAACTACCATTCACTCAATAACAAATACGCCAGATCCGACAAAGTTAATATGGCCGCTGCTCTTCAGAAGGATCTCCAATCTATGGTTAATTGGGCTGAGGCAGGAAATGGCTCGTAAATTTTAATGCCTCCAAAACGAAACCGCTCTCTTTCAACCACCATCGAGAATCTTTCCTACCGGCTATCATCATCACTGGTTCTAGAATCACGAAAAGCAATACACTACGCTTCTTGGCCTCATGTTTGCAACTGATTTGAAGTGGAACGACTACATCGAATCAAAAGATGTATCTACTGCAAGGAAATTTGGGTTACTGTGTTGTGCTAGAAGGTTTTTCTCGTCCGAGTCCATCTTGCATATTTACAAATCTACCATTCGCCCGTGCATTGAATGCTGTTGCCATATCTTGTCTGGTGCTCCTGCTATTCATCTTGAGGTTCTTGACAACATCAAAAGAATGATTTGCAATGTAATCGACTCTGACTTGGCATCTCGACTTCAGTCTCTTTCTCACCGACGTGACGTGGCTTCCCTCTGTCTTTTCTACAAATATTTTCATGGCTGACGAGTTTTTTCCCTAGTGCCCGGTTTGCGTGAATCTAAATTTGCTACTAGACTGGCATCTAGGTCCAACCCTTTTGCTGTTGAATGAGTTAAATGTAACCGCCACTTATACTCCAACTGTTTCTTTTCTCACACTTCCCGCCTGTGGAAATCTCTTTCGTTTCCTTGTTTCCCTGTTAACTACAATCTTCAAAAACTTAAATGCAACGTCAATCGCCATCTTCTATCTTCTTGAACCCATTCCAGTTTTTATATTTTCCTCGGTTTTCTTTACCCACTTTTTTCTCCCACCTTCACTCTCTGTAACCAGAGTTACCGTCTTGTTTGGGGTGAAATGATTGAAATAATTATCTAGGCTGAGACGGCACTTGGTGTTACACAGGAGAGTTTCAGGGAATGCAGATTCAATCAGCCCAATCAAGGATACAAGTTTTATCTGTCACATATTGCCTGATATTTATGAAATCGAATGCTGGTCTCAAGAGTCATCGTAGGCGCCATAGACACCGTAATGAGACGGAAGCTGTTACAAGTGATGCGAAAGATGATAAAGCAGCTTACATCCGAGTAAGATGTGGCAGTCACCATGTATGTATGTACATATATGTGCATGCATGTATGTACATATGTGTATGCATATATGTACATATACGTGTATGCATGTACTTATATGTGTCTGTATGTACATATGTGTTTATTTATGTATGTACATACATATATGTGTATGTAGGTACATGAGTGCGTATGTATGTATGTACATATGTATGTATGTGTGCATCTATGTATGTACACATTTGTATATGTATATACATATATGTTTATGTATGTACATATGTGTTTATGTATGTATGTATGTACATATGTGTGTATGCATGTATACACGTATTTGTGTATGTATGTACATATATGTGTATGTATGTATATATGTGATTATGTATGTATGTACATATGTGTGTATGTATGTACATATGTGCATGTATGTACATACGTGATTATGTATGTATGTATGTATGTATGTACATATATGTGTATGTATGTACATATGTGTGTATGCATGTATGTACATATGTGTGTATATATTTACATATGTGTTTATGTATCTGTGTATGTATGCATAAGTGCGTTTATGTATGTACATATGTGTGTATGTCTGTATGTATGTACATATGTGTGTATGTATGTAAATATGTGTGTATGCATGTATGTACATATGTGTGTATGTACATATGTGTTCATGTACGTATGTGCATATGTGTGCATGTATGTATGTACATATGTTTGCATGCATCTATGTACATATGTGTGTATATATGTATATACATATATGTGTATGCATGTATGTACATATGTGTGCATGAATAATTTTAAGTCCCCCTATCAAGTGAAGAATTTTTCTAGTTTTATTACAGCCATAAAAAAATATTACCCGGTTGGTGCCGCGTCACTCGTGAAATTATACTTCCTTGTCTTGAGAAGTTCGAGATAGACTCGTTCTTGCAAAATGCCAAAATATTTTCTTTTTTTTTTTTTTCTTTTTTTTAGTTCAATATCAGTTTATTTTATGTATCATTAGTGATATTATCTGAGAAAAATCATCAAAAAAGTAAAAAAAAAAAGTTCTTGCGATATTTTATATGGGATTAACAGAAAGTTCTTCATGTAGAATAAAACATTCACTTTATATCAGAAATACTATCAGAAAACCAAAATATTATACACGATATGGATGCTCTTTATTTATGTTATGGTCCGATTCTTTGTACCACGGTCATAGTCCAAGGTAGAACCAATAAAGAAGAACTCGAACACAGGTATGGAATAACACAGATATATTACAAACAGGAATATATACAGAGAAGTAGAAGTGTTAGTACGAACAATCAGGTTTAGTCGAGAGAACAATGTAGTCTCGACAAGTATCACTATTCCAATGTCTTGCAGTAATTGTCTGAACGCGACTCTGTTTCGGACTGCCTCTGACTCGACTCTTGCCTCGGTTTGAACTACCGATTATATTTAGTCACCCCCCACGTGGGCATCATGTGGCACAAGGCCAGTTTAACGTGGGATCTCCGAGCACGTGGGATCTCGACGTAGCCTCCTTCGGGTTCCTCCCCGCCGGGAGTCAGAGAGTTCAACCGATCAGCCGGTCGACCGAGATCGACTTGAACGACTGACTGACTTAAAAAACTACTGACTATATTTAGTCACCCCCCACCCCACGTGGGCATCATGTGGCACAAGGCCGGTTTAACGTGGGATCACCGAGCCCGTGGGCTCGGCCAAAAATATGCCCATTGAACCCGTATAAACGGGCTAATGGTCGGTTTACCGCCCCGAATGAGAATCCGCCTTTCGGCGTAGCCTCGTTCGGGTTCCTCCCCGCCCGAAGGCAGAGAGTTCAAACCGATCAGCCGGTCGTCCGACATCGACTTGAACGACTGACTGACTTAAAAAACTACTGACCCCTTGCCTACTCCTGAGGCGCAGTATTTATTAAGTATGAAATAGTCCATTGTCATTATGATGGGTAAGATCCCATAACAATTTAACGGTTGCATATTAATTTACCAAATGATTGTGTGGGAAGAAGAGTTCTCTAAAATCTCTCGGTGATATATATAAAAAAAAACTCCTACAGAAGGTAGCGAAGGAGATCGAGAAGAAGGGACTAAGTATAAGCTACAAGAAAACAGAATGAATGGTCATCAGCGAAAAGAGGTCAAAATGGAATTTACAGATCAGTAACATTAAAATCAAGCGGGTGCAGAAATTTAAATATCTGGGAAGTATTGTAATAGAGGACGGAAAGTGTGACACTGAGATGCGATGATATTTTGGGATGGCCAAAGCTAAGCAGAGTATTACGAAACAGGAAAGTTTCGTTGGAAACAAAAGAGTAATGAACTGTTATGTAATATCTGTCCTCTTGTATGGCAACGAAAGCTGGAATACATACTTAATGGGCTTTAGCACGTGAATAGTAGAACAGGGTTTGGGAGAAATAACGAAAAGACAACACTTATTAAAAGCTACAAAGGATAGAAGAAGGTGGAATGTTATAATCGCCAACGTCCTGAAGGGAAACGGCATGTTTTTATATAATTTTTCATGTGTTTGTATTTTTTTTTCTTTTCAGGATATAAATTAGATACAAATTGTTCGAATGTTTTATATATTCAAATGCTTTCGGCTATACTCTTAGCCATTATCAAAGATGAATTTTATTTTACTTTTAACTGAATATATGAATTGTTTTATGTATCTAGAGTTATTTGAATGTTTTATTTTTCAAACAAGGTCAGCACATTGTGGCCGCGTTCATATTTATTATTTTGTTGGTTTTTACTTTTTTTATTAATAAGGCTTCCATTATTTTTAGCCTTTTTGTATATGTGGAGGATGTTATTATATTTGTATTATCAACGAGTTTGTTACGGATAGAGTTTGGTAGGTCTCCATGTGTATTTAAATGAGACTTAACTGAGCTATGGTCCGCGAAATATAACGTGAGTCTTCTTGTTGGGCATGTTGTAGTATATCTAATATAATTATTTACGAATTTGGATTGGTCAGAAACACAGCACCTTAAGAGACATAAGTAAATTTGTAAATAATATTGGTTCTCTGTAATTTGGATCTTGCAGGTAAATTATTATTTTTGACAATAAGGTTGATAGAATTTTTTATAATAAATAATTAATCTTATTTTCTTGTGTACTCAACTGGAGCTTTGTATTTGTTTATAATGTTTCTTAGTGAATATTATTCGCCTTGCTTATAGTTACTATGCATTTATTTTTATATGTACCAAGTGTTGCTATATATGTGTGTACATATGTGTGAATGTATGTATGTACATATGTGTGTATGTATGTACATATATGTATTTATGTATGTATGTATGTATGTATGTATGTATGTATGTGTCCATATCTGCATTCACTTGTTCGCAGACTTCATGAATTCAAGCGCCCTACGAAACTGGCATCCCGCTCTCACCCCTTCACTGTCGAAACTATTAAATGTAGCCGTCTCTTCTACTCCAATAGCTTCATATCTCGCACCTCTCGCCTGTGGAACTCCCTTCCCTATTCCAGTTTCCCTGAGAGCTATAATCTCCAAATATTCAAATGTAATGTCAATCGACATCTCCAGTTGCCTTGATCTATCTCATATCCTTCTCTTCATCCTTTCCTCTATCACTCCTATCTGATCTTGCTCCAAATATTCTGTAACCCCTTGCGTCCTAGTGGCTTCCCGCCTTGCTTGGGGTGAAACGCTTAATATATATATATATATATATATATATATATATATATATATATGGAAGAGGTTATAATTGTTCCAACGTGAGAAAAGTGTATATTTTCAAAAGGAGATGAACTGAAAACGTTTTTGTTTGAAATGTGGATTTTTTTTACTTTAAAATATATATTATACTCTATTTTCCATAATTCTGCTACACGTAGTTTTATAATACAGTCCTATAACGTCGCACCAGGCGAAAGGAAGTAATATTAACAAGAGAACTATATGCAATGTATATATAAACGCTTATCACTCGTCCAAGAAAGACATTTGAATCATTACCACGCAAAAAATTCATTTTTATAATATGTGGAAATATCTACTCTTTGCTTGAAGAAAGTCGCCAAACCAGAAACCCGTGTAGCAGAATTATGGAAAAGTATAATATAGATTTTAAAGTAAATAATCCACATTTCAACCAAATATGTTGCGGTTTATCTTCTTTTAATACACACACACACACATAGACACACACACACACATATATACATATATATATATTCTTTTAAGACATATATATATATATTCTTTTTAAGATATACATGTTCTTTTTTATATATTTATATATTCTTTTTAATATATAAATATTTTTCTTTTCAATATATATATATATATGTGTGTGTGTGTGTGTATTTTTGTAAATATTTTTTATAATTATATCAATCTTTTCTCTGCCTGGGCCATTGGTAAATAAAAGGATTAGACAATTGGAAAGGATCAGTATAAATTAAGTAGACACGATATGTCGATATTATTCAATGAAACATGTTTGAATGAAGATATGCTGCCTATATATATATGTGTGTGTGTAAAATGAGAAAAAATAGATTATTATTCCACTGTGCGTAACATTTAATTTAAAAGATGTTTCAATTAAAGATCATCAACCAGGATTATCAACCCTACCAGGCCAGAAATCGGATGGATCAGTAAAGTTATCCTGGATAGAGAGAGTCAACAAACAAATTAAACGACGCCTTAGACTTTTACAATGGACTGGTACCGCTGATGTCATTAACTGGTTCAAAGGAATTTAAAAAAAAAAAAAGGGGCGCTCTTCTATCCAATTTGATATCGTGGATTTTTGCCTCTCCATTTCCAAGGATATTTTTACCTTAGTTTTGGAATTTGCTAAGGAATCTCGAATATAATAATAAACTGTGGAAGATCAGTTCTCATTAACAACAATGAACAATGGATTAAAAACTCTGATGATCACTTTGAAATCCTCTATAGGATCATTAGATTCTGCAGAGTCTTTTGATCTGATGGGTTTATTTATCCTATATGATTTTAGCGCTGATGAGGATGTTAATGTTGATAGTATAGGTTTATACAGAGATGATGGTCTTATGGTAATAAGAAATTCTACTAAAATCAAGGTTGACAAATTAAGGAAGATGATTCATAAGGAATTAAAAAGCTTAAATCATAAGGTTAAGGTAACTACTAATGTTAAACGGGTTGATTTTCTTGAAGTTACATTAGATCTTTTTAATGATGTATATGAAAAATAATGCTAATCAAACATATACCCTCATCTACAAAACGTAGGATTAGAAAAAAATCTGACAAAGATATGTTTGTTAAATACAGAGGTGTTTATCATACTGCTTTAAAAAATAATGGTTGCAAATACGCTGAAATAAAGTATAGAAAATATGATAATATTGATCTCAGGAAAAGAAATAGGAATATGAAAAATCATTTGGTACACACCTCCATTTAACCAATTAGTCAGTACTAAGTTAGGTCAGAAGCTCCTCCATTTAATTGATAAACATTTCCCTAAAAGTAAACCGCTTAGAAAAATATTTAACAGACACACACTAAAACTAAATTATAGCTGCTCCGATAATCTTGAGAAGATTATGAAGATTATGAAGATTATGAAGAAGCATAATAATAAAATATTTAACCAATTTAAAAATTTGGATAATAATAC
Organism: Acanthosepion pharaonis; assembly: GCA_903632075.3. NCBI lineage: Eukaryota > Metazoa > Mollusca > Cephalopoda > Sepiida > Sepiidae > Acanthosepion > Acanthosepion pharaonis. The sequence continues at coordinate 774,724 of CAHIKZ030005100.1, read as the reverse complement.
ACATCTCAAGATAAATACTGTTAATAATACTATCCAATGTAATTTCAAGGATTTTAACAAATGATCATTATGAAACCAATGTTTAACCACCTTTCTTGTTTATCTAAGTACTACTTCTACAATAGAGAATTCGACTGTTCAAAATTTTATATTGGTAGTACTAAGAACTATTTTAAGACTATGTAGTATCAACATCTCTTATTCTTCACCAATAGTACTTATAAAAATAGTACATCGCTTTCTTAATATTTTTGTAATTTTAAAGAAGATAATAAAACTCCTAAAGTAAAATGGAAATTTAAAAAAAAAATGCTAGAACATATAGATCTTTAAAAAAAACTGTTTTCTAGAACATATAGATCTTTAAAAAAAACTGTTTTCTAGAACATACACATCTTTAAAAAAAACTGTTTTCTATGCTTACATGAAAAATTAGAAATTATCAGATTTTTTGATAAAAACTGCTTATTAAACCAAAGAAGTGAATTGATTGCAAATTTTAGACATAGCCTACCTTTTACCTTACAATATGTTTAAACTTTGAATTTGATAATACATTTTCTTTTAGTAATAATTAGTAAATGAACAGTTGTTAACCTTATATGGCTTACTATTCTATTTGCATGAGGCATTTTGATTTAATATTGTGTTTTTTTATGTTTGGTTAGTATTATTAACATCTTATATGGATGTACAGGGGTTTTGTTGGTATTATTAATATTTTACATTGATTAGTTGGTATTATTATTATTATCTTATATGGATGCTCTTTATTTAACGGTTGCATATTAATTTACTAAAATAGTTCTGTATTTTTTATCTGATTTTTTTCGAACGGTTAAGTTGATTGCCAGTTTCTTAAAGAGGTTTTTTATTTATCAACTACGAAATTTTATGTAAAAAGCAGAACGCGCATATATTTGGCTAGCATTACGTTAGATTACTTCCCCATCTTCTTCGCTTTTGATTTTTGGGAAGTTTGGGCATTAGACTTCGATACATCTTACGACATAATGTAACAATCTGCATCTTCGTATCATGACCTATATTAAAAAGAAAATTCCGCTGAATTTGAATTTAGTGTAGATCACATTCGATTGGCAAAACCTACAAGTCTATTTTTTAAAGTGTTCTGCTTTTTGAATTAAATCTTTCACCCGCCAGCAGTTTAGCATCACCTGAAGAGACACATTTATGGTGGCAGAACTTAATTGCAATTGTGTAACGATTTTTAACATATTTTAATATCCTAAAATAAATAATTATATATGTGTGTGTGTGTGTGTGTGTGTGTGTGTGTGCGCGCGCGCTAATAGGATGTAGAATAGTATTTGTTGAGTTGAGATAATGAGAGTAAGTAGAAAAATTTACGGGAAACGCAATTCACCTCTGCGTGGTAGGTGTCTTTAGAAAGGAATGAAAGAAAATCCTGTGTATGAGGAAAGCGAGTTGGAATTTTGGAAGTAAGGGATAATAAATAACCTTAAAAGATACTGTGGCCAAAAAAAGTGTTTTTTAAGGGGTTTTTTGTTCTTTTTTTTTTGTATTGAAGCCTTTAATGCCAGCTAGATTTGAAATTAGCCCATTTTTGTCTCTATTAATTCGTATACCGCACCAAATCGTGTTCCTATTGTTTTTGCGATGATCGGTGATATTCTGTAGCCTGGGAACGACCATGTAGAATTTTAATGTACGTACAGTTTCAATGCATTTTTTATCTTAGAGTACTTTCTCTCGTCTGATCAGATTCGCAGAAATTGTGTTTGTGTGTGTGTGTGTGTGTGTGTGTGTGTGTGTGTGTGTGTGTGTGTGTGTGTGTGTGTGTATATAAAATAGTAAATAACAAGAATATGTTGGGGTATATATATATATATATATATATATATATATATATATATATATATATATATGTATCATCAAGAGTAAACTATAAATATATATATATGATATGCTTGCATCATCAAGAGTAAACTATATATATATATATATATATATATATATATATATATATATATATATATATATATATATATATATATATATATATATATTTGCGTCATCAATAGTAAGATATTAAAATTTTCGATGATGCAAGTCAGTCACCGATTCAAACTGTCGCTTTCGGGGAATCAAATATCGACAAGCATAGTTTTATATAATTTATTTTGAATCAGAAAATCGTTAATATGAAGAAAAAAAATACCCTATTTGCAGACAAATGATATTAGAGATTTTGGAACTGGGATTTTTTTCTTTCATATTTTTATTGACGTTTCGTTGATATCACAACAAAAATGGCAGGCCCGATTGGTGATTACTTGCATAGCCGATAACTTTCATGTCTCATTTTTAATAATCATTTTTTTCTCATTTTATGTCAGGAAACAATTTCTTCTTTGTACTGATGCCTTTTGATATACGATTATTTTTTTCCGAAGGTCATATAGCAGAGACAGTGTCACATTTAAGCTTTTGAATTTTATCTACGTTTTGTCTGTAACTCTGGCGTTTGGCTGATATTGCGTTTCACTATAAAGACTTATTTCATTTCGTTTGTCATGCATTGTCATACGTTTCGAATCTTACGTATTTCATATTTTGTTCTTTTTATTGAAAAACAGTCTTTAGACATTTTAACTAAACATTGAACAACATGTTGGGTCAACTTTCCTTCCTCTTTTCAAATTAGTACGCATCATACTTGGCCTGTCATGTGACCTCAACCAAGGCCGGTAAAAAGGTCTCGTTCCCCCACCCCACGCCTTATCTATTATATGAGACCTCTACTACATCTCAATTTTCATAATGTAGGATTAATACAAAATAAAAATTTATACAGTAATAGGTCAGATGCAAGATAGGTGAACAATTCAACTAGAAAAATTGAAAATAAATCCAATGTATCTAAATACAAATTAGAGACATGTCATAATATATCATTATATAGTAAATGTTTTGTGGCAGTTTTTAACATCAACTTGAGATTTTTCTTGTTAGAAAGTTGAAGAATTTTAACACGTTCAACTTTATGGATAAAAAATAAGGAATTTTATATAGTGTTTTTCGAGACGTACCATATGAAAAACAAATTCACGGCTTTAGACGAAAAAAAGCCTCAGAATTACATCAAAATCTGTAAAAATTGTTCATCATTTAATAATAAATTTCGCTTTGTTTAATTTGTAACGTATATACAAGTAGGTAGGAAAAAAGAATTTTGATAAGTTAACGAGGGTCACCAACCACTGCCAATCAAGAAAATTGGGGGTAGTACGCACTGGCCCTGTCAACAACAGCCAGTGAAATCCTTTTTGTACAAAGATAGTTTGGGGGAAGACACCGTAAAAGAAGATGCGTTTCAGATACGTGAGTAAAAACACAGCTTCTAGCAATATAAGAGTTATACAGTGAGTATATAGAGCTATATGTGACTAAAGACAGACTTTTGTAACATTCGATAGGTTTCCCTTTCAGGGTCAGAGAGAAAACATCTAACATATAATGAATAATATATATAATAATAAAAGCTTCATTTACGTTCTTCCGACTTCTCCTCAGACATTTGTTTTTATTTTTTCATCATAAATAATTGTGTAAATATATATACCAACGGCAAGTACTGTTAAAAAGTTTTAAATTTAAAAATACTAAACTATGGAAACTGAAGAATTGTATTGTACTATATCCAAATTGCAATACAATACAGACTCTTGAATGTCTCGAATTTGAAGGAGAAATATACGGACAATGTTAAAAGCAGACTAAATGAGAATGAATACTCGAAATGGGACACATTAAGAGAAACTTTAGTAACATAAGCAATCGAGATCATCCCAAAGAAAAATAGAAAAGGATTAAAAGAATGAGTGACAGATGAAATCCTCAGCATGATTAAAAAGAGGCTAACAACAATGTCAAGGCTTGGAAAACTTAACCCGTACAGGGCCTATCAAGAATAAGAGAGATATAGAGGAAAGGAACTAGTTATCTACCTAACGTGCTTGTGTGAATGAATGATGCAACGGGAAGTGGAAGCCTTAGCAAAAGTAGAAAAACTGCTAAGGGTCACAAAGGATTTTGAAGAGCCATGATCGCCCATGTCCTTGAGAAGGTTCATAGAAAAAGAATAGCACTGATGTGTTAAGATTATTTAAGGCAAAATATGATATACATAAATTTTCCTTCGGAATTTTACATTTTAACAAGACAACCTTCGTCTTAAAGTTTAACATTTATCACTGCTTTCATTTTTATCAAAAATTACTTAATTCCATTACGAATATTAATATTCTTAATAGAAAAGAAAAAAGAAGGAAACTAAAAATGAAATTTTCTTTACATGAGGTGAATGGTAATATTAATCTGACAGAAAGAAAGACCAAACCGCCTGTAAGGACGCCATTTTCTTAACTGTTACATCGGGAATTTTTATGAAACAGCTTCGATTATTTATTTCAACTAATAATTGATCTTACGCCAAGTGACAGAAAATTGCTTTTCCAAATGAAATGGTGGCAATTTCTAGTTGTTTTCTAGTTATTATCAATGGCATGCTAAAACAAACGTTTGATAAAGTAGGTTGTTCTTGCTTCAGCCTGTACGTAGCTCTGGTTGAAACAAAGAAAACTGGCTGTCTTATAATAAAAAAATACTCAAGACTGTGAAAGTCAATACAAAGTAAATACAAAGAAAAATTAGATGCAAAGCAAGTCATCCTTAAAGAATTATTACATACAATAAATGAAGTCATACTAAAATATGGTATTTTTATAATTTATCCGTCTACATATGTACAATACATAAATAATCTCATCATTTCTTGATGGGTACTACACTAATTGTACATACGAGGAATGGTCCAAAAGTATCGCATCCTATTTATTTCCACTAAAACTACAAGAGATTCAGAGAACATAATAACAACGTTGGAGAGAGCAATTTATTTATCTACAAAATCGTTTTGACACGTGGTCATACTTATCCTTTTTACAATAATGTTCAACATATACAAGGCCCAATTGCCACTCAAAGTAGACCGTTAAAGAGTAAGAAACAGTTTATGGCGATCTGTGAGGGAAGATAACGACTGAACAGGTTAATACCGTAGAAATTGAGAATATTTTTCAAAAAGCAGTCGTTATTGGGAAGAACTTGCTCAAGTGGAACATCCAGTTCACCAAAATGGAATACAAAAGGAATGAGGGTTGATCGAACATTGAGTGAAGATGAAAGCGATACTGTGGAAAATATATACTAGAGATCAAGGCCTCGTTTTGGGGGTTTCTGTCACATAGGAATCCATCTTTAATATAGTCACCGAATCTGTAACCGTGGAGACATAGATGACCATGTTTTACTATTAGACGAGTAACTCGGGATTGCATGTTCTTACACTGGGATGGATGGATCGATACTAGTTTTATACAGGAATAAAACGTCAGGTTTAATGTCGAGAAGATTTGAGTTTAACCTCTGGAAAGTTGAAACACAGAAACCCCGCTCCGCATTCTTATAGAAGATGGAGAATCTGTGGTCTACTTTTGTTTTTGTGGGATTGGATTTTTTTTTTTTATTCATTTTTGTTGTGGTCATGGTTAGAAATCAGATAGTGTGACTAGGTGGTGACACTAACAGAAAATGCATGCATCAACAACTTGGATTGAATTCTCCGGAGGTACCGCCGTAACAGTACCCTGCATTGGCTACGCATTTCTGATAGCGATGAAAAAAAAAAACAGATTGCATGTCGTGCTCCTTTTCACTAAAATACATTACCCACAACCTAACTATGCTCATCTCCACTATCTGGCTTCCGTAAACGTTCAGCGATCGTCGATGAATATCAATTGGTACAATTTATCAATATGGAGGAACTCAATAAAACTTCTCCTTAACACCCACTTTCCTGTTAGATAATATTTTGGCAAATTGCCACTTACCTCTTATTTGTAACATGGCAAAAGAAATTATGCGTTTTTTGTTTTTTTTTTTTTTTTTGGTTGAAAAGTTCAATCTCTCCAAACAACATCCGCTCCTGACGTGAAATCATATAAAATATGAGGCATTAATTTTGGAGCGACTCTCGTCTTACAACTCCGCTCTGTGAGTAAAGCACATATTAATCCATGACTAATGATATGATTTCTTTTATTTTTAAAGCACGGTAAAAGATGGCTGGGAGTAGCGGTAAAGCAAGTGGGCTGTAATAAAAGGGAATAACCCAACTCATGCTTATATTACTCATGTCCAAATTTTTGACTAAAATATTTTAGCAATTATTTTCTCAATTCCACCAACTAATGCTAGAATTTGTTGTATCACTAATAAATGAAATTTTGATATTACCGAAGAGGATCCACCTAAAGTATTGGTTAGGATATGCGGGAGGTGGAACCATTCTCAGCGCGTAAATTAGAATTTATGAGCGGAGTTTAAAATCCCACCAAACCTGATGCGTTCATTTTTGCACAAATGCCCTTGGGAAATGCCTGAACTCATCTGTTCTATGGATTAAATAACAGGGCAGAATAAGATCTTTACCCTTGGATGGCAGCCAGATTAAGATAAGGTAAGCTTTGAATGACATTCCCAAGAATTCATGACAATTCATAGGTAATAAAGAAAAAAAGGAATCTGTGGAGAGCCATGATCACCGACAACGTAAGTGGTAATGTCGTCTTAGAAAATTTCAGAGTATCCTCTTTGAGACCTCTTTAGATATATATATATATATATATATATATATATATATATATATATATATATATATATAAGCAAATATATGGATATAGATCCGACAGTATGAAGAAAAATACAGAAAAAAAAAAACAAAAATCTTAATATGCAATTATGCTGTATTTTTGATTTGCTGTGTAACGTGAAGGACTTCAAGCTTGTATGAAGATATAAGAACCTATTGATCTCTACGCATTCCTATATCAACGGAAGGGATTTATTGAACTGTTTATATAAAATAGTTCAATCGACTTTTTCAATATTTTAATATTTAGAAATCATCTTCGAATACGTTTTCACAACATCGCCCACGTGACGACGACGTGATCATATTTAAACGGAACGCTGATCTTACATAAAAATTTCAGTTATCTGTTTGGATTAGTTGTGCTCTTATGTCCATCGTCTTTTGTGTTAAATTTTTATATGTTCTAATGTTAATTATGTTTAAATGAAAATGTCCATGAAGATGGTCTTAAATAGACCGAAACGTCCGACGTCGACTTTATATTAACATTAATACAGCATAATTGCATATTAAGATTTTTGTTTGTTTTTTTCTGTATTTTTCTTCATATATATATATATATATATATATAGAGAGAGAGAGAGAGAGAGAGAGAAAGAAAGAGAGAGTACGCGTTGTTTGTTTTTGATTTTGTCGACTGTACAGTATAGTAGGGTCAGTTGGGAACCGTCTGAAAAAACAAACACCTTGACGCAATTCACCCCGGCGGAAATTTGCAAACGACATGCTGTACTGCTTGGCATTCGCACCGGAAGTTCCAATACGAACATTTCAGAGTCAAACCTCAATTGTCACGATGTGCCAATCCTTTCATGGGCTTAAATCTTCTTCTACGGGCATTTTAGATTTGGAAAAATCCAGAATTCACAGAAACAAAATTGATTTTAGTGGATATGCTGAAATACACCAGGGTCGCAATATTTTTCAAAAATAAAATCTTCATGAGGCATGCAGACTGTCCAAGTGCGTTGTCCTGAGGCTACATAAGTTCGCTCCGTAACGTCTCATTACCCACTGAGTAAACTCAAGGACGATTATCTGTTCACGCATGCGTGATAAGATTCATTCTGATAGGTTTCCAAGTTACTAGTTCTCTCAATATTTAAAATAGCTGGTTACTTTTCCGACAGACATCTTCTATCTCATGAGTAGAGAGAATAAAACTTGCGCATTTATTTAGCAAATCCTGCCCATGACAACTATGTCATTAACATAGTTTGGGACTCATTTCAAACATTTTCAGTATCGAGATTTCAGAAACTTCAACATGTTCATTAGTTGTTGTGTCGTGGGCATCTCGACGTGGTACAATTGTTAGCAAGCTTACGAATAAGTAGTGAATTCGATCCTCATTGAGTGTCACATAGTTAGAAAAGCACCATGAGTCGTAAAATTTTATTTTTGCAAGAAATGTGCCCCAGGGTCACCACTGTGATTAGCAAGCTACACGCGCGCGCTGTTACAGTAGTATCGAGTGTAATCCTCATTAGGGGCTCCAGATGTTTGACTTTGTATCAAATATCACAAATAATGTAAATACTTCCAAAATGTCTCAGCGTGGAATAAAATTTAGATAGTTATTTAAGCAAATAGTTAAATTGTAATGATTTCGATCCACACTTGGCATCACGTAGACATGTCCTTGTAACAGACCCTCTGAAGTTTAATAAATAGCTACGTGCCGTTGTATAAGAGGTACATAGCTAACCCAGCAGCAACTCTGTAGGGAGCATTTCTAGATAATTACTCATGACATAGTGGTAACCACTGTGCAATGAGTTTGATCCACACTACTCTACTATATTGAATTAATACTTACAATATATTCTCCGACGTAGAGTAAAAGTTAGGTTGACTAATCTTCAAATCTGTCCTTGTTATTGGCCTCGTCCTGGGCATGACGATAAAGTACATCCGGCAGCCAGGCCTCTGAGCGGAGTATTGGAGATTTTGAGGAACGTGAAACCATTCCTTAATTGCTGTTGTTCCCAGGTACATTCTGACCCGGGGTGGTAGAAACTGTTAGGGTCCCAGATATGGGCAAACAGTGAACACCCACAAACAAACAAAAAACACTATGAAAGTATAGAAATACATTTTTATAATAAAAATACCAGCAATAAATTTTTATATAAAAATTTTACTAACATTTGTAAAGCAAACTGACCAGCAATTCTTTTTATAACCAACAATACATTTTATAGCAAAATGACCAACAATACATTTTATAGCAAAATGACCGACAATTCATTTTATAGCAAAATGACCGACAATACATTTTATAGCAAAATGACCGACAATTCATTTTATAGCAAAATGACCGACAATACATTTTATTTGCAGGTGAAGGTATAAAATTGCGTTAAATATTTAGATTTTGGCATTAAATAACCCATAGAGGTGTTGATATGCATCTAAACAAAATCAACCAACCAACCAACTTTTATTGATCTCTCTGTCAATAACCGCTTGAATCTTAGTGGCTTTTATCGCCTTGCTTGGAAGGAAAGGGTTAAACATCGAAAAGGTTAGTCTAACAGACCGTTGCTACTATGTCGTGAGATTGATCGACATTGTGTGTCACACATTCGTGACCTTGTGCCAAATTCTGCGAAGCTGAAGAATTATCTAGAAATGCTCCCTACAGAATTGCAGTTAATATAATACGGCCATACGGTATCACAGCTCTAATCACTGAGATAAGTGCCTTTCAAATTAATGGTCTTGTCGGTGATGCTATAGATTTGTATAAAGTTTCCTTTCGCAAAATAATGCCTTGAAACGATACGCATTGGAGAAGCAATAACGTGATGATAAATCGTAGTTTTAGTGGCTTCTATGAATACTGTTGGATTCTGTAATACCCTTTGAGACTTTAACGGTTCGAGTTTGTGACCAAAGATACAAAATAACCTCCATAAAATCAATTCATTCAGGATGTTGCGTTTGTGCGTTTGCTATAAAAAAAATTATACAGACAATCCGTCATGTTTTCTCCATATTTACTCCGCCGTCTATAAAATACTCCATAAAATAGAAACGTATATATGGGTGTCTTTGAAAGAAAAGAACACTTCTTCCCGTTCTGATATGGTGTCATTTACTCGGTTGAGCAAAGTTTGGGCACAAGGCCATTCATATAGGACGTACAGTAAGGACTGAACTCACGACTCGTTAGCCAGAATCTTCAACCAGACTAGCTAGCTAAACATCACCCGATCTCGAGATGCCCTAGCTTAGTTTCGGCATAGATACTCAGTGAGGATCTAACTCACTCCGCTGTTCTTAATGATCTGATTGTTGATTGAATCGTTCTCTAGGGCTTATCAACCCTTTGCAGGGTATTTAAAGCCAGAAAATAATTTTTAGATTTGCAAGAATTTTTAGAGATAATAATGATTTACTGATACAAGTATTACTAATTAACCCATAGGTGGGTGAGAAGATGTTGATTCATATCTTTCCCAAGGGTATTTGCGCGTAATTGAACATAACGAACCCGACTGGAATTAGAACTCGGCTCTTCGATTAAAAGTTCCGAGCCATTATTTATTACACCACTCGCATATCCATGCTTACAGCACCTGGTATTTCCAAGCTATCAACCATTTAGGTACTAACCAAGCTCGACGTTGCTTAACTTCTGTGATCGTAAGGGAACCTGTGCTTCAACGTGATGTGGCCGTAAGCCTCTTAAGGATCTGCTAGAATGACTCGTTATCCATTCTGATGTGTTGGCATGTTAAGTTCTTGAGCAAGTAATATCGTATTTCTTGACAAGGTATAAAAACCTATTTAAAACTAATCAAAGCTAAATTCATCTGTCTAGCATATACCAGTTATTATTATTAATGATGTAAAAATCCCATATAAAACTACTCTATCGGGCACCACGGTAGAGCAATGCCAATAAGATTTAAAACTACAGCACAGGTTGTCGCAGAATTAACTATTTCAATGAAATAGAACAAATTTTAAAAAAACGGACACAATTTTATGTTTATTATTAGGTTGGTGCAAAAATAATGACGTAATAATGTCGTTTTTTGACGTTAAAAAATAATTACGTCATTATTTTTGCACCAACCTAATACTTAATTATGATACAAAACAGATTTATAAATCTTACATGTGCTCCGTCTGTATCCATGCAAATTTCAAATTTATCCTAAGCGTTGCGAAACTCATTTTGAAGCATTTCAGGAGTTATCTCCTCTTGCACTGCTAATCGAATGCGTTCTTTAAGCTTAGCTGAATTATTGATCTTTTGTTGATAAACCGGTTTTTATGAAACCTCGTACAAAGAAATCAAGTCGATGTCAACAAAGTTGCCTTCTTGTGTATTCATTATTAATAGGGTTCTAAAAGGGAATATAGTCAATGCCTGAATTACGAGGAAAAAGGTATTCCTATCCGACGTTTGTATGTTCAACAGGATGGGGTGACAGCCCACACACCCAGATAATCAATGGATTTTCTCCGTCCTCTCTTCGGTGACCGCCTCATTTCCAGGCTTGCTGACACTCCTTGGCCATTTTTCCCCCTGATTTGTCCATGTGACATTATTTCTAATGGGGAAATTATGAGGAAGGTATCGGGAATTAGTGGAGGGAATCGTGAAGGATCCGTTTTGCGACCGGTTCGGTTTGTCAGCGACCGAGTTGCATTTTTCTAGTCTTGGGCTCCAGCGGCGGATTATCTCAGCAACCGTGAGTTTTTGCTTACCTGGCGATTGGTTCGAAATCGGCTATCTCTCAAGGATGTAGCGTTGAAATGGGGCTTGGCGGATTTACCAGACTGTCAATGGAGTGACCTTGGCCGAGAGAAAACAGCTTCGCACGCTTTGAACCACTGTCCTTATGTGTGCCCACTTTGGTGGCTCGTATCGCTCCCGAAAAGCTCGTGCTCAGTAATCCTGCATACCCGTGTCACAAGGTGTCGCAACTGTATTCTGCGGTGAAAGTGATGGCATTTCTGACGCTGTTGGCCACGGCTCGAATGGTGATTTGTGCGACGCGAGTAGAGGAAATCTTCCGATGCAATAGATGTACTCATCAGTATCTGATCAGATTCTTTCAGCATCAGCTCAGGATGAAGATTAGAACTGATAGAAAGCTGTTGGTATCGACAGATTACAATGAAAGGTGAACTGTGGCGAGCTAATAACAAGCTAATAACAGCTCACAACGCGGAAGTCGATTCCCTGAAAATTCAAAAAATAGTTGGAGATTACCAACCGGGATACCTATATGGAAACATAAAAACACATAAACCAGGATACCCGCTACGACCAATTATTTCCCAGATACCAACACCTATCTACGAGCTATCAAAATTCCTTAACGATATCATCACTCCATACCTACCTACCAATTACAGCATCACCTCCACCCATGAATTCCTACAAATTTTAAAAACTACAAATGGAACAAATCAAGGTATAATAGCGTCACTGGACGTTGAAAACTTATTCACAAACGTCCCTGTTGATAAAACTATCGATATTATCCTCAACTCTATATACAATAATAATTCCATCCCTCCGCCATCCATCAAACCACCTATCCTAAAAAAAATTACTACACGCATGCACAACCAAAGTCCCCTTCTATGACCATAATGGCAATATTTATACCCAAACTAATGGTGTTAGTATGGGAAATCCATTGGGTCCATGCTTCTCTAACTATTATATGTCCTACGTAGAAAATACCATATTTACACAGGTCCACAAACCGAAAATCTATGTTCGCTACGTAGATGATATATTCATTTTAGCTGATAACATTAAAGAAATAGAGACACTTAAGACCACATTTGAGAAAAACTCCGTCCTTAATTTTACATATGAACTTAGCCAAAAAAAAAAAAACTACCATTCTTAGATATCCTCGTTGAACATAACAATAACACTTTCATTACATCATTATACAAAAACCCACCAGCAAAAACTCGTGCCACCTTAATTTCAAAAGCGAATGTCCACTTAGGTACAAAATAGCTGTAATAAAAAACTTTCTAAATAGAGCCCACCAGAACTCATCCTCTCGACTACTCTTTCTCAAAAGAACTTAACAACGTTAAACAAACACTAATTAACAACGGTTTCCCTAACTACCTTATAGACCAACAAATTAGAATATTCCTCCCCAAAGCATGTAATAATGATAGCGAACACACAACTAAAAATCACATACACATTTATTACAAAAAACCAAATGCATATTAATTACAAGCAAGATGAATCTGCTCTAAGACATATTATAAAGAAATATACTACTCCTATTGACCCGGATAAAAAATCAAACTTATTATCTATTATAAAAATTTAAGACGGCCAACCTTATCCTCAAAAATAACAACACACCAACGAAGTCAAAATTACAAAGAGCGAACATTATCTATGAGTTCAAATGCCCTTTAAGGAACTGCGTTCCTCACCAAACCGGACTCATAAATAATTACATCGGCTACACAACCACATGTTTATCCAGACGTCTTACATTACACCTATCTGATCACAGTTCCATCAGAACACATTTAAACACACACTCAGATTTACCCGACACTATTAGGAACATACTAGTAGAAAACACTAATATATTAACTGCATCCACTTGCAAAAAAAAGACTAAAAATAATGGAAGCTCTAATAATAAAAAAGAAAAAGCAAACTCTTAACAATATCAATTATGAACAAAGCCACAATGTGCTAACTGTATTCGGAAACTAAAACATCACTACCACACACTGAACATACATAGAACACACACTCTACTTGATAATGAATATCCATCATTGAACCATCCTTGATAATGGCTAAAAGTATAGCCGAAAGCGCTCGGAAAAACAGAACATTCGGACAGTTCTTACACACTCTTTGTCCAGAAAAGAAAGCTCTTGTCAGAACACAAGAAAAATTAAATAAAAAGCTTAACTGTAGTACCTTGTCTGTCGTTTTTAACGAAACATGCATATATATATATATATATATATATATATATATATATATATATATATATATATATTATACATTTTGGGATTTTTAACTATTGAGTTGATTTTTTCCCAGTAAATGTCTAGTGTGTGTGTGAAGTATTTTGGTGTATGAGGTAAAGAATGGTGACGGATAAATTCTTATAATCAATGAGTATATTGTAAAGAATGAATGGATCGTGAACCTAGGTTTAAGACAGCTAGTCATGAACAACCTTGTCTAGTCTCCCACATTTTTCCGGCCTTGTGCCACAATTACTATATCAGTAATAAATCTTAGACAATCACAGTAAATATTTATTAATTATTATATTTTTAATGCAAAATCTACTTTGGTCGAAGGAAACTGTCATTCGTTTAAAATACAAACCCACACATTGTAATATGAACACAGATGATTAAATCATTAGGCTAGAATATCTTTACACTATCCGCTTAAATCTACCGGTTTAACGTCAGAATATATTCATTAGGTAGATTACTTAAACATTTTCTTGGCGACAAAATCTATAAAAATATGAATCAGTTCAATTCTATCAAAATTCTTTTCGTGCTGAATTCCACATTCTTGTAATAAAGAATAAAAGAATTGCGTTCTTAGTTGACTTTTTTATTGCAAATAATGCTGATTATGTTCTTGACAAATTAATTTAATATTTAATTCCTCTCATTGGAAAGGGTTTTAGATTCCTCTTAAAATAAATATATTACTTTTTGCAAAAATCTGGTGCTTATTAATGTGACATGACTCATCACAAACGAATTATCACGCGATCTAGTAGATCGTCGAGGTAACATACGGGCTTTTTTACGTAATTACTCGAATGAATAAAGGTTGATTGTTGATAGCCATCTCTTTTCCAAGATACCGTAAATCACATCGTACACATTGAGTTTTCAAGCCTAAAACATCTTTTGGGGTCGAGTTTTCAATCTTAAAAATGTTTTGGGGCCATACATTTGGGTCACTGTTAGCCTACCATATGGTTGGGAGTCGACCTATAAAATGAGTATAGGTGTAACTAATAACTTTGAGTTAAAAATATTAAAGTCGACTTGTACATCGGGTCGACTTGTACGCCGAAATTTATGATACTTGTTTATGTTCTGTGTCCCTTCAGAACCTAAAAAATCGCATCTCTCCACAACTTCCTATCTTTTGTATCTCTAAGCAAAATGTGTCTTCTTACTGTGCATCTCAGTTCATATTCTGCCATCCGTTTACACAAGCTCGTTAAGTAGATTCCTCGCTATTCCCATCTGTTCCTCATTGCCCTGTAAGTGTCCAATTTTCCAAGTCATCTTTCCTCAGTACGTGTCCCAGATGCTTCAGCGGTCTCTTTCTGATCATTGGCAAAAATGTACTTTTCGTTCCGATTTTTCCTTAAACCTTCCTCGTTTCCCACTTATTCTGATCATCATATTCTCATCATCCTTCTGTAGAACAGTATCTTTGTTGCTTCACTTTGTTAAAAAATGTCTAGTATTAACTTTTGCATAGGAAGATTGATTGAAGTGTTGTTTCCCAGGTTGTACTGAATGACGAGCAACAGAAGATAGTAATGCCTTTCCCTGATTATATAGCGCCTACTACCTCGTGATTTACAGTTTCCATTTTCCGGGTTGCTTTTCCGAAGGGACGTCGTGTCATAAAATTGTTCAAATTTGTCAGGTTTTTCACTGGAAACTTTTGCATAATCCTAATATTAAAATGAAGCGACAAAAATTAAAGACAGAAGTATATTGGATGTGCGGGTGGTGTGACGATTGTCGGCACTAAAAGTAGAATCGGAGAGCAGAGTTCAAATTCCCACTTCCCCTGTTGCGTTCGCTTTCGCGCTCATGCTTTGAGACGTGTCTCTGTTTCTTCTCTCCCCAACTATGGATTAAATAGCAGGGTAATAGGAATTCTGTAACTTTGTGTGGCAACCAGTCTAAATGACTGTGGTGGATTCGACAAGAAGCCGCTTTGCTATCTTTCCCAAAAATGTCAACGCAAGCCAATTCACAGATAATAAGGTAAAAAAAACCAGGATCGCTGAACTCCTGAAGGGACACTTTCTTTTTTTTTTTTTTTTTTTTTTTTAAAAAATCAATATATGAGCGATAATAAATAAGTTCATGACCTGTTGTATAGTTACTAGCTGAATATTGTTACGAACTTTTCACTGTATAGTGTTCGATCCCTTCTATTAATATTTGCCAACGATGAAAATGTGTATGCGCAACTTTCATGTAAGCGTCTCTACGTGCGTGTGTGTAACCTATGTGTATGTGTATAAACACATATACACAATATATAACTTTGAATCTATAGTAGTTCTATCTCCAATAGTGAGCATTATTAAAAATTAAGTTGTAGTTATTTAAGCATTTATTTTGACAGTATTATATATATATATATATATATATATATATATATATATATATATTATAGGAATCTTATGACATATATATATATATATATATATATATATATATATATATATATATATATATATATAATATTTATTTTAAAAATTTATAACATAAATATTTTTATAAAATCACTACAAAAATAGCCATTTTGTTTCAACACCCCCAGTGTCTTATCAAGATGATGATGAATTATTGGAATTCATTCCATTCAACATCATCACTTGATAAGACACCGAAAACTTGAAACAAAATGGCTATTTTTGTAGTGATTTTATAAAATATTTATGTTATAATTTTTTTTTTAAATAAATTTATATCTGCTCTACTTCGTATTGAGCACTCTTTTAAGAATAGTAATTGTTGGTTATTGGAATTCATTCCGTATACACCAATCATATACTTATATATATATATATATATATATATATATATATATATATATATAAAGTTCTCCACTGCCTTAACCGTGTATTGAACTCACACTCTTTGGGTCCTGTCACTGGATCTAACCAACGCCTTTATCCGCTATCATGTGCATCTTCTTTTTGTTACGTATATAAGAGTGTTCTATTCTAAATGCTTTAAAAGGAAATTTTTAATACATATAATCGAAAAAGAATAACATTTTTATTTAATTACCATTTAGAGAACAATAGATCTCGAGAGGGTCCAAAATAAACAAGCGACCAGTTTTAAGTTGATGAGCATGACACAGGCTATAAATGGGTGACTAAATAAAAATTATAACATTTCTAATATAATAATATCAAAATACGCTACTTTCCTGGGAACGCATAAAACTGTGAGTAGCTAGTTTTCATTAGAATCTTAATATATTGTTTTAATAATCTTATTGTAATATATTATATTTAAGATCTGCCTTCTTTAGTATTGAACAATCAGTTTATTTTCTATTTCAAGATTTTAACTTATTTTAATTTTTCATCTTATATTTTACTGTTTGTAGACACACACACATACACACATTCACACTGATGAAACAGTCTGTCTTTGGATGACAATATATACATGCTCCTGAAAAAAAATGATTTCATTTGAGCTGTCGTGGAGAAAACAGTGCCAATTACTGCTGCTGATGCAAGACTCTTCGTTAAGACGAATCGAGTTCTCCAGTCACTGGCGTGTCTATCGAAAAATAAATACATCTAAATTCACCTTCATCGCCAATGGCTTAGGGGCAAAGTCTCCGGCTAATACCAAATCAGTCGGGTTTCCATCCAGGCTTGAGGCAATCGGATGTCTAGCCACACTGATGGGCTGTGGATGAATATATATATATATATATATATATATATATATATATATATATATATAGTGTGTGTGTGAGAGAGAGAGAGAGGAGTCTGGTTGTGGGCGTGTGTCTGCATCACAGCGACCACTTTTATAAAATATATAGGAACCAAGGCAAAATGTAAAAAAAATGCGCAATTCAAAGCATAAAATGCTATATTAATAAGAATTTAAAGAATCGTTTACATTGTTCTTCGCCCCACCTTGAAGATTGTGTAGCAGCAGGGAACTGTCAGTCGCGGAAAAATAGAGTTACGGTCATAAAGAGTTATTATTATTATTGTATACACGTGTGTATATAATATATATATATATATATATATATATATATAGAGAGAGAGAGAGAGAGAGAGAACGTGTGTGTGCATGAGAGAGCATGTGGAAATGTGTATTCTTGAGAACACTCAGGAAAATTTTAGAAAAGTTTATGAAAGCGCCCCGCCTCTGACTGTTGACTCCAGCGGCGCGGTTAAATTTAAATTCAATTCAACATGACTCAACAGAAATGTGAATACGAAAATTCACTGAAGAGGAACAAATTCAACACGACACCGGCTTCAGATAATTAATAACATTAATTATTGCAATTATGATGTTTCCGAAACTATAAGCAAACATAAACTGTTTTCGTATAATAGTAAAACTTTAAGCGGTGAAACATTCGCAGAATTTTTAAGGAAAAACAATAAATGTCCTTTTGATATTGAAGTGTAACTAACCTTCTGTTATACGTTTCAATTATCAATACGCCATTTAGACTATGAGATTGAGAAAGTAAGAAAATAAAAGTAAAAAAAGTAAAGAGAAAAAGGTCACTTATGGAAATTATAATCCCATATGCAGAGTTTCTCAAGCGGTGAACCCGTGGCACCTTAATGAACACTGACAGGTAGCCAGGTGCGCCACAAGTTAACTATAGCTTAATTTATGAATTATTTTTATATTTAAAAAACCTTTATTTAAAAAAAAAAACTAGCGACACCAAGCGCATGGTTTCCATGTCTAAGTCTTTCCTATTCTATATTTTAGATTGGATTTTATATTCCTTCATCTTTAAGAAGGAGTGTATAATCATTTCCCTTTTGCCTTCTTCGTGTGATTTAAATCAGTCAACGAACTCTCTAAAAATAAAAGCAGATTTTTCATAAATCCTTTCAAATGAAAACTGTAACGATAGCTTTCTTTGGGGAATGCTAATTCCAAAATGATAAACATTAAAGATAATTCTCTTCTTTGCTGAAGCACACTGAATACAGGTTTCATATAGGCATATTTAAATATTCAATATAATGTCTTAAAAATAAATGCATATTTCAGAAGACTTCTTTATTATTTTCCTGCTTTCAAATTTTATGACTGTTTTTTCCTTATTAAAATTTAAAGTGTGCCCCAGAGTTTTAGTTATTTTACAAGTGCACTCTGGAGTCAAAAAAAAAAAAGTGGATAAAAGCGAAGTTTGAAAAAATCTAAAAAGGGACTTGACCCAAGGAATTGTAAGTTCAATACCAAACCACGGCAGAGAGTTTTGTTTTTGTTTTGTTTTGTTTTGTTTTTGTTTTGTTTTTCAGTATTTGGAATTTTCAGTATCCTTCAGTAGAACCATATTTCTGCTGCCTCTAGTTTTTCCGCATCCATGGGGAGATCTGCTAAAATTCACCGCCATATAAGAGTACAGATACGAGATCTCACCAATTTGCTGTTGAGTTGGCTATATGTAACCGTAAGTTCCATGCTGACAGTTTATTTTCTCGCACTTCTCGCTTGGAGAACTCCCTTCCGGCACTATGCTTTCCAGCCAAATTTAATCTTCAAAAATTTAAATGTAATATCAATTGCTATCTACTATCCTACTGATTACTCTTCTACTGTTCTCGCTCGTTAATAATGTTTGTTTTCTAATTCTTCCACACACAGTAACCCCTTGTGTCTTAGTGGCTTTACTGCCTTGCTTGTAGTAAACTCGATTGAAAATATATCACATCACAATCCAGCACTCTTTTCTTTGTTTCTAACGACATTTTTACGTTTCTCGACACCTTGCTTAGCTTTTGGAATGCTTCAAAGCAACAAAAGGCAAGAAGTTATGGAATGCCATAGATCACACAACGGCTGAAGAGACATGGCACTTAAAAGAAAATGAATTCTCTGGTAATAAAACAAAAATAGGTCTAAGAACTTTCGGATGTGATTGTTCGGTATTATTAAAAAAAAGAAAACTACCACTATTATTAAAATAAAGTACTTTATATTGTATTGATTGTTGTTTATATGAATTGTTGGTTTTGTTTTTCCGGAATTGCAAACATTTAATGTACTTCAAAGAACGATGTCATTGATTAATTTACTGTCTTGTACGACATTCGTAAAATCTCGTTTTCTTTATTTTCCGCCGAAAGACATACTTTTAACTGTCTTTGAAGGAAACAAAAAGAAAAGAATATTTCTCATAAAATTATTGGAGATTTCCTAATTGCCTTTAAGTCAAACTGCATAGGCTTACAGCCAGATTACGTTGAAACACTGGTTCACGTCCGATTACCTATTTGGAATACCAAGTGCTTAGATACCCAGTCAAGTTCGTTATATTCACTTACGCGACGCACAAATACCCGTGCCAACGGGGTATGAATTTATCTCTTTTCCACCAATTATGGTTTAAATAGTAGTACTTCTATTGGAAAATGAACTGGGGTCGATAATAAGGAGACAAACTTTGCTTAGAGATACAAAGAATAGGAAGTTGTGGAGAGATGTGATATTTAGGTTCTGAAGATACACGGTACATAAACAAGTACCGTGACATACGAATCGACCTCAAGATTTTTAACTCAAAACTATTACAAAATTTTTTTTGACTTTGAATAATTTACAAAGGGTTGATAAGCCGTAAAAACAAATTAATCACTCAATCAAACTGCATAATCAAAATCAAACAAGAATGAGCTTTTACTTACAATAAGTTAAGTTCGATATCAGTTAAGCGAAGCATAAAAATAAATTAAAATAAGTGATGTTAATTCATATATATATATATATATATATATATATATATATATAAAAAGTGAACATAGAAGTCAACACTTACAGGCGACAGTCTGTTTCATGTTATATGCAATCGTCAGGCCGCTGACGATTGCATATAGCATGAAACAGACTGTATATATATATATATATATATATATATATATATATATATATATATATATATAGTCTGTATATATATATATATATATATATATACGCACGCACGCACACACACACACAAATAGAGAGAGGGTGCGATTGGTAAATTGCCGCCATTTTATACTTTTATTTCGCGCATCAGCGTTGATTTTTTTTTCTTTTTATCGACTGCACAGTATAGCAGGTTCAGTTGGGCACCATCTGTGGGAAAAAGAGCAGCATGATGCAATACAATCCGCCAGAAATTAAAAACGGTATGCTGTACTATTTGGTATTCGCATCGGAAGCTCCAAACACTTATACGAACACAAGAAAAATTTAATAAAATGCTTAATCATAGCATCTTGTCAGTCGTCTTTCAACGAAACATATATATATATATATATATATATATATATAGGTCACTTCGTGTGAAAGAATTTTAAAAAAAAGTGAAACCTAAATAAGGAAGAACAATATTTGTATTAATTCACATCTTCACCTGAATCTGATTGTACATGAGTAACACATGCGAAACTTTATTAATTCTAACATAGCACATTACTAGCCACAGGTTTATTTATTTATTTTACCTTTAATGTGGTTTTATCATTTTTATCTACCAGCCTGTGTCTTATATCTTGCCCACATAGCGATCCTTGATCTATATAGTTAACTATTTTCTTTATTCAGTATTAATGTTATAGCATACCTACGGACGATAATGGCTACGTCCCCATTCACATAAATACAGTATTAAATACTGTATGTTGATCTGAAGTTGGACATTGGTCTCCAGCTCCGATGGTCAAACTCTCTGCTTCCGGGCAGAGAGGATCCCCAAACGACGCTATGTCGCAAGGCAGAGTCTTGTCTCGGGAAACAGCTATTCGACCTCGTTTTATACTGGGTCTACGGGGAATTTTTGGCCGAGCCTACGGGCTAGGATACCCCACATTAAATTCGGTCTTATGCCACACCTGACCGCGTGGGGCAGTTGGTAGATATCACGCGTTTGGATATTCATCGTGGAATTCACTTGACTACTTCTACGCGCTGCTGGTGAATCTTATATGTGCTTTTCGTGTCCTAAGTATTATCGTTCATTACAAACCTTCGTTTGATTATTCAGTAATCTGCCCTATGTTACAACAATTAATAATCGATTTTATAAAAAAAATGGCCATGATACCTTATTTCAATCCGTTCTTTTGTGAGCTAAAAAAATAAGTGATTTTGGCCTTTTATCATAGCTTTTATAAGTAAACTGATTAGTTATTTAAATAAAGCCAATTTCATTTTTAATGCTTGCCTTAAAAGTGGTGACGGCTTTAGTATTGAGGTCACAGATTAGTAGTAAAGTTGAGTCTTCTGTTTGCCTCGGGGTTCTTGATAGGCTCCAGAAGCGGATATGCAATATGGTTGGCCCTGCCCTGGCGTCTCGTCTACAGTCACTTTCTCACAGACGCACCGTCGCCTCCCTCTGTCTGTTCTACAAATACTTTCATGGAAATTGCTCCGAGGAGCTGCATTCGCTGGTTCCCAGACTTCATGAGTTCAAGCGCCCTACGAGGCTGGCATCCCGCTCTCACCCCTTCACTGTCGAAACTCCTAAATATAGCCGTCTCTTCTACTCTAATAGCTTCATGTCTCGCACCTCTCGCCTGTGGAACTCTCTTCCCTTCTCCTGTTTCCCTGAGAGTTATAACCTCCAGTTATTCAAGTGTAATGTCAATCGACATCTCCAGTTGCCTTAATCTATCCACTACCCTCATCCTTTCTTCTATCACTCCTATCTGATCTTCCTATTTTCTGTAACCCCTTGCGTCCTAGTGGCTTCCCGCCTTGCTTGGGGTGAAATGCTTAAAAAAAAAAAAAAAAAAAGCATTGTTGACATTTAAATAATATATTTAAAAAAATCTCACAAGTTTAAATTTTTTATACGATGAACGTTCATTAAAGAATTGTCCTGACGTTTTCAAGTGTTACATCCCTCTCTATGTAGGTTCTATCCAGAGGTATGTACTTCTGCAATCAGCTGATATCTGTGTAGAGACCTGGGTTGTAGAACACAGCAGTTTGATATTGCAGCCAGGTCTATACCTCATCAATAAGTGTGCCACCATTCTATAAATACCTACCTTTCAAATTTTACTTCATGTAAAAGACATAGAAATCAAATCTCGTGTCAGGTGAGTACGGGGAAGAATTTCGTATACACAAAAGTGTCTTTCTATTTGTGTGCTATGGAAGTTGTGTCCTGCTGCGTTTTCTAGCAATATTTGGTATACTTGGACACGGTGGAAACGGACGATCAGTAACTGAACAATACTAAAACTAAAAAGAACCAGCAATATTATTGGTCTTGACATGACGTCTGTGCTTCAGTCATGTTCCTACCGCCGTAGAATTTCTCCCCTGTGCCTTTTCTATAAATATTTTCATGATAATCTTTCAGATGAGCTCTGCGCTATGATACCAAAACCTTATGAATTTAAGCGCAGTACTAGATTGGCGCCAGGGTCCCATCAGTTTATAGTTCAATTGTCAATATGTAACCATAATTTCTATGCTAACAGTATCTTTTACCGCACTTTTAGCTTGGGAAACTCTCTTCCGGCTTGTGGCTTCCTGGCCAAATTTGATCTTCAAAACTTTTAATGCAATATTAATCGTTATCTACTTTCCTCTTGATTACTCTTCTGTTGTCCTCTCTCCTTAATAATATTTTTCTTTTGCTTATTATTTCACATTCAATAACCCTTTGTGTCTTAGTGGCTTTATTGTCTTGCATGCGGTGAAATTATTAAAAAAAAGAACTAGACGAGATATCCCTAGACATGGGCAGTGGAACGAGAACAGTCTATCCCCGCAGATTGAATAAAGGGTTCTGTTCAGAATTCCCTGTATGCTACCCAGGTTGATATACACCTGATGAAGACAGGATGGCGCAACGGCTGAAACGTTGGCCATAACAAGTCCCGATTATCCTTGTCCCTTTGTCTAAAAAAATCTATAAGCTTCACGCCATTTTGGACCCAAAAGACTGTGAGCATCAATTTGCTTGTAGAGGTCTTTTGGGTGAGTGGTAATCACCGTACTTCAATTGGAATTGAATTTTCGTCTTTCGATCAAAGTGATGAACCTGTTTCATCCTGTATAATTAATCGGGAGAAAATTTTTTTGGTTTTCTTGACACCTGACCAATGTTTCACGATGACAATTGACCTTTCCTTTCCTTCTGAAAACATGTTACTCCACACTAAACTTGACCCTTTCCGTTATTTCCCGAAATCTTTATACGGCAATCTCCTTACGTAGATGTCTCCACTTGTTGGATGATATCACCATCAATGGCTGATTGATATCATCTTGTATGATGGGTTGTCTCCATTGAAATTCAACCACTTTTTAAACGCCAATACATATACCTGATAATATTCCAGAATGTAACATCTAGACAATTCACTGTGGTCATCTCCCCACAAATTGTTTCTGGGGTGTTGTTTTTCAAAAACAGAAACTTGATTATAGCTGTGTATTCCACTATCTCCATGATCAGAGCCAGAACCGGAGCTTACTACCTCCAAACCCCCCGAACGTGTGGTTGCAAGCCTGATTGGGGACTCCAGACAGTGCTTTATGACCCCCGCTATCTTATTCACATTTGCATTTTTGTACCTACATTTATATAAGTTACAAATTAAACTAAGTACAACTATTATTAAAGGGTGAAAAGTTTTCGCTTTCATTGAAATCCTTGAATTTGTTTTGCTTATGCTAAGTCTCGGAAAAAATACTATACAAAATTTACTATTTTTATCCATATTGTTGAATGTGTTACAATTATTTCTACTTTTTAACGAGAAAAATTTCAAATTGATGTTAAAATTATTATCTATTATGACTCTCAGGGCTAATAATATTAAATATTAAAATTATTACATATAAAAATATGTAAAAAAATATTAAAAATATTAAAATTATTACCTACTAGCAGTAGAGCCCGGCGTTGCCCGGGGATGTAACAGTAAGAGATAGATCAAGTATCCACCATCATAAAGACTGAAAAATAAAATTGAGAAAAATTATTGTTTAAGGTTGACGGACACGCATGTCTTAATTAGTTTTTTTTTTTTTTTGACGAATTGGTCAAACCCAAATTCAAACAAAAACATTGTTTTCAATCGTTATGAGTCTACTGATTGAATAGAATTTTATTATAAACAATTGACTTGTAAATGGAATTTTTAAAGCATTCTGAATGTAAAAATAAAGAAAAAAAGTGTGAAAGACAATAAGAAACACTACCTGCCAAAAAAAGTTTTGTTGAAATCGATTGAAAAATGTAGGAAATCCGATCCCATATATAAACGAACACACACACACACACACACAAACAAACAACCTGGGCTTTATAATAAGTATAACTCGATATGAGTTGTCCCCCTTTCATTCTCGTGACAGCGATGCCTCTTAATCGTGTTTTCAAATTGATTTCGTGCAAAAACAATTGTGTTTTTCCAATTTTGGGCGCTGTCAGAACCACCGCAAGGTATTTTTACGTAGTCCTGTGAAGTTTTGTTGAAATCGGTTGAAAAACGTAGGAAATCCGATCCTATATATAAACGAACAGACACACACACACACACACACACAACCTGGGTTTTATAATAAGTATGATTATAAAAATATTAAAATTATTACCTATTATGATTCTCAGGATTAATAATATTATTCAACATACGACCTATTATGATTCTGAAAGCTATTAATATTCTTTATGATACGATCTATTTTGTCACTCACAATTTTTAATATTCTTCATGATGCGACCTATTATGACTTTCAGAGCTATTAATATTATTAATGATACGACCTATAATATGCCCCCGCCTTATTTATCGAGAATGCCTCATTTTAATCTATGATTCTCTGCTCAAAGAGAGAAAAAAAAAAACGAACAATTTTTGAAAAGGACGCCCTAGGACAACGAAAATGTTTTGTCTGCAACAATGTGGAACGCAAGATGTCTTTGGGAAAACGAAATGAACTTTCGTTAACATTTCCAAAATCCAAAAAGGTGATTCTGTGCATCTGATAGGAATGAAAAGGCATTGTTTTTTACAAGTTCCTCTCACAAAATCAGATATCCAATTCCGACAAATATTCTTCCGAAATGGACTGATTAAAGACAGCAATTGATGAAAAGCGCCTGGAATTGTCCATTCGAAAATGTGACGTCTTCCATCAACACAACACCAGACTTCATGACTCTTTTCAGACTTTGAGGACAAAGAGTTTGAATGATGCAATATCTAACGAACGATTATCACCCCCAGTTCATTCAAGCAGACGACGTTTGAACAGTGTTAGAGTCCACAGCTCATTTTCCTAATAATTTTTAAATGTGATAAATTACTTCTCCAGTCTTATTCGCTTTAGGTATACTTTATCACTCAATAAATTAGCACAAATGTTTTTTTTTAATTAACATCGAAATCCGTCAATAAATAAACGAAGGACAGTGCGTATTTATATCCTTATTACAATATCATGTTTACTATCAGCCTAAAAATACAACAAATGTTATTTTAATTCTTTTTCATTATACCAGTATTCAATTTTTTTTCTCCTTGTTCCGTTACAAAGTAACGTAGACTATATCAAATTATGGCGAAAATACTTTTCAACATGACGTATGAAATATATTTTTACGTATTGTTAAAGACATGTTTTTTTAAAAATCACCTTTTAATGTATATTATAAAAGAAAGGCTAATTCTCTGTCCCTCACGATCTGTATACGTGTGTCTTTGTAGTCTGATATATAATGTTTATGATGGTTGGGAGGGTATCAAGTATGAAAGATTTGTGGACGTTTATGATGTATTCAGGGTATGTACCATCACCGCTTTCCTTCCATTTCCAGAATAAAGTTCTATTTTGTAAAGATTTATCTTGAGTCCTATTTCTTAGAATACTCGGTAGAGGATGTTGATCTTTTGTTCAAGATTATCCTCAACTATGAATACCTATGTCATCAACAGCCCATTCGCCTCGGCGGCTAAAGTAGGATCGATGTTTGCTATTAGTAGATTCGTTTGAAATGTGTCCGCAAATTAGAACCAACACACAACAGTAGCTTGCGAAATATGGTATGAAGCTACATAATTATGGACAAGCGCAGAATTGGATATATACTAAACTTTCTGCAACAGTGATTCACTCAGGGATACTCGACCTCACTACACTAGTAAAGATTTGATGCAACTATTGGGTTGAGTCATTAGTCATTTTCATTATTTGAAACCACTTATAACGACGAATGTATCATGCTTACTATTAACCATACGTGGCAATCTCTATCTGTAAAAGGCAGGATGTGTGTGTGTGTGTGTGTGCAACGAATTCACGGCCGCAATTTTCGACAGATTTGCACCAAAATTTACATGCACATGCTCCAAGTTAGCGGGAAGGCCAAGATCAACTTTGCATTTCCCAACTCCCGTCGATAGTGGAAATAATCGATATTTTCATGCTTCTACGGCAGTTTTCATGTAGTTTGCGGACATTTTCTACTGGCCAGAGTGAGAGCCTATAGCTGGCTGCCACGAATAGGCAGGAAGATTCTATTGGCCAGCGTGAGAGCCAACAGCTGATTGACACGAATGTTAACTAGCATGCTAGCATGCAAAAAAAATCGATAGCTGCATTCGTCACAAGTGGGAAAAATTTAAATCTGCATGGCACTTTACTCCAATTGGCACATTCGCTTGCTTAAAATCAACGTTGATTCTGATTCCGCAGAATTGGGTTTGGTGTGAAAAAGTATTTGTTGTTAACATTCTTTTTTCATTCGGTTTTTCCAGTTACGAGTCCTTTTTTAAAGCTGATCGTTTTGTGTTCATTTTGTTTAGTTCTTTTTTCGTAACAGATTTAATGTTTAGTAGAAAAAATTCGCAGTGTGAGATAAGCAAGAAGTAAGGCATGTAGCAGCATCAGCACGGCAAAGAGCACACATTTAAAGGCAAGGAAGGGCAAAAATATTTTAAGTCAAGTGATAGCGATTGCTGTATGAGTCGTACGATTTTTGAATCAAGCACGGGCAACGCCGGGCCATGCTGCTAGTTAGTAATAAATAGTGCTACTGGTACTATGTATCCCAGTAGTACCTGATTCATAGTTGGATTATCGGCGACTGAACCGGTACCCCCACAGATTTTTTTTTCAGTGAGGCGGGTGGCAGGATTAAATAAAAGACTTGTCTAAATGGCAGAGGAATCTTTTTGCTCAACGTCCATCTAGCGCAATTATCCTGGGAATCTGTGACTGTGAAGTTTTTTCCCTCGTAAAAAATTAGAGAACACAAAGATACATTAACGTTTGCAAGGCACTAGCAGCATACACAGTGGATTAAAGAGTAAATTTTTCAACCTCACTAATGGAGGGATTGAAAGTGAATTTAAATTACATAATGTTATCGGAATTCAAGCAAGGGAATAACTCTATGTAGACGTCGAGAAAAATATATAGTATTTATGGTCAAGGGATAACTGATTGACAATTCTAGAAAAAAATCATTGGAAGTATGTTAATCATTTCAAAAGACAACAAAAGACAATAAAACCAGCTATTCAAATGTAATGTCAATCGATATCTCCAGTTGTCTATCCACTATCCTTCTCCTCATCCTTTCCTCTATCACTCCTATCTGATCTTGCTCCAAATATTCTGTAACCCCTTGCGTCCTAGTGGCTTCTCGCCTTGCTTGTGGTGAAACGCTTAAAAAAATAAAAAAATTAAAAAAAAAAAACACTAAAACACAAGAGGTTATTGAGAAAAATTATTAAGGAGAGAGAACAACGCAAGAACAAGAATTAAGAAGACAGAAAATAACGATTGATATTGCATTTAAATTTTTGAAGATCAAATTTAACTAAAAAGCAAAAAGCTGGAAGAGAGTTCCACAACCGAGAAGTGTTAGGATACGAACTTACGGTTACATCTAGACATTTCAACTTGCCGCCAATCTAGTATTGCGTTTAAATTCATAAAATCTAGGCACCAGAGAGGAACGTTCATCAGGACAATGACAATAAAAGTATATATAGAAAAGGCACAGAGAAGCTACGTTACTGCGGTGAGAAAATGATTGAAGTCGAGATGCTAGACCAGAACCAGTAACATTGCAGGTTCTTCTCCTATGTAAATGTGTGTGTGTGTGTGTGTGTGTGTGTGTGTGTGTGTGTGTGTGTGTGTGTGTGTGTGTGTGTGTACACGTGCTGAGGCAAGTATTAAGAGAAGATTAAAACAATGAAGGAAAAAAAAACAAATCGGAAATAGGCTGGCATAGAAAAGTGAAAAGAACAAAAAACAAACAAAAAATACAAGAAAATACAAAAAAATAATAATCAAAAGGTTTCCTTTTAAGCTATACACCAACACACATTGAGACTCACGAAGTCTTCTGGTGGGTTTTTGAACAAAATACGAGAAATGTTTCCTTCTCCTACGTGAGCCATGCTGAACATAAGAGGACCTGTAACAGATATGGAAACTATTCTGCTAAATTTTATATCTCTAATGGCGTGCAGATTAACCTGTGATCTCTGAACCGGTGTGTGTTTGGACTACGTTAAACTTCCAGCCTCGCCATGCGGCTTGCTCATCGATGAATCTTTGCATCGTGCTCCAATATTTATCATCGTGGCCAATTTGAGCACTTCGGTGATGAAGCCATTCTAATGCAAATTTAGAATAATGTGAAGGAAATGTTGGGCTTTCATTAACTAGTGATCTTGGTTACCATGAATTTGAAGACCAAAAGTAGATATAAAAATTTCGCTATGTTTTTTTAATGGGTAAGCATGTCATGTATTTTGTTGTTGTTGTTTAGCGCAGTATGCCATTCAAATAAATATCTTAGATAACCAATCTCCAGACCCATACAGCTTCGCTTTTCGAAAACTGGGTAAACGAACGTTCTTATGAAAAAATGACACAGCACCTAAACTCCAAGGTCGTATCCATCATCTGAAATCGCTAAGGTTTTCTCTGTTCGATATTGAATGGACTAAAATAGGACTTTCTTTTGATTTCTCTCTTATAAAGACAGGGTTCTGTTGCTCATAGATTAATTTCGTCACATTTTGTTACTTTTGCAACCTTTGCTGTCTCATTAAACGAAATTACTTTTCTAAAATTTCAAGTCGGGATGAATGAGACGGTATTTTATTATTTTTTTTAAAGCTTTTCACCCCAAGCAAGGCGGGAAGCCACTAGGACGCAAGGGGTTACAGAAGATTTGGAGCAAGATCAGATAGGAGTGATAGAGGAAATGACGAGGAGAAGGATAGTGGATAGATCAAGGCAACTGGAGATGTTGATTGACATTACATTTGAATAGTTGGAGATTATAGCTTTCAGAGAAACTGGAATAGTGAAGGGAGTTCCACAGGCGAGAGGTGCGAGACATGAAGCTATTAGAGTAGAAGAGACGGCTATATTTAATAGTTTCGACAGTGAAAGGGTGAGAGAAGGATGCCAACTTCGTAGGGCGCTTGAATTCATGAAGTCTGGGAACCAGCGAATGCAGCTCCTCGGAGCAATTACCATGAAAGTATTTGTAAAAAAGACAGAGAGGCGACGGTGCGTCTGTGAGAGAGCGACTGTAGATGAGATGCCAGATCAGGGCCAGTTATATTGCATATCCGCCTCTGGAGCTTATCAAGAACCCCGAGGTAAACAGGAGGGGCTCCAGACCATATATGGCAGCAATACTCCATGATTTTCTTTCTTTCATTTTTTTAGTCAATTCACCCCCAAGCAAGGGGATAATGCCACGAGGACATAAATGTGGCTAATGGGAGTGAGAGAGAATTAAAAGACAATAGAAGAGACCGAAAACCCAATCCTAAAGAGGAAACAAGAAATAAACCTCTACTCCTATTCAAAAGACTAGAGTGGAGTGTGAACCGGGCGATAGGCGAACCTATCTAACGCCTATTGAGGAGGAAAGACTAATCAGTAAATAGAATTTCAGAGTTTGGATGGATACGTTAGATGTAGAATTTAGAAGGAACTGGGAACCCAATCCTAAATAGGAAACAATAAACCTCTATCCCTGTTCAAAGGACCAGAGAGGAGTGTCGACCAGGCGAGAGGCGAACCGAATGTAATATGTCGTCACTGATTACTGCAAAGAATGAAATTCCCAATTTCTATACTATTTAACACTGACTCATTCCACCTTCGAGCTGACCACTTCGCTTTTTGGAAACTTTTAGGAGTACAAGGCATCGTGAAGTGATTCTACAGTTATTTCTTTAGCATTTTATAAAAATCTAAGTTAGAAACTGAGTATACCTTAAATAATTCTAAAATCCGAGTTAAAATAATGGCATCTATTTATTTGTATCATGTCTCTGTACTAATGTATGTATAAAAACGAACATAAATTGAAAACAAAAATTTCTACAAAGTAAAAAGTAATGTTTATACAGTCATTGTTTTTATTGGTTTATCTAAACATCTTTTATTTTCCAGCCCTACACGGGTGAATGTTGTGTTCTCAAAATTAAGGAGAGAAGAGATTTACGGATTGAAGTTAAAAGAATGGAAAACATCATTAAAAATTAAAGATGGTTGAAGTCATTTATATCCATACTGGACTCAAATGATCAGAAGACTGCGCAAAGAGAATAGCTTATAAGAATAATTAATCAGCAAAGATCAGTGGATTTATTTGAGGTTCTGGAGCTATGGTATGACAGATGAAAGAACTGGCAAAGTCCAGCGGATTCATAGGAAGATCAGCGTTTCAGCGCATGCGTAATGAGAAGACAAGCTCAAGAACACAATAGCATAGATTAGAGATGTAATGTGTATAACAAAGGAAAATTCGCACTACTTCAGTGCAAGTATCGGCATTCGAAAATTCGACACGAAAGGAAGTCTCTAGTGTACACAGTTGAATTGATGTAAAAACAAACAAAAGGAAAAAAAGACGAGGAAATTATTCGAAACCATGACAGGAAAGGATTCAAATACATCACCTGGTAAAAGACAAACATTACTAAGAGATGCAAGAGACAGTAAGTTGTGGAGAGGGCATGATCACCCACGTCTTAAAGGAACATGACACATAAAAGGTAAAGAAAAATGTTGCAATGGGTGAAACCCAAATAAACCTTTGCTGGTGATGCTTCAAACTTAGGCGGAAATCCAGTGAAAACGATCCACGTTCTGGAATGCCATCATCAAGTGGGACACTCGAAAATGTCGAACGCGTGTGGGTTGCAATCAAAGAAAAAAAAAGCCGTTGACAAATGCAAGAATTAGAATATCTGGAGATTCCACAGACTGTCTAGCCATATTGAATATCTCGTCTGCTCATTCTTCACGTCCCATGCATTTTTTTCAGGTATATATATATTTTTATCTAAATAATTTTTTGATAGTTCTGCTTGGTATTTAAGATTCTTTATATAAACATTGCATCACCCAAGTTTACATTGGAAGGAAGAAAAGAGAAAACTAGGATAAGGTAAAGGATTCCTGAAATATTAAGAAAAGGAAAACAAAACAATATCTAAAATGCAGTTTAAAAAAATATTCCACTAGTCAAAGAAGCCTCCACCATTGCCCGGGATCGGGTTGATTACTATTTGACAGTTTCAATGCAGTCTTTACAAGAAGATTAATTTCAACATCTGTAAGTTTTTCTTTTAAGTTCGTATATATATATTTTTAATTCAAACAATTTTTGAGTCGTAATTTACGTTTTGTTAAATATTTACAAGTTTAGAACTGTCCAAACTAGAGGTTATGGTCCCTGCTATATATTTAGAAAACAAAATTGGTCAGGACTGATTCAGTTACTTTCCCAACGAATTTGCTAGCTTTTCTAGTTTGTTTTTTTGGTAAGCTTCCTAGTTAATAGGACATTTGAAATGCTCTTTCTCTCGCATTCTCGCTTGTCGTCTTCCGGTTTCCTGACAACCTTTTACTTCAAAACTTCAAATATGTTAAATACAGAATCATTTGTTATCTTTGTAACATTTAAAAAATGTCTAAACTCATTTGTCCAAACATGGTTAAAATAAAATTCCTCCAACGTTTATAGAAAAAAGACACATCTGGTCAGATGTAGTTCTGCCCGGATTAAGAGAGTTGTCGGGACCGGAGAAGTTTTATATCCGGATTCTTTCCCAAATACATTAACACAGGCTCTAATTTGAGACCAGAATATATTCAATCCGGGTTCTTATTTTACACTGTCCTAAATTGTGTGATGAAATATACCTTATTTTCTGTATCAAGCATAAAATCGACACGTCGTTGGTTACAAGTACACACATTTTATAGTAACACACAATTATTTGAAGAAGTTTTCGACTTTTCGTCATTAACACCCGGATATAAGGAGTTGTCGGGACGGAGAAGTCTCTTAATCCGGGTTCTCTAGACTTTTTTCTTTAACTTTTTAATGATTTTTCTCCAAACAGAACAATAAAGCCGTTGGGAAAATTAATGCTTTTTCCCACAAAATAATCCTGCGTTATCATATTTTCATGCCAGAAATTCCTTAGGACGGCTTAGACCCTATCCAATGTTTTTTCTTAAAAATGTAGTTTTTCCACACATTGATTTAGAAATTCAAAAATCTAATATTTGTCGGATTTTAAGTAAATTTCAGGATTTATGCCACCATTTATTTTATAAATGATTCTTTTTAAAAATCTTGGGATTTTTACATCTGGTGGTTGATTTAATTTTCTGAAATTTCTGAAATTTTTTTATAGAGCTTAATGTTTATATCAATGCAAGTCTTTTTAAATCATCTTTTTAAAAAAAATCTGTTCTGAATGGTAAAATTTCATACGATTAAGATCTATTAATTGTTTTTAAGATATATTCTTTCTTGGGAAAAAATTTTCAATGAATATATTTTTTATAAGAATTGTTTTTATTTTTAATTTTAAATAGAATAATTTATAAAGTTTCAAACAATTTTACAGTTTCTGGGAGTGATCTAGAACAGTAACAAGGCCAGCATTTGCTAGCACAACCATTGAAAGCTCCCAATACCAATAACAAAGCTTTATTTTTTCATAAAAAATTTGAGATCCTTTGTTTTCCTGAAAATTATAGAATTATTTAAATTTTGATGATCAAAGTTTAGAAAAACCGAAAGAGAGTTCCACAAGTCCCACATAGAACTTATCATATTGATGAGACTTTCAGCCAATCATATGGTCTGGAGTTCCTAGCTCATCAGAATAATTATATATTTAAAAAAAAAAAAAAGAGATCCGATGGCAAAATAACTAATAAAAAGGATCTAAAGAATCTACAATGTCATTGAACTTGAAAGAAAAAAAATTTACTTGGTGAAGGCTTCTTTGACCTACTCAATTCATAATTCTTTTTTTGATGATCAAAGTTGAAAAAAACCGAAAGAGAGTTCCACAAGTGAAAAAAAAAAAACCAGGCACATCCAGTTATTTTGGGATATCGCCGTAAATGTATTTCCCTTGCAAAATGGCTTTAAACAGAAAAATATCGTTAGAAACAAAAATTGAAAAAAATACTGAACTGATATGAAACTCCTATCAGTCCTTTGTCCTGATATGGCAGTGAATGCTTTTTTTTTAATCTCCTTCACAGATGAAGAAGAAACTTTGAACTAAATCAAAGGTGCAAATGTGGTTCTACAGAAAAATATCGATAAACTGATATGTCCATGGCAGTGAATGCGAACACGATGAAGAAAAACGACAAATGATTCTAGAGAACACGTGAAAACAAAGTTCTAGGACACTTTTACTTAACATCATAAAGAGACAGTTGAAATGTCTAGAGTACACAATGAGGAAAGAAGTTTTGGCAAATTTGATACTCACAGACCAGAAGTGTAGAGAAAACCAACGTACCGCCTACCTGGCGAGCTCGAGTGAATGAATGGCAGAGTAGATAGCAAAAAGAAAAAATATATTAAGAACTACAAATGATAGTAAATGGTGGAGAGCCATGATCGACGATCTCCTGAAGAGACACGGTACATAGAAAAATAGTTTTGAAAATAGTGAATACTCTTTTTGCTTCATAACTCCTAACATCACCATGTTTTTGCTGACGTGAAGATTTTTGTAAACTTTTGCGCCCAGAACTCTCAGAGCGGAGTAAGCAAGCCTGATTGGTGGGTGGCACTGCTTTGGGATCCTCGCTCTTATCAATATTTGCTTTTCCTACTTACATTTATATAGGTTACAAATTAAACCAAGTACAACTTACTATTAAAGGATGAAAAATTATCACGTATTTTGACGTCATTCTGGGGTCTTTTTTGTCCAAATCTGTTAATATATTTTGCTCATACTACCTCTCGAAAAATCACTAAAGAAAATTCACTATTTTTTATCCATATCGTTGAATGTATTAAAATTATTCAACATTTAACAAATCTCAAGTTTATGTTAAAAATTGTCGCAGAACATTTCATTGTTGAATAATCTATTATGACATGTCTCTAATTTGTATTTAGATACATTGTATTTATTTTCAATTTTTCTAGTTGAAATGTTCACCTATATTTCACATGAATCATTATTGGACATAATTAGGTTAAATAACATTTGTAATTTATATGAATACCACCTTATGAAAATTCAGGTGTAGGATAGTAGGGAGCCGTATCATAGATTCGGGGAGGGAGGAGTCACGAGACTTTTACAATGTCTCTGGTCTTATTTTATCCTTCCAGTAAAAGGGTTTTATGAGTTCAGTACACAAATATTTCAAAATACATTGAGCATGTATTCTTTGCATTATACAGTGTAACCCAGATATAAGAGTGATGCCGGGACCGGAGAAGTCTCTTATATCCGGGTTTCTCTTATATCCGGCTTTGGTCTATTTTATATACATTAACACAGGCTCTAATTTGGGACCAGAGAAAATCTCAGTATAATTTTCCTCAGTTACGACACTGTCCTTTGACAGATTCGCCTCTGAGTGCACTCTCCCCGAAGACAGAGACGCAACTGAGAGATTATAAATAGACGTACCAAATTACTTGTATGCTATAAGCGCAATATCTGTATTTTATATATTCTAGATGATATCACTCTTTAGGTTTAACTAATTTTCATATTGATTTTAAAAAATTAATTGACTCACCTTCATTAGTGTTCTTATATTCAAAGATTGTTTTGATTTTCATATCAAAAATAGTTCTGTTTAGTAATATTGTCTTATATAGTCCAGAAAGGTGAAATTTGTATTTTACTTGGCTTTCAACAAGTTGGCATCTATTTGTAAAACTTTCCTTAACTATAACAAGCCAAATATTTCAAGTAGTGAATATATCTTACTCGATAGCGAGCGGGCAAAGCCTGCTTGTCTTAAATAGAAGTGCTTAGTATAAATCTTCAAACACCGATATTTTTAAAAGGATTTTTGGTATGTGTATAAACGTGCCGTTCGTTTTGGAGATACGGATGATCATACATGAAATTATTAGAAAATAAAGGAGATAATTATAATAAATTTAAAGTGAAATTTCTAAAATCCAATAAAACATTAGATTACGGAAAATATTTTCTAAAATTTTTAAGATTACTGAATACTTTAAAATCGTATATAAAGGACGTTCACGTTATATTCAATTATTTTTTATGGATAGAAAAATATCAGATAAACATTTTTATAGTAGAACAACATTAGATAAACATCAATCTGACATCAATTTGTCAACATATCAACAGATTAAATAAAAAGCAGCTACCAACGTATTAAAAATGCATTTTTACGAGATTTTAAAGTAAATAATAGTGTTTCAAATTAGATTAATTATTCTTTAAATCAGCTAATATTCCTCAAACAAAATTTCAAAAAATTATATTTTTATTTTTGGAAGATTTTTTTTTTAATAAAGAGAATTACATTGCAATAAACCCGGGCTAAAAATAGCACTAAAATCAGATTTTTAGCAACAAAAAAAAACTTCCATATAATTTAAATTAGTTTTACTTTTGCAATAGAGCAATGTACAGTGTAACCCGGATATGAGAGACCCTGATATAAGAAAAACCCGGATAATAGAAAGATTTTCCCAAATTAGAGCCCATACTTACCTAAACAAAATAGACCAAACCCGGATATGAGAGAAACCCGGATATAAGAGACTTCTTCTCCGGTCCCGACAACTCTATTATATCCGGGTTACACTGTATATTGCTTATTGAAAATATTAAATTTAATTTATTAGTTTGAAATCAAAGCTAAAATATATGATTCAAGAATGATACTTCATTTTTTTTAAATTCATTGTAAACCTTAAGAATCGCGAATCTGTGGTATTACCTAATTAATTTTCATGCATATTATCAATTGTATTATTATTATTATTATTATTATTATTATTATTATTATTGTTGTTGTTGTTGTTGCTGTTGCTGTTGTTGTTGTTGTATCGGCTTTTAATAAGAACACACGAGCTAGAAGACCATATTCTTTCGGAAGGTTACCACTATTAAAGGAAATTAATTCTTCCTCTCTTGATCTTCTTAAATATCTACTTATAGCAATAAAATATAAGAAGGCCTCAAAGGCCTTGTTAAATTTTATTACTGTATAAACCATTAGCGGTGGGATGCGATGCGTCGATTAACGGGGTACGGTGCGTACGATAGCCAGATCAAAAGATTGAAAACTCAAAATGCTAAAATCAAATAAAGAAGTTTTACTGATTTGAAAAGATACCAGAGGCTAAGTATATTTGCCAGTGTCAGATGCCGGAAAGGAGTGAAGTAGAAAGGGACAAGAAAATGGAATTTAATATTAAAGTCTTTCCAGCCAGTGATCTGCAGTGAGCTCTCTTATGAAAATTATGTCAGTATGGGCGCCCAGAACCGTGTGGAAATTTGGCATCTACCCTGAATGCAGCAACAAACACGGCGTTTGTGTCGTCACTTGGAAAGTTGATTCATATATCCTGTGTAGGTGCGATGAAATGCAACGGGAAAAAACAATATGAATTGGAAGTTTAAAATGAGTGTAATAAAAAAGTTTAATTATTTCTCACAAACAAAATCATTTATTCCACTACACTCATAATGAAATGGACAAATTCCGACAATTATTTTAAGACATTTTTATGTCTATACATAAAAATGTCTTAAAAAATATATATAATAATGTATGTGTATGTATATATGAAATGGACTAAGTCCGACAATTATTTTAAGACGTTTTTAAATGCTCTGTTTATAATAAACAGTATTAATAACATTTACCGGTCTGAATGTCCGAGAAATTTTCATAGAAGGACGAATATTTTCTTAAACATTCAGGCCAGTAAATGTTATTAATACTGTTATTTCGACTGTACATTCAGTCATCTTCAGGCCTAGAAATTATTTTGCTTTTGGTAAAATTCAGGTAGCATCCGAGACGAAAAAATATAATACGAATCGAAACATGTTTTTTTTTTTTTCTTTAGTGTGTTATTCATAACGGATACAAACATGTGGAACGTGCAGTCGCAAAGTTAAGGTTGAATTTTTTTAAAAATATAAATGAGTACGTTTTTTTACTAATATAGCAGTTTGGGAATTTTTTTTGTTGTAGGTGTTTATCAGTGAATGTGGCATGAATTAAATAGTTCAATAAGTAATGTCTCAGTTGTTATCCCGAAAATTTGCACGTCGGATCAGTTCTTTTAAATCAAATATGAGGTACAGCTTAATTTATATTACAATGAATCATTCATACAAAAAGTCTTGTATCATTAAATCAATATTTCAAAAAATATTCTTAAAATCTAAAAATAGTTCCTGGCTTTAAATAACCTACAAAGGGTTGATATGCCGTAGAAAATGAATCAATCAATCAGTCATAAGAGAATAGTAGAATTGTGTGTACCCCTGGCAACTACCCAGTATGCAGCGTTTGTGTTGCCCGTGGCAGTCGCAGAATTTATTGTGCGTCTAAACAACATTCCGAAACCATCTACTAAATTTTAAGAAATATTAAGATTAAACTCATTTATTTAGTTTTATTAAAGAAAAAGAACAGTAACCACAGTAATTAAATGGGAAAACATTTAAAAAATAATGAAAAAAAAAGATTTTTTTAGGAAATAACATTTTCTAATGTTATTACATCTATATAAACAAATGCAAATGTCAGTGTGTCACACTATTTCAACTTTACTCCTAGATATGTAGATATGATATGTTGGGCTACACAACATATACCATTTTGGAATCAGGCTGACTCCGTGAGCAAATTATAAACACATACGGGCCGGATCCGGACCTGCAATCCTGAAATTTTTGATTTCCCAGTTTTCATTACTACGAATGTTTTCGGTGGTTTCCCTGCGTATTTTTTGTGAGGATTTTTTTTTTTTTTACAATAACAATTTTTATAACTTGGAAATTCATTTGGAAATAACTGAAATTAACTGCGAAATCCAGCAAAAGTCATCCATGAAATAAAAATAATTGTTTGTACGGAAAATAAAGACCAACGTATATCAAATTGTCTTTAAATTAAATGGCAACAGAATTATTGCTGAACATTTAAAAGGTAAGCTTAAATATTAATACAATACTTAAATGCAGAGATCAA
Source organism: Acanthosepion pharaonis (assembly GCA_903632075.3). Taxonomy (NCBI): domain Eukaryota; kingdom Metazoa; phylum Mollusca; class Cephalopoda; order Sepiida; family Sepiidae; genus Acanthosepion; species Acanthosepion pharaonis. The sequence goes on along the minus strand of CAHIKZ030005100.1, from coordinate 735,435 downwards.
TTTTGAGTTCTTCTGTAGTTTATTGTTGCCCTATCGCATACGGCAGCAGTATGCCTCACAAAAAGAAATCTTCGCCAACAGAGGACCAGATTGCAATAAAAAAAAGCCAAGTCTATAGTGAGGAAAAGAAAATCGCGTGCAAATGAAAACCCAGATGAAACGGCAGCCATAAGAGCTTCCACTGCTGAGAATATGCAAAGACTTAGGGACTCTCAAACTCCTGAACAAGCCGAAGGCCCAATCAAGGACCCTCCGTAGGAACTAGCTTAACTGCTGCTCGATAGGGCGGCTTTTAAGCTTGTTAACATTATAGGTGGACACTTCGACGTTGTGTAATGGTTAGCAAACTTATCTCGCTAGATCAGTTATGACTGAGTAGTGAATTCGATCCTCACTGGTGGAACCATAGTTTTTGGCCTTGTTCAACATCTAAGCTACGCTCAGAAAATCATTTGGACACTTCGACGTGATCTAGCAAGCTTGTCTTTAACAATATAGGTATGTTTGGGTGGTGTAAAGTTGAAGAAAGCCGTGTTCCGTGAATTCACTTACTCGCTAATATCTTTTGGAACGGTATGAATAACTCTCTTTTCTCCTCTCCAACTATGAATTAAATTGTAAGCCATACCTGGCAACCAGTCAAGGAGAAGGAAAACTCAGAATTCAAAAGGTGAGGCATTTGGAGACCGTGTGGCACTATGCACCAATTCTCTGTATTTGGTTCTTCCAAAATGTGTGCTTGGTTTTGCACAAGCCTTCACCACTATAATCAAATCATATGTGAGGGTAATCCTGATATTCAATTCTAAGACCTAGATAGAACTGTCTAACTCTAATACGTCGAAGACAACGATAGAGTCCACCATAGGCAATATGGAAAAAAATCCCTTATTGTAACTGACACATAATGTAACATTCTTCATTTGTGAGGAAATTGCTTGCTATTATCTGTCATATTGGAGGAGTGATACTACATAGTAATTCAGTATTCTTTTCTTTATTTATAACTAAATTTCCTTGTTTATTAATACGTTTTTTTAATTTCTGGAATGCATGTTTTGTCATTCAAATGTGCCTTCCGATTCCAGTGGCTCATCTTTCGTCATTTGTTTAAACACATCCAGATTTTTTTTTAATTTCTGTACATGCTTAATTCTGGGATTTCCAAATCGTTACTCGTATCTTCGGCTGTTTCCTTAAATTCTGTCTTCTTCTAATTGATGGATAGTCTTTTCTTCCTGCTTTCCTTTGTTGTATTACTTACTGCATTAGTATACTACAAAACCATAAAGAAAACAATAGAGTATTACTGTTGTTGAGTGATTTCACAGTGGAGGCTTGTATTTGTACTAAGTCGGTCCTAAAATAGGTTCGACGTACAAAAACGTTAGGAACTTGATATAATAGGTATAACGCAGAGTAATCTAGTTGTGGTCGCTGATACTTTAGTATTCGACTAACTGTCGTCCGACATCGACTGACTCGTTACTCTTACTACTACTACTTATTATAGGTGGGAGAGTCTATTAACTATAGGTAAGTGTGTTCCACTATAACAATTACTTAACGATTTTTCATGCGACTTCATTATACGCAGTCAGTTATGTGCTATGCGTGATACACGCTTAGGCGATCATGTATCTTTCGATGACGAGGCAGATTTTTTCCGCAGTAGGTTGCCATTTCTTTCTGCGGTTGACCAGTTGCCATAAAAGGCTATAGAACCCAGTCTGTCCTATTATTTACCCATAGCTGGTAGAAGAGGATTTATACCTTTCCCAAGGGTATTAGCACGTAAGTGAATGTAACGGATTTGACTGGAATTCGAACTCGGCTCTCCGATTCCTCATTTCGAGCCGCTATTCATTACTTCAGCGTGCCTCCTCATTATACTAATTTACCTAAATGTCTCCTCCCATAATTTGGCGAGCGGACCACCATTCCAACCGCCGTCTGGATTCACCAGTGTTTGTATGCCTCTGACTTAAGAAGGCCCCTGTGAAGTGGTGTATGTTACTGGCGGGGACTTGTTCAAAAATACTTGTATTAAGATTCCGACAATTCATCTTGAAAGTGTGACCAAGTGCTATGTGTTAGTGTCAGGGTGTTATTATCCGAAACTGCTTCTTTGTCACGACATGCCACGATTCCACTTTGAAGGTCGATGCATGTATCCTCTGAAGTTGCAATGAATAGCAGCGAAGAGAACAATATGAAGTAGAAGTTATAATGTGTGTAATAAAAAAAGAGTTTAATTATTTTTCGTAAAATAATTTATTCGACTAACCTCAATATATATATATATATATATATATATATAATGTCCCTACTCCAAGATTATTGAAATCTGCCTTGTAACTCCTTTTGCTAAAAAAAAGAGAAAACTAGAATGAAATAAAAAAAAATATTAAAAAGAAAACTAAAAACGCAATTGATACTGAACCCTGCTGTGTCAACCTTCTCGTTTCTCTCGATTGTACTTTTGCTTCTGCTATGGGGGAGAGGGAAGAGGTCAAGTTACAAAAGCGTAGAAAAAGGGTTCAAAGAAAAACAGTTTTTCCCAGGCAAGCGAGTTCATATGGCCACGCAACGGATCCATAAAACTATTAAATTACCAGCCGTTACTGGTTGTTTTATTTGGCGGCTTAATATACCCTTATATATTATTTCTTGCACGTTATTTAGGATCGAAAGTGATATAATCAGGCACATGCCTTCATAGGAGCAACCCATTTTCTTTTTTGTACAGAAACCTCTCATGATGTTTAACTTTTCTCCTGCCCTTTTTAAAAATATCTTTGTCGATATTGTTCTTTATTGAATTTTGGGTGTATTGAATTTTACTCATTTTATCTTTATCAAACACAGTATCTTGCAAGTATCTACCCCGTTGCCCTAACCATGGTCTGCGAGATGAACTCGTTTACAGTCGCTTTTTGGTGTAATTCAAACATTACAGATTTAGAACTAGCGGTTTTCTTCTTCTTCTAAAATAGAACATAGGTGACATTGCTCTCCACAACTTCCTATCTCGTGTGTTCTTAAGCAGTTTTCTTCCTTTACCAAGGCACCCCCATTCTGCCATCCATTCACTCAAGCTAATCAGGCAAGTGACTCACTGTCTTCCATGAACTCTCTTGACCTCAATATGTCCCGTGAGGGTTAAGTTTTTTAAGCTCTCTTAATTCATTATGTGTCCAAATTTCTTCTTTTTATTTATCTTTTCCTCATTCTGAGTAGAATTTTCAGTATCCTTCGGTAAAACCAGATATATGCTCCCTCGAGTTTTTTCCTCATCTGTGGGGAGATTTTTTTTTTGTCAATAAGAGGATGGATATCACATCACAATCCGGCACTATTTTTCTTTGTATCTAATTACATTTTCCCGCTTCTCAGCACTTTTCTTAGCTTTTCGAATGCTTCTTTCGTTAGTCCAGTGCATGTTAAAAGACTTTCTAGATAACTTCTGAAACTTACTTGATGTTCATATCCGAAATTCGTAACTCTAATCTTGGACTTTTTTCCTTTACTCATGACTATAATTCCCGTCTTCTTTCAATTGATTGTTAGTCTTTTTTTTTCTCGCTTTTTTCTACCACCCTGTCTAGGAGGTCGTGTAGTTTTCTTTCTGAGTCAGCCATCAACACAGTGTCTTCTCTGTATCGTTTATTGTTAAGATTACGCACACCGATAACAAATCCTGGTAGGGTCTCCAGTTCCCTTAGGGTAGCGTTACTGTAGAGTTTCAATAAATCTGGGGGAAAAAACGCACCCTTGTCTCGCGCCCCTTTCTATTTTTGTATAGCTATTCAGTTAATTTTCTGTCCGTATGCAGGCGATTTGCTCCCACTATATGTTAAGGTCACATTTTATAGAAATCGAACTCAGAACATTGGACCTGTGATTAGTGAGATGCCATCATCATCTGAGATCTTTCAACATTGCAAATCAATGTTCTTACTCATCTTCAGAAAAAAGCTGCTTGTTTCCTGGCCTGTCAATCCGATCAGGCGCAATTGTGTTTCATCAACACCCACAGATCCAATCTGTGATTTATACTGCATCTATGCTTTTTGCGAGATAAACGTTCTAGAATTCGCTCTGTCCCAAGAATGCTGACACCAAAGCAGAAGTTGAAAAGGGTTGACATTTCCAGGACACTTCTAACTCGCTTCCAGGCTGACTCTGAGAATTTCCACCGTAGATTAGTAACTCAAGATGAAACCTGGGTTCACCACTTTGAACTAGAATCAAAGATTTAAAGTAAACAGGGGAAACACTCTGGTTTTCCACCTCTAAAGCAGGCAACGTCTCTTGGCAATATGATGGCTTCTGTTTTTCGGAATTCTAAAGGCATAATCATGATAGACTATCAGGAAAAGGGGAAAATATTAGCAAACAGTACTATGCAACAGAATTAAGACAACTGAAGGAAGGAATCGTCGAAACTCAGCAGGAAACTGAGGGCAGGTTTGCTCTTGCTCCAGGATAACGCGCTTGTTCACACTGCTCATGTAATAGCTGAATCTGCCAACTGTGACTTTGAATTGCTCTCATCAGACTTAGCATCATTTAACTTCCTCTTTCCTAAAGTCAAATCCCACATGTGTGGTCACCATTTTGGGAAACAATGATGAGATAATATGTGCTGTGGAGGAGTTTTTAGAAGACCAGGATACCACCTTCTTTCGTGATGGGATTGCTATGCTTATGCATCGTTGGATCAAGTACATTGATCTCAAGGGGAGACTATTGAAAAATAGTGGAAAAACTGTCTTGTTCTTCAAATCCTTCTGCTTGAGGCTTATAACATTTTGAATGACGAATCTCCTACAATGGACAGAACATGTGAACAACAAATAAGTTTTAAGGAAAATGAGAACAAATAAGTACTTAGGATCAAAAAGAGATTTGAAATTTCAAGACATATAATAAGGAGAAGGGTTTTCAACAGTACTTTCAACAGTAAAATGATGCGATCTAACTGTCAATCACTTGAATTCCTGAAGTGGGACACCAAAGAGAAAAGCTCATCAAAGAAACTACCGTGAAAATATTTATAGAAGAGGCAAAGGAAAGTTACGTTACGGCGGTAGGAAAGTGACTGAAGCCGAGATGCCAGGTCAGGAGTGATAACATTACAAATTCTTCATTGGATATTGTCAAGCATCTCTAGATACGGCAGCAATATTCGATACATAGACGAATGGAAGATGTAGAAAGATTCAAGAGAGATTCTGGTGAGAAAATTTTTCTGGCACAACACAGTGAACCAACTTTCCTGGCAGCAGACTTATCAATTGATTCGATATAATCGTGCCAATTCATATGAATGGAAAACATTAGACCGAGAAGGCGCAGTGGATTGCTCTCCTGGGGGTTAGCATTAGCCATGCTGATGAAAGGCAAAAAAGGTTATCTAACACAATTAAAATTTATTTCTTCCGGATTCTGAGTAAAAGTGCGAAAACTAGAAACAAATTTGGAAAATTTTCTGTAAGTTTAGTACTTTTTCATTTCTGTCAGTTATTTTCTGTCAATATCATTTGTTTATATGATTTGTAATTATATTGCAATAAACCCCTTCTTTACACTTCTTATCAAGAGCCTACCCAGGTTTATATATTTCGAACGATGTGCTACATGTGATGAACCAGAGATCAAATTTTCAACCCAGTACTTCTACATCTATTTGTCTGACCCCCATCATGTTTTTGTCAGTGATAACACCGTGGGGGATCTCTCGTCGCTTATTTTCTCAACACAATGTGAACACGGGAAGCGTTAGCGGTGAGACACCGAAGACAAGGTAGCGCAAACAGGCACAAATCCCGAAAAAAAATGTAAAGTAAAAAACCGATAAGACAACCCCCGATTATCCACCCGACAAACTTTGTCACATTTTACCGGGGGTTGCATAAACATGAAAACAAAGCATGTTTTTATGAAACGTAATTTTTCTATGTCGTTTGATCTATTTTAACAGAAGCTGATTTTTTTTCATTTTTAAACAAAAATTAACATTTAAATTTAAAGCGTGTGAATTGACTGGATGTTCGATATACAGTACTGTTTTTTAAAAACTTTTTCCGTCTACCGCCCCCAGGCCACATCCCTAGAGCTCTCCCTCTACACATATATACAAGGCAAGATGGAGTAATGGATAGCGTCTCGGACTGAGGACTAGGAGAACCGAGTTAGAATTCCAGTAGGCTCTGTTATATTCACTTACTTGGGAAAGGCATGAAACCATCTCTTCTTCTTCACCCCAGCTATGGGTAAATAGCAGAACAGATTGGATTCTATAGCCTTGGGCGCCTAGAAGAAAGTAACTCTCAAGTCAAAACTATATAGCTAAAGAAAGGATCGTTTGCATTGGCTCGATGACGGTCGACCTGTATGGATAATGGACACATATATATGTACCTAGATGGTTGTTATATACCTTAACTATGAGCACTAATTGGTATGTCCCAATCTTCATGAATACGTTGGACACTATTGTAAGTGGGGGTAATATCCTTTTCTAAGTAGTCAGCCACTAGCAGTGGTTTACCTACTTCACGCCGCTGGCGAGTATTGTATTTTGTTGATGTTATAAAGATTACCATTTCATTTCCGACCTCCATTTTGGTTATTCTTCATTCAGTAACCTTTTCTAGGTTACAACAATGGCTAACCGTTTGGGAATACCAATTACTGTAAGTGTTAAATAATAGTTTAGCAGACTACTATTTTTAGGGGGAATGGTATCACGTCTCAGATTTCCCAAGGCTGACCTTAAGGATCAGATGGAAGACAAAATAGGGAATCCGTAGGAATGAGAGATATAGAAAGGGTTTTCAGTGAGTTGCTTCCTACACGTCAAGCAATGTAGACGTGTTTTCTTTCGTGTTTAAAACGGCTCCCCAGTGGAGGGTGAGCCACCCCACTGGATAGTTAGAAAATATAAACGCCGACGTAATTGATAAAATAGTTAAGTTTAAAATTCTCTGTGTTTTTTTTGTTTTTGTTTTTGTTTTGTTTTTTTTATCTCTGGACTCGATCACCGACCGAGAGAAGACAAGAGAAGAGGGGAGACAGATAGAAGATACAACATATGAGCAAATTGGAGCCGATGGCCAAGATCCCCCCCCCCAAGCACGAGAGTGAAGATATGCAAAATAAAGGAATTGTTAATCGGAGAGCCGAGTTCTAATTCCCGTTGAGTTCGTCATGTTCACTTACGCACAATCTTCTCACCCAGCTATGAGTTAATTAGTAGGACATGTAACTCTAAACCATTAGTATTCCCCTACCCACAAAATGTTTTTACAATCTAGAAATATTTTCTAGCTTTAAATAACCTGTAAAGTGTTGATAAGCAGATAACGAATCAATCTAACACTATAAATATAAATATACTTTTTTTTAATTTGTCGTGATAATATAATTGTTCATGATCATATATATTTAGTTCTGTGGTTACCAGAGGACTCGTGTATCAAACAAGGATTAGTCTCCCAGGCCACGTTCCTAGCACCCCCTTCTACACCCATGTAGACATTTTTCTTTGTATCAGGTCTTCTGCACATTCTAAACAATTCATCTAACATGAAACGAACATCCGTGGTTATATCGCTACACCTAGAAACTTAGAGCAATGGCCCCTGCAAATTTTGGCCGTCTGATTTAACTGGCATTTGGCACATCCTGTTCCGATAATGTTAGAAAGATACAAACTTTCGAACTTTTTCTTAACTTTAGACAACGAAATAAAATAAAAAGCGCGGGGTTTTTGTATAACGCTTAAATCTTTGTGAAACTCTTATGTTTTTCATATCACTCTGCGTAGTAGTAGTCGCAGTACAGTTCTCCGTGTTCTGAATAGCAACCGAGTTTGCTAGGCATAGCCACCTTATGTTCGCCAATTGTTCTCTATTTATACTTGTCTATCTAATTTGCATACGATACTACAAGAACATATATATTCCTTAAGTGGAATTGTTTTAGATTTTCTAAGGTAAATTTTTAAAAAAATATTTGGTTCCAATACCCGCTGTCGCTCCCAAACACTTTTTCTAATTACCCTCCTACTTTCCTCTTTTCCCTCCCCGCCCCTTGGATCTTTACACCGCCCAAATCCCAAATTTGCAATAACTGACTTCTTATTTAAAAATGAAGAAAATGTTTTTTTTTTCTGTAGTCTATGCTTTTCACAGAGTCGTGTTACGTAACACCTGTAAAATTTATTCTAATTCTGTTCAGCGTTTTCTGGTAAGCATAACGTTTCAGCAGACATCAATATTATTCGTGAAAGTCTACTCTCAGATTAACATGTCTTCTTCCGCTCGAATAAAAGATGTTACACAGTGGCGTATCAAGAGGTTGTTTAATTAAATGTCTTCACGTTGCCTTCTGCTTCTTCAACCAGCTTTTGTAAATATCATAACTAAAGATGCGTTAGGCACGAGTCTTAGCTTTCTTGCAACTGGTCATTGCAAAATAAGATTCAGAGCAACAAAAAAAAGCGTAGACAGAATTGTCTTTCAAAGTTGGGCATTATTTAAACTGACTGGATCGCTTTTTAGAGATCAGCATTCTCTAGACCTCCCCCAAGCCCCGACATTTGTTAGAAATGGAAAATATTAATCGTACTATTAAGAATTTATGAAGAGGACAACATCAGTCATAGGCTGTTATCAATGGCGTAAGCACATTTTCAAACTTGACATTTGTAAATAAGAACTCTTCAAGAAGTCAGGGATCGATTTGACACCGTATAATAATAACATGTAATTATGATCCTGTTCATAATATAAATAGTAATATCTATATTATGAACAGGATCCCCTTCTAAAACGATAAAAAAATTAATATTTTTCGATTCTGACAAATGGCGTGACTTGAGAAAGTTCGAATGAATGTTAGTCTATAAAAGCCATTCCCAGCAAAAGAAAATGTCCTTACTTTTACAAAGAGATCAATTCATTTAGATAGAGCCAAAAATTGAATAGATCGATTTTTGCGTGGATCTATTTTTAAAAAATCCCTGGTGTCGTTTTCTCTATCAAAATTGGAAATGGGATCATAATGAATTATTAGGTTATTCGGAAAAGAATGTCTGATTTTAGAATAAACATATTGCGTTCAAATATATAACAGAAGCACAAAAATATACTCCTCGTTCCTAATGATTAAAGTATCCTCTTTGTTAATTTTATATCAATCTCTTTCAGAATTCAACTCAAAGCATTATATATCCCTCATGTTGAACATGAAAAATGAAGAGATGTTTTTATATTTTTTGCATGGTTATAATGCTTCTCAAACTGCCATCAACATTAACAGAGCATGGAATCAAGGATCCATTTGTGATCGGACAGTAGGGTGCTGGTTTCTGGAGTTGTCCAAGGTGGAGATACGAGTCTTCAAAATCATAATGGTTGAAGACGTCCATCTTAAACTGATAAACATGATCTGAAAACAATGGTCGAACAACACCCACGCTAAAATGTCAGAGAAATTTATAAGATAACGGGTGTCCGCATTTCAATAATATCTCAAGAAAATTGTCAATATGAAGAAACTCGATAAATAGGTTCCATGCGAATTCAGTGAAAGTCAAAGAGTTTAAAGATCTGGAAATTTAAATGATCCATTTCTTGATGAAATAGTGACTTGTGATCAGAAATGTATACTTTATGACAGTTGTAAATGATCGGCTCAATGGTTTGATCACGACAAAGATCCAAAACACCTTCCAAAACTGAAATTGCACCAACAGAAGATTATGAGGACTGTTTGGTGGTTTGTAGCGTTATCTATTACAGGTGTCTGAAATCTAACCAGAGTATCACTACTGAAGTTTATTGCCAGCAAATGGATGATTCAATTAAGCAAAATGAGATTGATACTGGTTAATCGACTAGGTTCAGTTCTATTTCATGACAATTCTCATCCAGAATGACACTGTAAAGTTTCAACGACTTTCTCACAACCACCATATTCTCAATGATTGTCACTTTTTCAATCATCTTGATAATTTTTTAGTCAAAAGACATTCCGTTGCAAAGAAGATGCAGAAACATTATTCAAACATTTCTTGGCGTCCAAACCTTTAGAGTTTTATTGTAAAGGTATAAATAACCTTGTAACTCGATGGTAAAAATGTATAGATTTTCAGGGTTCCTATTTTGACTGATTTTAAATACCTTTAAAACATTCATTCAGAAATAAAATTTGATAAAAATTACTATCCCAACCACCTAACAATAGACGAACAGTTAATAGGAAAGAATTTTCTTTAAAAATTCCAATGAAGTTTACCATTTTCCAAATTGGTCTCACTTTTCAGGCGACGGATACGCTCTACAGAGCGCATACCTGTATTAGCTTCTTATTGTTTTTTGTTTTGTTTTGTTTTTGGGTTTTTTTTTTTTCATATATCAAAGTTCACGCAAGTCTCGAGAGTCACTCAGGGGAGAGGGATATTACTAAATGGTTATGATGAATGAGGTGTGTGATATGAATAAAAGACGTGCTAGTGAAGAGTATAAGAATGAGGAGGATAGATAACGACTGACCCTTGGTTTTGATGAGATTAGGATCGTACTGTACAGGGAAACATTCACGCGGCAATCTATTCCATAAATTAGTAGTTCTTAGTTCCTCCTTTGTTAGTTTCCCTGTCAGACGGGTCACATCAACCCTGAAAAATAGTTACCACCAGCGCCATTAAGAAAAAAAAAAAAGACATACAAGCATTCCACGTACTGTGAAACCGAGTTGTCAGCCTAGAAATCAAGAGAACAACAGCTTTACTCTTTTTGTCGTGCTAAACAATTTCTATCACCAGAAGCTATCTTATATATCTATAAGCCTACCGTACATCCATACTTAGAATATTGCCGCCACATATGATCCGGTGCTCTTTTTTATATATTTAGAGATTCTTGATAAAATCCAAAGAAGAATCAGCAATGTTATTGGTCCTGACCTAGCATCTCGTCGTCTGTCACTTTCCCACCGCCATAAAGTTGCTTCCCTATGCCTGTTCTTTAAATACTTTCATGGTAATTGTTCCGATGAGCTCTTCGCCTAGAGTTTATGAATTCAAGCGCAGAACGAGACTGACAACAAGGTCTCATCGATTTGCAGTTGAGTTGGCTAGATGCAACCGTAAGTTCTATGCTAACAGTTGCTTTTCTCGTACTATTCGATGGTGGAACTCTCTTTCAGGTCGATGCTTTCCAACCAACTTTAATCTTCAAAAATTTAAATGCAATGTCATTCGCTTTCTACGGTGCTCCTGATTACACTTCTTTTGTTCTTGCTCTTTTATAATGTTTCTGTTTTCTAATACTTCCACATCCAGTAACCCCTTGTGTCCTAGTGGCTTTAATACCTTGCTCGAGGTGAACTCGATTTTTAAAAAAAAATCGTCAAAATCATCAAGTGGAGTGACTAAACACCGAAAGTTTGCTCACGTGAGGGCTAAAGGGCCCATTGGGAAAAAGAGTTGGCTGCTCGGAAAATAAGAGATTTTTTTTCTACTAATGTTCAATCAATACAAGGCCCACGAGATAATCAAGGTACAGGGTTACTGTGTGGTGTTGCATAAGCGTAAGAAAGGACAAAAGTGACGTTCATGTGGTTATGCAGGAAAGATGAATATTAGCCCTAGTCTTGAAGAGGTCAAGATTGTAGTAATTGGGAAAACATCCTGCTGGGAATCTGTTCCTCAAAGCAGTAGTCCTTAGGAAGAATCTGTCTGAATGGAACTTACTCCTTACTAATGGAATACGAAGGGAATATGGACGATTCACATTTGCGGACGTGACATGGAGGGTCTCTGTTGTCAACCTAATATTTGGGTCACATGAATCGTTTCAGGAAAATTATCTCATACTTAAAATTTATTTAAATTTAAATTCCTCAAAATATAAAAATATTGTAAAGTTCAAAATCTCGATTTTAAGTTCAGTCTTTTCGAGATAATTTTGAGATTTTGTTTAACAAATAATAAGATTGTCTAATTTACATAATTTTGAAGGCGGTTCATAATCGTTCAGAAAATCTGTCATTTATTAGATCCTTTCAACTTGTTTTAAATATTAAATTTCACCCAATATCTGGCTCGAGAGCCACTTATGGTTGACGATGATAATTCTGTATGTTCTTGATTAAGCCATAACTCCTTTGGGATATATTAGTCGATTTAGCATTTTCTTTCACTCAGTAATTTGCTTGAAAATCTATTCTTTCCAATGGCTAATTTTATACGAACAATGCAACCCGTCATATATTTTAATCGTACCAATCTGTATTACACAAAAGAACTACACCATAACAAACAGTTCTATATTATTAGACTATAATATTTCATTTACCATAACGAAGTTTCAAAATCTTCGTTATGGCACAAAAAAAGCATTATAATCTATTATATTAAGTTTAGTACTTGGAGCTGAGTAAGAACATATCGAATTAGTTGGATGTCATATATAAATAGATTAATATTATCAACCGGTTATTGTTATGTAAAAGAAACGAATCAAAATTGATCGCAATAAGTGGCTTTTTTCTGTGTCATTTAAATTTTGACATTTAACTTAATATGAATTATAAGTAAATATTTTATTAAACTTTTTTTTTTCCTATTCTATTTTGTTAATATTTTCATTTATTTTTATTATTTTTATTTTTTGTATATCAATTTTGTTTTTTTGTTTTTTTTCTTTACATTAAACGTTCTGGATCTGCACTCAATTATTGTTCTTCCCGCCTTTACAAACAAAAAGTTCAGTTCTCACACATCTCCAGTAACGCAGCTGGGTTTTGTCTTCTCTGCATCTCATCTTCTCAGCACCAACTCACTAGAACACACATACATACATTACAATCCACATGGGTTTACAACCATGGAAAATTATTATCACCCCTCTCTCTCTCTCTCTCTCTCTCTCTCTCTCTCTCTCTCTCTCTCCTCTCTCTCTCTCTCTCTCTCTTTCTCTCTCTCTCTCTCTCTCTCTCTTCCCTCCGACTTTGTGGAGCTTTCACAGTGACATCATTACGCATCGCAATTAACGATCCATAGCATTTGGGTTGAGTTTTGACGAATTTATTAATTAAGTCTAAAGTAGGGAGGTCGCTGATGTTAACATCGGAAATGATTTGATCCATTGCTTGCAGATGGTTGCATATGCAGCAAATACAGTCATACGCCATAAGTAAAGAGACAACGCCTTTGTTCAGATCTTATATTTAATCAAGATGCCCTCATTAACAACTTGTTCAGTTTACTAGCCGATTCGGCTGCCAAAAAAAACCATCAACCTCCCAAGATTTATTAGATAGTTCAAACACCAAGATTCTCTACACAGAACTCAGATCAACCATTAACACAATTATCAAAGAAGAATGGCAAAAACTATGGACCGGCTACGCAAACAACAAATTATACAACATCAAACCTAACCTTAGAAGAATTGGTATTAATAACTAAAATCAAGGAAAAATGAAGTAATAATGTCCGGACTTCATATCGGACACTTGACGTTTATATTCTAACAAGAACCGCATCCAATTTGTACGGCATCTCAAGAAATATACACAGTAAAACACATATTTAACAAATTGTAGCAACTTCAACTAAATCCGCATAAAATACTACCAAATAAATAGCATAAAATAACTCTTTCATTGTTTATTTTCAGGTAAACTGATATCTGACTAGAAAAAGACTTAAAAAGTAACGAGGGACAACTTAGCTTAGAAATGGACAAATTTGGCATCATGGTGTTATCGAGTAACCACAAAAAAATTACAATAAACATTCCCCCAAACCCGGACATTCATGCTGACATAGTTGCTACATTAGGGGATGATGCTCCAGCTTTATCAAGAGGGTAAAAGTGGGCAACTGAATTTAGGAGAGGAAAGTGAGAAAATGACCCACTGTCTGGACATCTTGCAACTGCCCCCACCGAGGAAAACATTGATCGTTTGTACCACATGGCGAAGAATAATAGACGATTGACTATAAATCCAATAGCTAATGCTATTATCATGTTTTGTGAGAGAGTTGAGAATATTCTTCACAATGAACTTGGCATGACAATGTTTCTGCTCGGTGGGTAACACGACTTTTGAAAATTGATTAAAATAATACCAAACACGAAAGACATTAATCCATATAATATCCCACAATTTCTTAAAAAAAAAAAAAATTATTCCAAAATATAATTTCAACAAATATAAAACATTAAACACACATATTACTGCCTCTAGTAATTTTGTCCGCGCAAATATGTATATACACAAAAGCTGAGTATCATCTATCATGTATTAAATGGTGAAAACAGAATAACATATATCATATTTTTATTGCTTCAAGGCACACAAGAAAATTAAATTTCTACATTAAATGACCCATAAAGGAGTTGATATGCCGTTAAACAAACAAATCAATCAATCAAAATTCAGTTTACTGATGACTGTTCAGACGAGAACAGTATTCTGGAGAGCAAGAAGATCCGGGCCTTAAAATAACAGAATATTGCCATTTTTATCTTTAATAGCAACGACGAGGTTTTAGAAAAAATGGAAAAGAAAAGGAAACTTATACTTAACATCAGGAAGAGACACTTGAAATATCTGTGGCACATAATGAGGAAAGAAAAGTTAGAAAAATCTGATACTCACAGAACAGATCGAGATCAAAAGAAAAACAACGAATAACATACTTAATGAGACGACGTTTCGGCCGTTGTCAGCTCCGGCTTTCTTCAGGTGATTGGAATTTCGAACCGAACTCTTTACTTCGTCCGCCGGGATAGATTGTTCTATTTCCACGTGCCATGCCTTTTCCGGATATCTCAGTATCAGTTATTTCCCTTTAACTCAACTCTCCAAACTTTTGTTCACCTCTGCTGTAGCCAAGTATTTAACTCGCAATTCTTTGGGTCAAGATGATGATAACAGTCCGCCGCCATTATATCTCAGAGTCTCTATGAAGTCCTGGTTACGTAGACAGTATCGTTTTTTAATGTCCGAATATGGGTGCAATATTTGGCGAAAATCGATATAAATTGATATGTCATAAATTGTATTTTAACACGTTGTGTTAGCTCATAAACCGGGTGTAACAGCAAAATTGTCCAAATCGTGTAACAGCAAAATTGTCCAACTATCAGATTTAACTCTGAAACGATGTATCTTAGAAATTATAAAAGATATCTTACTGGAATTCTCCGAGGTTTTTATAACACTGCTGGAGTTTACTTTGAGCAATAAGAATGCATAATTACTCTCTAAGCTTCTTCTGTTAAGAAGAATCGTGATGAATTCGATCATAAACGAAAATGACGTGTTCATCATTACTTAATTAAAGCTAAGGATCGGAAGCATTGGGATAACGAAAGATGCCTTCCAAAAGCTAAGCAAAGTATTAAGAAAACGATAAATATCGTTAGAAACAAAGAAAACGTACTGAACTGTTAAGTAGTATCTGTTCTCCTATGTAGCATTGAATGCTGGACAATCTCCTCAGAGATGAAGAACAGACGTGTATCAAAAATATCGGAAATGTGGTTCTACAGAAGGATGCTGAGAATAACATGGAGTAACGACGATGTTTTAGAGAAAATAGAAATAGAAAAGAAACACAGATAAAGACGGTTTCTGGGACACATAAATAGAAAAAAGAGTTTGGAAAATCTGATACTCACGAGACAGATGGCGGGAGAGAGGAAAACAACGCATAACACACTTAATGAACTTGAGAAATAACAAAAAAAAAAGACAAAATTTATTAAGACGTACAAAGGGGTGGAAATTGTGGAGATTGATGATCGCCTACATCCTGAGGGAACGCATCACATAAAAAGGAAAGAGAACTTGGAAATTTTGATACTCACGTGACAGATTGACGGTAAGAGACAGAGAAATGAAAGCAACGCATAACCTTCCTAGAGAGCTTGAGTAAATGAACGGCAGGACAAGGTTTGGGAGAGATGGCAAAATGACAAAAGTTATTAAGATCAACAAAGGACATGTGGGCCATGATCGCTAACGTCCTGAAGGACACCACGACGACGACTACAAAAAGAAGAAGAAGAAGAAGAAGAAGAAGAAGAAGAAGAAGTGTGACTTCAATGGTTGCTTAAATGTTTTACGCTTGGGTTTAATAAATAGAAAAGAAATACGTTCCAATACCGACATTTTTCACCCTAAGCAAGGCGGGAATGCCACTGGTATGCAGGAAATTACGGGGAGTGAAAGTGAAAGAGAAGACTGAGAATAGGGAGGATTGAGGAAAAGACAAAAGATGAAAGCAATTCAAGGAGGCAGAAGATGGTAGTTGACATTGCATTTAAATTTTTGAAGATTGTAGTTATCATAGCAGCAAGCAAACGGAAAGGAGTTTCACAGGCGGAAAGTGCGAGAAAAGAAAGTGTTAGAGTAGAACTTGCGCTTGCGTTTATCTATTTCAACAGTAAACGGGCGGGACCTAGATGCCAATCTCGTAGCGCGCTTAAATTCATGTAATCGGGGAAAAAAAGCTCGTCAAAGTTGTTGCCGTGTAAATATTTTTAGAAAAGACAAAGTGAAGCCACATCACGTCGGTGAGAAAGTGACTGAAGTTGAGATGCCTGGAATAAAATAATATATTTACTCTAATTCTAAAATAGACTGATGGGGGCGTTTATTTTTTTTGAAAAAAATTCCCGGAACCTCCGAGCCATAAATAATAAAATCTAATAGTTGCATATTGCATTATTAACGGTTCCTTGCACAAGTCTTGTTTATTGAGTCGTTTTTTGAGGGTATTTTTTTTTTATGAAACACTTTGGTCGAAACCTAATAGAAAACTTGCTTAAGGTATCGCTACTGCAGCGTCACGGGCGCGTACAGTATATTTTACTATATAATATTATCCACATATCTGATGAAAAGACAGGACATTACAGAAAATAATGGCTTTAAACCTTTTTCGGAAAACATTGGAGGGAATTCGTACTATTAAAAAATGTCATTTTACACTAAGCAAGTAAAATCAGTGTGACGCAAGGGTTGGCAGAGTTTGAGCGAAAATGAGAAAAAAAAAACACTATTAAGCAGAGAGAACAATAAAAGAATAGGAATTAAGAAGACAGTAAATAACGATTGATATTGCATTTAAATTTTTGAAGATCAAAGTTGGCTCAAAAACATGAAGCTGGAAGAGAGTTCCACAATCGAGAAGTGCAAGAGAAAAATCTATTAGCATAAAACTTACGGTTGTATTTAACCAATTCAACGTTAAGAAGTCCTCTCCTTGACAAATTAAACATGGACAGATTCAAAATTTGTCCCCGTGGTCGGAACTACTGGGCTACATACCCATGAAATAAGTTTACTATCCAGAAAAAAATTACTTATTTCGTGATTTCTATACAGACTGTTCGATGACAGGAATAAAGATAATTATAAGGAATAAATATAATGATAAGGAATAAACCTGGCTCGACAGTGTGCGATCTAAGGACATATATCTCATATTCAGAAACTTGACGTGACTAAATGAAGACACATATGGCTGCATAAAAGTCGTGTGGCTTAAATACACGTCATAATTACGTGCCCTTTGACTGATAAATGTATATTAAAGAAACCAGGAAGCATTTCCCGTGACGAAACATACACAGAGATAAAAGAGGAACAGACAGAGGAGGAACCTGTCTTTCGAGCACCCAGAATATTTAAGGCGCCTGGGTGGAAGGCTACATTGTTGAGATCAGGAAGATTATTTCTTTGTCCGATGTCTCATTCTCGTTTCATTCTATAAGTTAACTTATAAATAAATTCCGTTTCAAATGTTGGAATTTGGCTCCAGAAAGAAATATTTACGCATGGCCAGTTGTATGTTGTATGCGAAAGAGTAAGAAATCCTAATAATTTATTCTTTGCTGTTAAAAAGGAATAAGAAAGAAAAGAAATTTTCTTAAAAAATATTGTTTACCATGATGTCCTATTAAATTAAATTAAATTACAGAAATTCTTAAACTACGAAGTAGGTTTTTTTTTTTTTGGGGGGGGGGGGTTCTTAAAGTATTTTTCCAAACAAATCAGTTTATTCAAATTTCGTTTGCGAAATTGAACGAAAATGTAGAGATTGTAAAACTCGACACAAAATATTAGCGATAACTTCAACAGTACTAAATACTGCGAGAATTTTAACAAAAAATTCTGGTCTTTTTCTCATTCTTACCCGTTTGACATGCGCGTTTGTACAACCTTTTCCTGTTATGGGTTAAATAGCAAATCTGATTGATTAACGCCCAATAAAATAAAAACGTTATATTAAAATTTATTTTCTGTAATAAAGTATTATTGTATTGTTCAAACCGTTAAATAAAGGATCTTGATAGAAAATAGATTATTATTAAGAATTGTTATACATCTCTATAAATCTCGTCATTTTTTCAAAGCTAAAAACAAATTTGCCTATACATTCGTCTTTCTCTGGACATTTTTTGGGTGGGGTCTGCTGTTAACAGTTTGCGATTGAAAATTGAGACGCTCAGTGCTCTATTTTTAATGCCCAAGATTTCTTGCCCTGAAAAAGGAAAAGATATTTAATCTAAGAAGTAAAATAAAAGGACACTTGCACCAATACTAAATAACACGTGCATCCTCCAAGTTTTTTTTTATATGGGAATTAGTAGTTCAATTCATCTCAGATTTCATAACAACGTGTCCTTCCATATAGCACGTGATTTGAAAGTTAGCTATTGATCACCATAACAATGTGACGAATTTGAAACCGAGAACTCAGCAAATTGAGCACGACCAAAATCTAACTGCTTAGAGTATCACGAACGGAACTACTTGTAGAATTTTTTATTTTTTTAATTCGGTGGAAAAAAACTTCTTTTTTTTTTTTTCAGATTAGACCTTTGACAAAATTGAAACATATTGATGTTTTTTATCATTTAGCCTACTATTACGTATCGGGTAAAAGGACATCATCAGTGCGCAGTTATCAATGTCATAAGCACAGTTTCAAATTTGACATTTTTAAATGAAAACAAATAATTCTTTAATATGTCAGGATCGATTTGAAACTGTATTTATAATATGATTAAACCTCCCCGCACTTCTAAAATCATAAAATCAATATTTTTCCTGATAAATGTCGTCGATAAAGAAAAGTCTAATGAATGCTATTTTTATACTACTATCCACCCAATACAAGGCCCAAGAGGCACTCAAGATAGAGATTTACTGAATGAAGTTGAATTGTAATGGTGTAAAAGTAGAGTAATGGATTACGGCTTGGATTGAGGAATCGGAGAGCCGAGTTCGAATTCTAATCGAGTTTACTACATTCACTTACGTGGGAAAGTTATGAATCCAACTCTCTCCCAGTTAGGGTTCTATAGCCTTGGATGGCAACCGGTCAACAAAAAGAAAACTCTGAATTCAAAACTGTATGTCACCCTGGTGAAGGACATACAATTCAACTAAGGAAAGGATAGTTCGAATTGACTCGATGATCCCGACTACGGTCGACTCCATTTAAAGGAGGGAAGTAAGAAGAGCCTATTACGGAGATATGTAGCGCTTGTCAACGATTAACCCAAGACTTGAAGAGGTTAAGATCGTAGAGATCGGGGAAGCGTCCTCTCGGGAATATATTTTACAAAGTAACAGTTCTGGAGAATTCGCTTATCACCATATTTGTATAAGAACGCACAATTGTAAAATTTAAATTCAAACTCAGCGTTGCGACAGCACGCTCCAAAAACAATAACTCATTTCTAATAGCATTTTTCGGATTACAACAGTACATATATTTTCGTTGTCCTCTTATTACTGAGAGAAAAAACAAGAACAAAATCTATTCCATACCTGAGGATGTCTGTATGAACAGACGAAAGCTTGTAAAAATAAGAACTCATGCAACAGAAATTTATAGAAACAAGGATCTTTTCATGCATAAACAGGTTCGGGGTTTTTGTATATTATTTGAATTGTTCGCGACGATGGATTTCTCGCCAATTAAATCATTAACCTTTGTATTTGTTTTTTGTATGAATAATTCATGAATTTGTAAATATATATATATATATATATATATATATATATATATATATATTTTTAAGATGTTTTTAGGGAAACTCGTATTTGAGTAGGCGCTCTGTTTATTTATTAAACTGTATATTTATTTTCATCTACCTTATTGAAGATTTTCTTTAATAATTTTTCTTTAATAAGATTTCTCCAACATTCAGCATACTGACCCACATCTAATACACACTTAGTAAGGAACTATTTGCAAGAGCATTTAAGACGAGAAATAGAAAAGCAAAGTACTAAACTCTCTTGACTCCTAATTCTAGAATTTAATTCTAGTAATAACCCCATATTTCGTTCTGATTTTCCAACACAGGGTACATCATCTCCAACACAAGACCTACGTTCTCTGGCACCAGATTCATCCTCTCCAATAAAAGGCCATATTCTATAACACCAAGTGCACCCCCTCTAACCAGAGGGCTATTTTCTCCAACACTATGTCCATATTCTCCAACACGAGGTTTTATTTTTTCCAGCATCATGTTCATCCTTTCCAACATTGCGTCTATCCTCTTCAGCCAGAGTCCCAGTCATTGAAGACCCAAGTCTTTCATCTTCAAGTCCAAAACCATCACACGAACCACTCTCAGATCCATTCTCTCTAACGCCAGATCAAACCTCTGTAATTCCACTTCAATCTTCTCCAAATGCAGCCAAAACCAAATTCATCATCTCTAACTCCAGATCTATCCTCTACAAGACCCGGGGCATCCTTTCCAATTCCTGATCCATCCTCTACAAAACTAAATTCATCATCTTTAACTCCGAATCTTTCCTCTACAAGACCCGGGGCATCCTTTTCATTTCTTGATCCATCCTCTACAAAACCAAATTCATCATCCCTAACTCCAGATCTTTCCTCTATAAGATCAGAGTCATCCTTTCCAATTCTGATCTGAAGTCTGGCAAAATGGTTTATGACATTAAAGTGTATACGAATCAGAGATGTATCACTGAATTCCTCCACGCAAACAGAATGTACCAGTTGACGTTCTTCGACTCTTGCTGAACGTTTAGAGACTATACAGTGGATATTTCTACAGGTGGTAAATAATGCGTTTCGTATGTGATGACAAAAAATACGTGCGCTCGGGAGGCCATGTACAGCTGTCAAACCCATGATATGAAGAGTACCTCGATAAATTCATTCAAGCGAATCGTCAAAGCAGGGAATTGTACACGAAACTGTATAACTGTTTTCTGTGTGTTGGAAACGATAATGACAATATTGGGATATCGCAAAATCTTCACCAGTCACGTCTTTAGGATAATTACACAAAACCAGTAAACCTCCTTAAATGTCTTTTAAGTGTTTTATATGGTTCTTCTTCTATTTTTTGTGTTCCTTCAGGAAGTGGACAATAATGGCTTTACATGGCTTCCTATATTTTGTCTTTCTCCCATTCCCATCTATTTACACGAGCTCTTTAGGTAGGTTACTCACTGTTTAAGAAAATACGAGGAGATGCTGAAAGGTTTTCGATCTGTCCAAGAAACACTTAAAAATTGAGGAAAGTGGTTTGGGGGGAGAATTTTTTTCCTCATCTTTGTATATAATATATTCTCAGATACGCATATGTCGTACTGACGCAAAGTAAGTCGTATTTCTATGCGTTTTAACTGTGATACCAATTCGACTGAACTTCAGACGTAGGATCTCGTCGAAAAAATGGGTACTTCCTGGATATAATCTATAACCATTTTTTGATGATCCGCACCCAATAACGTTCCCGGATAAGTCATACAGATAATTATCGCTGAGTTTGTTTCTTACTGAGTTTCTTGATTTTGCAACCTTATGCCTGACTAGAATAAAGAAAGAAAAACAGGCATTTTTGAAAATCCTCAAGGGATGCTTTATGACTATCGCCTTGCGTTTAACTAAACTAAATAGTGATTAGCAATGTATTAGGTTGGTGCAAAAATAATGACGTAATAATGTCGTTTTTTGACGTTAAAAAATACGTCAAAAAACGACATTATTACGTCATTATTTTTGTACCAACCTAATATTAATCTGTCTATGCTGATGACATAGGCATTCATAGTTGCGATAAGAATGATCTTGAACAAAATATCAACACCTACCAAGTATTCCAAGAAATAAGAGACAAATAAACTTTTCTGAAACAGAATTGGAATAAAAACATTTATTGCACATACACTGAATACATCATAACATTTCTGGATATCGAATTGATAAATGCTAAACACATCAAATACGTCTGTCTATTAATCAGTTATAAAAAAATATAGTATAGGAGATAAGGAAATTGAACATAGAATAAGCTGCGTTATGAGTAGTTTTGTCTAACACAAAAAGATGCTAGAAAATTAAAACCTTAACCTGAAAACTCGAGTGATGTTCTTAAAGAGTTTCGTCAGATGAATATTTTCATATGTCATTCATGGCACTCAGCTTGTTCAGCAATGTCTAAAATATCAGTTGTATACAACCGTCTTCTCAGATGAAAGGATTAAAAGTGGTTTTGAGCAAAGGAAGGCATTAGTCTCAGAAAGGACCATTCTTGTTCGAATCTCGTTGACTAGTGTTACAGAAACACAAAGTACTGTACCAAATAAGATAAACCAAAACATTAGACGACTGTCAGTAGCATCAACAGGGAAAAAATAAATAACACATATCTTTCAAAGGAAAAATAATGGCATAATCATGCTATTACCATTCCACACTACTTCGAACAAAAGGTTTGAAATGAAACTTTCATCATTACTGGAAAGAGAGATAAAACTTGAGAAACTTATTTTCTTCAAAAATCGTTTTAATAAAAAGATCTTCTAGATTCCAGCCGAAAGTAGCACTGGCTGTTCTGTCAATGGATGCCAATATAAGGAAATGGCTAATGTTACCATTACCATTAAGATAGTAAGATAGATCCCCGCTAAATGCCCGACTAAACTTCTTTTTTTATGTATCGTGAACCCTCAGGACGGGATAGATCATGTCTCTCCACAACTTCATATCTTCTTAACTTAAAAGATTTTCTACCCTTAATATACCTTCTCGTCCATGTTCTGCAATCCATTCACACGAGCTATTTAAAGAAGTTAGTCGCTGTTTTCTTCTCTAGTTTTCAATATGTCCAGTGAGTATCAAATTGTCCTAGCCTTCTTTCCTCAGTATACGTCCTAGAAATTTAAACTGCCTAAGAGCCTTTTTTGTTTTTATTTTTCTTAAAACTTCCTCGTTATTCATATGTTCTATTCATAGTATTCCCAGCATCATTTTATAGTTTCAAGTCTCCTCTTCATATATGAGGAAATTGTCCAGTATTCACTGTCATATCGGAGGATTGATATTACGTAGAAGATCAACACATTCTACTTTGTTTCTAACCAGGTTTTCCTGTTGCTTAATATTTGTTTACTTTTTTTGGGGGGGGGGCATTTTTCACTATTCCAATGCGACTTCCAATTTCTATGCCACATGTTCCGTCGTCTTTTTTGAAACATTTCTCGGCTAGTTAAAGTTCTGTATTAACTTGATTCTGACGCATCTAATTCGTAGCTCGATATTTTGAGTGTTCATTTTCTTAACTATCACACATTCTGTCTTTTTATAGTTGATGCTTTGTCCTTTCTCCTCGTTTTACTTTACTAGGATTTGCCACAGTTTTCTTTCTGTACCTGCCATTAATACAGTATCATCTTCAGCATAAAGGATTCCTGTATGCAAAATCAAAAAACGAAACATGAAATGTCTGAGACACACAATGAGGAAAGAGGGATTGGAGAATTTGACACTCACAAATAATACTAAAGGCAAGAAGGGCAGAGGTAAACAGCGAGTAACTTACCTAACGAGTCTGTGTAGATGGATAGCAGAAGGTGTAGGAGAGATAATAAAAAGACAAACATTGCTTAGACCTACAAAGGATGGTTGTGGAGAGACATAATCACCTACATTTTCAAGGGATATGACAGAAAACTGATTAGTCTGACAGAAGGCCATGAGAATGGGATACATTTGATAATTGGATTCACAACATTAGCGATATGAGCCGTACTGGCTAATGGTCACAACTCGAGATGCATTCACAAAATCTAAAAATAGGTGGCTTGGAAATGAGGGTGGTAAAAAAAACGTTCACGTTTCTTAAGAACTTTGAGTAAGCTTATGTGTGTGTGTTTTTTTTTTCTTGAAAAAAAAAAAACATTACCGACAATTATATGAGTTACCCTCCTTGAAAGCAACAACCATAAACCCATTTTCGTCCTAGCGTAGCGGGTGGCAGTGTAGACTGTAGTACCGGCGTCAACGGGAAATGGTGGGGGGTTGGTCAACATGGTTCCCGGACGGTTCTTCCCAAAAGCCGCCCTTCCCTTGCGTGCAATTGATAAATCGTTTGTTATTATCATGCCCCTACTTAGCTTTTGAGACATCTGCTTCCTTTTCCTTTTTTGCTCCTGGCAAATGAAACCGTAGTCTTTTTGCATTCGTATAAACAGCCCAAAGTCACATTTCTCTCCTTCTCTCTCCTATTCTCTCTCTCTCTCTCTATCACTTTATCACTCTGTTTCTATCTATCAATTTCTTTCTTTCTCTCTCTCTCTCTTAGATATATATATCGCTTTCTCTCTTCCCCTCTCTTTCTCTCTCTCTTTCACTATCTACCTATCTATCGCTTTCTCACTCTGTCTGTTTCCTTCTCTCTCTCTCTATATATATATATATATATAATTATAATATATATCACTTTCTCTCTTCTTCTCTCTCTCTATCTATGTATCTACCTATCTATCTATCGCTTTCTCACTCTGTCTCTATCTATTTCTTTCTCTCTCTCTCTCTCTCTATGTATATATATATATATATATATATATATATATATATATATACGCTATCTCTCTCTCTCTCTCTCTCTCTCTCTTTCTCTCTGTGTCTAGGCGTGCAATTCATTCAGGATAATTCAATGGCACACCATTCCGATATTTTTCAACTATCCTTTTTTTTACTTTAGTTAGATACAAGGCCCAAGAGACACTAAAGGCAGAGAGTTACCGAGTGAGATTGTTGTGGGGACGTAAGGGAGAGAAAGGAGTAAGAAGTGCATATTATGTGTAGGATAGAAAACGGTTGCTCCTAATAAAGGTAAAGATTAAGATGGAAGTGGCCAGGAAAGCCTTCTGTCGGCAGTGCGCGCCACAACGTAACAGGTCTGGAGAAGAAGCTGTCTGAGTGGAACTTACCCCTTACCAAGGTAACGGAAATAATTTGACGTTGTGAACAGAGAGGAAAGTAATCCATCGTCCACAAGGCCACGGAATCGATTTTGAACTCTGCGAGGACTAGGCAACACCAGCCCGGATATGGCAGCAAGACTCCATTCTTGGGCTGATCTGTCTGTTGTAAAGAGAGAGCATGACTACAGGAGTTAGGTATTTTCTCCAATCTTAGTAAACTATTAACTTTACTTTTCGCAAAAAAAACAAACAACAAAACAACTTAAAGTGTGCTTTCGGTATTACGCTGCATACGGTTCAAGAATCTTTGGTGTCTAAATAATCGAGAAAAATACTCCAGAACCATATTACCGCTAGTGCAATTTTTTTGAACGATGTTTTTGTTATTTTTGTTTTTTCATACAATAAACCTTGTGGTTAGTCTAAAGTAATTCTCTGACTCATAGATTTTCCGTAGTACACAAACACAGGGAGAAGGCTGGCCTTTTTTCTTTTTTTTTTTTTTTTTTTTTTTTTTTTTTTTACAGTGCGAATTTTACTCCTACCGGAAAATAGAGATGGGCGCTGTGTTTTGTAAAGACAGAGCATTACGGCAGGATTTAGGTATTTTTCCAGTATTCGTAAAATATCGACTTTTTTTTCGAAAAATTCCTTAAAAAAAAAAAAAAAAAAAACTTAAATTATTCCTTCACCATTACGCTTCATGATATGGTTAAAAAATTTTTGGTGTCTAAATTATCGACAAAGCGGGCCAATGGCTAGGAGAGTCGATTTGAGATTATCTGAACGTGCGGTTCGTTTTTATGTGGGTCAATTTACTTTATTTTTTTCTGCAATTTATTTTTTCTAGCTGCCACAATCTGTCCGGAATTGAGTCGAATATGAACAGTCATCTTTCCTAGTAGTGGCAGTTAGCAAGCATTTTTGCGAGCAACTTCAATATTCTATCATTTGAAGGAATATCTTCGTTGCCTGTCAATGACCTCAATCGCTCCTCTACAGTCACCTTTTTGTTCTTTAACACCAAAAGGTAGAACTGTCTCTTTATTGAGAATAATGGTAATTTTATAGCCAGCCAATGACATGCTTTCTAGTGACTTAAATAATCGAAACTTCAAGGACCATCACTCGACATTAATGTTTTATTATGTTAGTTCCGACTGGTTCGCTCTCCACAATTTATAAGTGTACAAGACCTGATATAGTTATTAACTCTGGAATATTTATTGTGTAATGGTCGATCTACAGGGTGGTCCGAAAGTTATGTCAGCCCTACATAATATAATTTTCTATTTCAGATGGTTGACACGAACTCCTACACGATAATGATGCTGTTTATACAGGCCTTCTCGACATGTGACAGCGTCAATGAAAGTGAATAAACTGAACCCAGAACATCTGCTTTGTATTACTGTATTACGTGTTCTATTGTTCTCATTACTTTTTGGTAAGGGGTGACAAGACTTTCGGAACACACTTTATGTAAATTTTTTTTACAAAATAAATTTAAGTGTATTGAACAAGAAAGGACATTATTTTGAAAGTTATTTCCATATAAAAAAAAAATAATTGTGGCACATCAGATTTCTTGACTTAACATCGGCAAACTTTAAGCAGAATTCAGTTATGTGACGATGAAATGTAGTGTAATGGTTATAAGCAAGAAATGCAAAATCAGAGAGACAGTTTCGACTGGGACTTCTTACGTTCATTTATTTTTAATACCGTTAAGAAAATTATGAAACCATGTGTGCGCTTTGTCAGGTGAAAAATCTCATTGCTGACATATCAAAATCATTCACGTAGACGCTCTTTTCATTTCTACAGGTCTTGTCGTTAGAATCTTAGGACGTATAGCTTAATGATGTGAAATGGCGTACAGCGAAACCAATTTCATTGTTGATCCAATCATATAAACAAGTGTTAAGTGCAACCGGTGTTAATTTATACAAAGAGTTCTTTGATCTTAAGTTTTTAAGTTGCTTTTTATTGCATATTTTTCTCTATACCATCTATCTACGACATCACCGAACATCAATTTAACCATTTAAACTTACCTTTTTTAAATCATTTAATTCCAGTCGAAGCACTAAAGTGACTAAGGCGCAGCAGATTGTTGAGTATGAAATAATAATTAGAAAAACACTATTAAAGAGAGAGAACAATAAAATAACAGCAATTAAGAAGACAAAAGATAACGATTGATGTTGCATTTAAATTTTTGAAGATCAAAGTTGAATGGGAAACAAGTTTCGAAAGTGAGAAGTCCAATAAAAGAAACTGTTAGTATAAAACTTACGGTTACATCTAGTCATTTCAACTTCAAATTGTTGAGACCTTTCCGCCAATCTAGTACTGCGTTTAGATTCATAAAGTACCATAGAGGAAAGTCCATCCGAACAATTACCATGAAAGTATTTTATAGAAAAGGGCACAGGGGGGCTACGTTACGGTGGTAGTAACATGACAGAAGCCGTGATGCCGGTTAGGACCAATAACATTGCAAATTATTCTATCAATTATCACTACATACGTAGCGGAAGTACCAGACCAGATGTGGCGGCAATGTCCAGTGCATGGACGAATGGTAGACTTATAGATATGTAAGATAAATTCAAGCGATAAAAATTGCCTAGCATGACACAGTGAACTAATTTTCCTAGCAACAGACCTAGAGGTTGGTTCAATATAATCTTTCTACTTCATATCAGCGGAAAACATTTCCTGGAGGTTAGCATCAGCCGCCATGCTGATAGAAAAGCAAAAAGTTATCTCAGAAGATTAAAAGAATTCCATTTCGTTTTGGAGGCGTTATAATTTTCAAGCCATTCCTTGCCCCAGTTAATAAAAGATTGTAGGTAATTTTTTATCTTATCTAACTGATCAGACTTACTATTAAGACAGGATTAAATAGTTGTGACATCTGCATAGATAAACAAACAGCTTGTCGTCATTTTCCGGTCTCTTTGAACCATATTTACTATTGTCTTTTGCATACACTAGTAATATATATTATCATTATTTCTTTTATCTTTTTTAAATGAAACATTGCCAAATAATGGCTTGTATTTCTTTCATTATAATTTTGCTTAACTTTGTTTTATTTCATTATAGTAGGAGTAAATTTTAATGAGTTTTTATTTCATGTGTCCTTGTCGGCTAGTATTCATTTTTTGAATAGTATTTCTTTCATCTTAATTTTGCTTGATTTTTTTTTATTACGTTAGATATTTTAGGAGTAATGCAGAGCGTGGCATAAAGACCTCCAACATATACCTTCCAGGAATATCTCCCACATAAGGGTTAGACAGTAAGAGGTATTTCTGAGAGGTATATGTTGGGGGTATTTATGCCACGCCTTGAATTTTGTTGAATTTGTATTCTCAAATATATCCCGGAACGGTTAACTGCTCTTTCTGATGTAAAAGCATGCGAAAATCGAAAAGACTTGGAATACTTGTTATTTTCAACATCCCAATCTAATTCTTCAGAGCTACTGTTTACCAAATCCTATTTCATCCTGGGTATGACGATAAACTACATCCGGCAGCAAGGCCTCTGATTGGGAGGTTTTGAGGAGCATGAAACCACCTCTTAATTGCTGTTGTTCCCAGGTCGGAGTGATAGCACCTGTTAGGGACCCAGCTATGGGAAAAATTGTGCCCCCCCCCCAAACATTATGAATGTAAAAAAAATACATTTTTGTAGTAAGAATACCACCAATTTTCATTTTCAAAAAAAATTACTATCAATATATTATTGAAAAACGAAGAGAAAAATTGCCATCAATACACTTTTGAAAAAAATTGCCAAAGTTCCCCCAAAATTTAAATGACCCATAAGAAGTTGATACGCCGTTAAACAAACCAAACCAAATCTTATTCCATCTGTGCTTTCGTCATGAATTACTCATCCAGAGACCAACATCAAACTTTTCATGACTAACAAAAGACTGGAGTTCAACTGCTTGATGCTCTTTCAAATTCATTCCTAGTCAATATCTAATCAAACGAAGTCAACTGATCGAATATTTGCTTAAGCTCTGGTGAATTCAGTATGATTTAAACAGAACTTGGACGAAAACGTGTTCATGTCGATAACTGGTCTCGTCTTCTTGATATCACAACGAACTCGCTTAATTGTGAACAAGACCTGTTAAGTTACTATGTTCAATTAATGCAAGTAATGATAAAGATTTATAACAATATAAATGTTTATGATTATTAGCGTCAGATGAACACTGTATCATATCAGGCCAACAATTAAACGAATTCGATATGGCATAAGGTGATCTCTGTAGCGACGAACATTAGATTATTTGGAGAGGTGTTTGTAGGTCTTTATGGACAACAGGTACAATACAAATTACGCGTCAATAAATAATGCTGTGGGCATTTAGTTAACAACAATAAAGGGCTTATTCCATGAAAATGTAAATAGCGCACTAACAAATTTTACAAGAACTCATTTCTAAGATTAAATTTAAAATAGAAAGACTTTTATTATTTTTTAAACGAGAAAATATCAAACAAAAACATCGCAAATAGCATTAAAACTGTACAAAATTAATCAAGAAGGGTTTTGAAAGCAGTTGCTCAAATATTCCTTTGCGTGCCAAAATTTCTTTGTGAATTGTAAGAAGTACTTTTGAGATAATTTAGAACAACAAAATAAAATAATTTGAAGGGAAAAAAATCGAAAGAAAAAATTGGCAAAGTAAATCAAATCGGGAAGCAAGCCGAGACAAATTAGGATTGAATGTCTTCATCAAAGATTAAAATAGGCGGCGGTTTGTCTACCGTTTTTTTTATCGAGTCCACAGTCCTCGAGAAAGACAACGACTCGAATGAAATATTTGACTAAATGGAATAAATCTAATTGACTAAAATAATGATGCAATCTCATCGTAATATTTTAACAAGTACACCTCAGTCCTCATTGTAAAATCAGAGCACCGTGACTGAATAACAGGAAATATGTTTGGATAAGAATGATCTTATATAAAAAAAAAATCACATACTCTATCAAGTTTTCCAAAGAGGTATGACACAAGATAAACATTTCCGAAACAGAATTGGAATAAAAATATTTATTGCACATACACTGAATACATCATAACATTTCTGGATGTCGAATTGATAAAAGTTAAACACATCAAATACGCCTGTCTATTAATCAGTCATAAAAAAAATATAGTATAGGAGATAAGGAAATAGAACATAGAATAGGCTGCGTTATGAGTAGATTTTTCTAACACAAAAAGATGCTAGAAAATTAAAACCGTAACCTGAAAACTCGTCATGTTCTTTAAGAGTCTCGTCAGATTGATATTTTCATATAAGATGTTATGCATGGCACTCAACCCATTCAGAAATGTCTAATGTATACAACCGTCTTCTCAGGTGAAGGATTAAAAATAGCTTTGAGCAAAGGAAGCCATTAGTCTTAGAATGAGTCTCGTTCGAATCTCGTTGACTAACGTTACAGAATCACAAAGAACCAAGTAAAATAAACCAAATCATTTGTCGCATCAACAACTAAAAATAAATAGCACATGTAACTCAAAGTAAAGATAATGGTATAATCACTAACCCGTATTCCTGGAACTACTAACCTGATTTACCAGTTTGTATTATTACGTTAATACATTATTTTCATATATTCATTCCTGGCATTTGTTATTTATTGGTACCGGGTTTCAATCCATAACATATTCTTAAATGGTCTCGTCAGATCTAGACTTTTATAGGGACGACATGTGTCGCATCCAACGCGCTCAGAAATAAATAAACCAGTGTTTCTCAACATTTTTTTTATACTTCAGGGCTTACTTTTAGAACAACAAATCTCTTGGGCGCACTTTAAATTTTTATAAGAAAAATTAACCTTGAAATTAGAAAATATGGATTTTTTTCAGAGATGAGGTATTATGTACATTATTTACATTATTCGGACTATTTTCCTCATCTTCGTCGCCATATTTATCACAACGTTTCGGCCGTTGTACGCTCCGGCCTTCTTCAGGTGGTTGGAATGTCGAACTGAACCCTTTATTTCGCTCACTAGTTCCACGTACCATGTTTGGTGGATGTCAGTTATCAGTTATCTCATGTTAATTTCCCTCTGAAAGTTCTCCACTGCCTTAACCGGGTATTGAACTCACACTCTTTGGGTCCTGTCACTGGATCTAACCAACGCCTTTATCCATTGTGCCCTGTGAGGACATCTGGGTATGAATTTCTGGGTATTATAAACCTAAAATCTGCAGCAACCATTTTTACCAGTGCTCATATTGCAATTTTTGCTGTTATCATTGTATGTTTTTGCCAGAGCTCATATTGCAACTTTGTTGTTATCATTGCTTTTCTTTGGTACTCCTTATTACTGGTTCCCATATTGTATTTATTTCTATGGATTTTTGTTTAGCATTCCCAAAGAAGATTAGCAGTACAGTTTTCATTTAAATAGATTTATGAAGAAACTGTTATTATTTTAGAGAGGCTGATAATGACTGATTTAAATCACTTGAGGAAGGCAAAAGGGAAAGGATTATCCACTCCTAAAAGATTAAAGAATTTAGCATCCAGTTTCAAATATCATAAGATGAAGACTTGACTTAGGCGTGGAATACACGTGATTGCTGTCTCAAGCTTTTTAAAAATAATGATTTTTTAGGTATGAAAATAATTCATAAATTACTCTTCTGTTAACTTGTGGCGCATCTGGCTACCTTCCATGTTGCATTAATGCGCTCGGGCACACTGACTGAAAAACGCTGATCTAGACTATCAGCTATCATCGTTTTCTCAGATCAATGGTCAAAAATGAACCTGTAAGCCTTAGAGATGACCATACTTCATCGGAACTCGTGGACATGCGCTACAGGATCACAAAAAATATTTACCATGTAACAGAAACCACATCACTTGAGGACTTTCAACAGTCGCAACAACTGTAATGGATTCAAGCCGAGCTTCTCGGCTTGACGGTCGAACTTTCTGCCTCTGAGCAGAAAGGAACCCGGACGAGGTTCCGCCGAAGGGCAGAATCTCGTTCGGGGAGAATGACCAACCCGATCTCATTTATACGGGTTATACGGGCATTTTTTGGCCGAGCCTACGGGCTCGGGAAACCCACGATAAACTCGGCCTTGTGCCACATGCAACCCTCGTGGGAGGGTGGCTAGATACCGATAGGACATTTAACTCGAAAATGTTTTATTACATTTTTATTATTTTATTTAAATTATTCCTTGTTGTTCTTAAGTTTTCTTTGAATTCATTCTTAGTCAATGTCATCATCAGCACTATGTGTGTATTTTTGAATAACATTTAGTCAACCTTTTTTTATTCACGCCGTTGTCTTCCTCCAGGACTGTTTGCCTGTTAATCAGGAGTCAAACCAAATATGTCTTTCCACCTGGCGGGGATTTTGGAAGGTCGATGGGATTTACCTTCTCACACCTGCTCTAGTCAAAGGCGATGCACTGTCTTGACATTTTTCTATGATTATTTTACCCCATGCAAAACAATAAAAGCCACTAGGATGCAAAGAGTTACTGAGAGTGAAAAAAACATAGGACAATAAAATAACAACCTTCAAGGGGATAGAATATGATGATGGACGCTGTAATTAAATTTTTGAAGATCGTATTTGACAGCAAAGTAAGAAGCCGAAAGAGATATCCACAAGCGAAAAGGGCGAGAAAAGAAACTGTCAGCCTAGAACTTATGGTTACAACGAGCAATTTCAACGGTGAAATTATAAGACCTAGCTGCCAATCTAGTACTGCGGTTAAATTTGTGAGGTCGACGTACCTACGTGGAAAGATCATCAAAACAATTTCAGTGAAAATATTCATAGAAGATGCAAAGAGAAACTACCTTACGCAATAGGAAAGTGGCGGAAGCCGAGATGCCGTGTCCAAACTGATAACATTGCCGATTCTTCTTCGGATTTTGTCATAAATTTCGATACACGGACGAATGATAGACATAAATGTGCAAGATAGATTCTTTTGAGAAAAATGTCTAGCGTGACATAATGAATCGACTTTCCTAGAAGCAAATGATTCATTACAATCATTCCACTTCATGTCTGTGGAACAGTGAAACCAAAAAGGCGGAATGAGTTCTTCTCCTTGAGGTTAGCATCAACCATGCTGATGGAAGGCAAAAATAGTAAACAAAAAAAAAAGGCAAAAAAAAAGTTATTTAAGATATAGAGCAGTTTTGTTGTAGAGGTGTTAAAATTAACAAGCCTCTTCTTGCCCCAGTTAACAACAGATTGAAGGTCATTTTCGAGATCAGCTGTAAATTTAATCCTATCGAACTTACCAGACTTGCTATTAAGACATTTGTACATAGTTATGTCATTAGCACAGATAATTACTCGAGAACAACTGACATCAGAAATGTCATTGATGAAAATAAGGAATAGAGTTTATCCAAGAATAGACCACTGTTATATAGCAGCATTAATGCAAAATTATCTAGATGATCTGTCTATATTTCCGAGATGAGGTATTGTAACTATTTACACTGTTCAGTTATCCTCATCATTATTGTCATATTCACGACGTTTCGGCCGTTGTACACTGCGGCCTTCATCAGGCGATATACGTTGGAATCGAACCCTTTATTTCGAACCCTATTGATCTAGATGAGTGGGCGTTGAAGATAATTTTCATTACCCGGTTTGATAAGATTGAATCAAATCAAAAAACTAGTCAGAAACACCATAACCTTTCAATTTGTGAAGCATGTCAAACCCTGTCCTTCGAAATATCAATAAAAACCATCCAAGCTTCGCCATTCTTATCTAAAGCATAATTTTATTTATTTTTTTTTTTTGCGGGAGGGGGACCTTCACTGAAGATGCTTTCATCGGAAGGCAATTGTCAGATAACATTCGATTAATTCATTGTGGGGTCTACTTTATTATTGCTGGTGGGTGGTTTGAAGATGTGTGTATGTACAGTGGTTTGTCATTGGGTTTTCTATATAGTCAATACGTACATTTTCTCATGATGAGTGTGACATCTAGGAAATCTGTTTCTTTTAGGTTTATTTTTCTATCGATGTCGAATCCCATATTTTTGAAAATTTGTGTGATTTTTTTTGATTTTTTTTTTTTGGTTTTGCCTGTTACAATTTCTTGGGATTATGATGCCGTCGTCCCTGTAGAGATCTATATCATTTTATCGATTATTCTACTTAGTCCATGAAGTAAATGTAAGCTTGTAATACACCATCAAAGTTTCCCATTGTAACGTCAAAGGTGCCTTCATTCTTTAGCCACGTGTATTCGTTGTCGAATAATAGTGAATTCTGGCAGTGCTTAATGATTCTTACTTTGTGCTTATTCGTTATATGTGGCATCGGGCTAAGGCGGTGGCTTTATCTAGCATGGATTCTGTTATAGAAGTGTAGAAATATTTTATATTTAGTTGTATAAATACGCAATTATGTTTGTTTTTACGTTGCATGCTTTTTTACTGGTTTACTCCTAACTTTGTCCTTAGTCCTGACTTAATTCATTTTAGTATCATTTTACTTATTTTAACTTGTTCACTTTTATTTGGGTTTATGACTCTGCATGTTTTTTTTTGTTTTTTTTGTTTTTTGTTTTTTTTTGTTTTTTGTTTTTTTTGTAGTTTTCCTTGTTGTCTTTTAGCGTAATGAATACGTGTGATTTAGCGTTGTAGTGTATTCGGCCGTCTCGGTTTATTGTTTGGGCGATTTTTTAGCTTCCATATTAATATCGTATTCTGTGGTTTTTGGTGCTTTTCTCTATGTTTTACTTATGTAGACCTTGAGTATTTTGTACTTTTGGTGGCGTAGTACATATAAATTCCTAGTTTTGTCCGCAGCGATGAATACGTAAGGTGAATTGTTTTTTTCAGGAAAGAATCTAATTGTTTAGGAAATTTTGTTTCTTACTAAGTTACTTAAATCTCTTTCGGAGTTGTCTTGTTCCTTGTATTGCAGCACGGAAAATAAAATCAACGGACAGAATTCAAATCCTGCATTCGCTTTCCATAAATGCTACTGGGAAAGGCATGAACTCGTCTCTCAAGTTATACGTTAAATAGCAGGGTAGCCTGGGTTCTCTAGACTCAGTTTAAGAGAAGGAAAACTTTGACTTCAAGCCATGGAGAAGACAACCTGAAATCAATCCACCTTTTTTTTCCAAAGAATTCATGGAAATTCGCAAATAATGGACCCTGTGGAGAGCCATGATGTCTTACGTCCTTAAGGGACATGGTATTAAAAATACATATACAGGCTTTCCTTGTCGCTATCAACTAAGTTTAATGGTATTCTAACTTAATTTTGCACGAACAAATTAAATATTTCGGTACTCAATCTATATGTTATGGGTAAAAATCAGGAAGAAAAGAATTATCAGTGATTATTGTTTAATAAAGTATTACACAGACAAACGGGCAGTTACATGCGTGATATTGTTAGTATTTTATTATAGGAATTACTAGATCGAGTGATTGGTTTGTTTTTTTATAGCTTATCACCCTTTTGAAGGTTATTTAAAGCCAGGAAATATTTTTAGATTTTAAGAATTTTTTTGAGATAATAATGACTTACTGAGACAAGTCCTGCTAATTAACCCATAGCTGGGGGGGCGAAGAGGTAGATTTGTATATTTCCCAATGGTATTTGCACAACGTGAATATGACGAATCCAACTGGAATTAGAAAACGACTCTCCTATTTCCACTTCCGAGCCATTGTCTATTACACCACTCATACACCCAAGCTTATAGTACTTGGTATTCTCAAACAGTTACTCATCTAGGTACTAACCAGACTCGACGTTCCTTAACTTCGGTTATCTTACAAGAAGCGGCGTTTCAACTTGATATGGTCGTAAGCCATGAATGATTGGAAATCAGACAGAAATAAATGGTCAGTTACCAGGAATTAAGTATTCCTCTATGTGCCGTGCCCTTTTAAGACCATGGCTCTCCACAACTTTCAATCCTTTATAGTTCTAAGCATTGTGTGTTCCCTTAATATACCTTTCCAATCATGTCCTGCCATCCAATTAAACAGGCTTCTTAGGCACGTTACTTTCTGTTTCTTTCTTGCCTTCAATACGTTTTGTGAGTGACAAATTTTCCAAGCCTTCTTTCCTCATTATGTGTTCTAGAAATGCTAACTCTCTAAGCTTAAGCATCCTTTTTGTCGCCATTTTAGAAAAAGATTCTTCGTTTCTCACATGTTCTATCCATTATATTATCATCTTTCTATAGAACGAAAGTCTCCTTTTCATAAGTGAGGAAATTGTTCAGCATTCACCGTTGTATAGGAGGATTGATATTATGTCGCAGAACAACGCACTATCCTTTGTTTCTAACCAGATTTTCGTATTTCTTAATACTTTGTTAACTTTTTGGAAGACATCTTTTGCTATTCCAATGTGCCTTTAGATTTCTGTGTTGCATTGTCCATCATCTGAAATAACACTTGCTGATGTGTTTACTCTAAAAATGCATCGAGGAAGGTTTTGAGAATGATTTTATTCTAGAAGTCTTTCAAATAATCTTATTGTGATTATGAATCATAAATGAATTTTCTGTAGAAACACAATGGAAACCAAGGGGAAATAAAAGCTTGTCTGTGGCCAGGAATAAGCAATCCTGACAAAATATCGCTCTTATATGTGTTTTAAAACAAATAATGAAACACAGGGGTGCTAATTTTCAGCTATTTCTGCGTTACTAATGACACGGATACAGTATTCGATTTCATTCTCTCTTTTCAAGATGTTAAATACTGAAAGAATTCAAATTTATTTAAGGCATTTGCTTTGTTCTCTGTAACAACACTTTTAACAGAAGACATTTCATGCTGTTAAATCTTTACTGTGACTCGCAGACAATATCTTATTTCAAATTGTGTTACCGCCTTTGTTGATTTCAAATTACAATTTGCCACCTCACATTCAGTAAATTTATAAAACATTTCCTGTCGTTGGTTTATAAAAGTTTTCTCAAGTGTTTCTTAATCGTGCGTTTAATAGCTTTATTCTCCCTGTAACGCTTGCATTTATTTCTAATCTGCAATGCATTTCTTTTGCTAAACATAAACAATAAACAGATTGCAATGCAATTCTACAGCAAAACAAACGAAAAATATTAGAAATGCATTTAGCATTATCCGTAGTCAAGCCGGGTTGAAATTCCCCGCCTAGTCTGTTACATTTACCTTTGCACCTTCGGAAAGGTATGAAATTTTCTATCTTCCCCACCAGCTAGTAGTTAAATATCAGAGAAGAATGGGGTATCTAGCTTTGGATCTAAAGGTAAGGTCGTTATGAATTTAAAGCCGTGGGAAAAACAGAAAATCACTCGAATATATTTTTCATTAAGTAATAGCAATTCACATATATTAAAAAGAAAGGGAAGCTGCGGAGATCCATAACCATCTATATCCTGTAGATACACAGCATTAAAATGTAAGACCCTGTCAGTAAGACTTGCAGTACCGCTTTACGTCTTTGTGATTTTCCAATGTATTTCTTTAGTAAAATCACTAGGAGTGCATTTACATTATTCCTACAAAAAACTACTGAAAAAAGCCCTCGATGCGACCCAATTCTTATTATCTGAACAAATTATCAAACATTAGAATATTTTTAAATGTATTTTGTAAAGGAAATAATGGGAACATCAACAATCCCTGTTGTAGTTGGAGCCCTAGGACCGGTTGGAAAAGATTGCAGTAGACTAATTGAAGGGATTCCGTGAAGTCCATGCCTCAAGGAGATACAAAAAATTGTTCTGACAAGTACAGCCCACACACTACGAAGGGCTTTATCTATGTAATTTAATTTTTTTTTTTTTTTTTTTTTTGTCAGTGGAAAGTGTCATGACGCCATTTCTAACCTTAGGTCCCTGGGCGGGACCCGGAAAGAAATGTAAACGCCAGAAATCAAAGAAAATAATAATAAAAATAATAATAATAAATACCTGGCACGACAGAGTGGACCAATATCTGCACTGGAAAATCTGTAACTTCTACGGGAAGGAAACTGGAAGAAATTGGTATGAACGTTACGGAGATAGGACCTGTTACAATTGTATGGGACTAGACAGAACAATCTAACCGCCCAGACATTGTTATTAGAGATCGCAAACAAAAAAAAAAAGTGCCTCCTTCTTGATATGGCAGTCCCTGCAGACTGCAATGTATCTTTGAAGATTACTAAGGAGCAAGTACGATAAAAGAACAAAATTTAAGAGGACAGAAAAAAACAATTGGCATTGCATTAACATTTTTGAAGCTCAAACTTAACTGGAAAGCAAGAAGCCGGAAGAGAGTTCCACAAGCGAGAAGTACGAGAAAAGGAACTGTTAGCATAGAACTTACGGTTATATCTAGCCGATTCAATTGTAAAATAATAAGACCTAGTCGCCAATCTAGTACTGCGCTTAAATTCATAAAGTCTAGGTACTATAGAGGAGAGATCATCAGAACAATTACGATGACAGTATTTATAGAAAATGCATAAAGTTACGTCAATCATTTTGTTTCTTCTTATTATTATTATTATTATTATTATTATTATTATTATTATTATTATTATTTCTGTTGTATACTCATTTCCTTCTGGGTACCAACCGAAAACCTAAGGTCAGATATTGCATCATGACATTTTCATTGAACATTTTAAATAACAAAAAAATAAAAATAAAACAACAATAAAGATCACACACATTTTATATAGATAATGCTCTTTGTAAGTTGTGAGCTGTACTTGTGAGAAAAAAAAATGTTGTATTTTGTATTACTTTAAGGCACGGTTTACCAGGTATCCCTTCAATGAGTCTATCAGAACAATTTTCCCAACTAATCCTAGGGTCCTAAGGAGAAATGTAATTATTGATATCTTCATGAGACACATTTTTGAGATTTTCACTTCAAGATCCTTATATTATGATAGTTTTTGAAGATCTTAGAACATACTTTAAAACTTGCAGGAACTACCATGTCAATAAGAAAGCACATTCCTTTTTGTGGTCTTTGATCAACCATGCATTTTTTATCAGTTTCACCCCAAGCAAGGCAGTAAAGTCACTAAAACACAAGGGGTTAGAGGGAGTTGCATTTAAATTTTTCGAAATTAAAAAAAGTGCCACATGCAAGAAAGCATGTAACCGGAAGAAAGTTCCACAAGTGAGATGTACGAGAAAAGAAACTGAAAGAAACAGAAGCTACATAATGGCAGTGCGAAAATGACAGGTCAGGACCAATAACATTGCGAATTCTTCTTTGGATTTTATCAAGGATCTATTCCCGTTCAACGCCGCCGAGGAAAAATTCCAGAGAATGAAACTGCTACTATGATAAGATCCGGTGTTCAAAAGATGCAGTCTTTCATTCAATACTAACATAAACCTAGGTGCATCCATAAAATAGGTAAAAAAAAAATCAACATACCGTGATGAAAACATGCCCCAAACGTAATGAAAACAGTTTTATCGTCAAAATCCTTATGTTATTATTAAGATAAAGGATCAAAGTTTTTTTGAATATTTAATTTAATTTTTTTGCCCCTTTTTAGAACATTGGAAATTTTGATTAAAAACTTGTTTTTTTTGCGTCAGCATTTGTACTAATTTTTAGCATAGCAAATTTTTGCCTCTTGCTTGCGGACAGATTCATTAATTTGAAAATTCTTGCAAAAATCAAATAATTGTCGGATTCTAATGAAATTTTCAGAATTTATTCACAACTGAACGTAATTATTTTTTAAATTTTTTTATTAGAAAATTATAGTAAAAATATTTTTACGTGTGTAAATTAATTAATTTTATGAAAACTTGGGAAATCCAACGTGATAATTTTCAGTGACTTTATTAGTTAAAAGTAGAAATTTTTGAATTATTTAAAAGCACCGATACATATATATATATATATATATATATATATATATATATATATATATATTTTTGTGCAAAAATGGATCCCGTCTTACCGAAAATCTGTTCTGATCCAAAAAATCAAAAACGCATTAAAACTAAGACATTATTTAATTAGAGAAGATTTTAATTGCTTTCGTGAATAACATATATTAAAGACAATATTGTCTGAAGAAAAGAAAATTTCGTTGATTAATGAATTTTTAGAAAATTTGTTTTTATTTTTTACAATTTTAACTATAAATTTAAATTATCAAATTTATAAAATTTTAAATCTTTCAAAATTTCAATTACAATTAGGAAATGTTCGTATTAAGTAGAACTATATTTACTAATCATATATTTTAAAGTTTATTACAATCTGACGACTCCGAATATTTTTAAAAGTATTTCGATTTGTTTTTGTATGTGTGATATACGTGCAGAATTTTTATGTATGGATGTTCAAACCTATCACATTATCATTAAGGTCACGTGTTTTAAGGGTTATCCCCCCAACACCACCACTTACGGGTAAAAACCCTCATAAATTTAATCGTCTGCTTCACCATACTTAAATTTGAACACGTTCGATGTTCATTCGGCTGTCATTAACACATCAGAAAAACAAGACCCTGGTTGCGAAATGTTTCTATACAATATTTTATGCTATAAGTAATATTTATTTCAAATCAGATTAATTTAACTTTAAACTTGCTAATTTTCCTCAAATAACGTTTCCGAAATATGTATTTTATTTTTGCAAGATTTTTAAAACCGCCAATTAAATTTTGTTTACAAATATGTTAAAATGGCCGTTTTTATCGATTTTACTGAGAAAATCGATTCCGATCCAAATAATTTGTTTGAACTACACCACAGGATAGTTTGCTTATTGAAAATAATAAATTTTAAGTCCTTCAGTTTTCAATTAAAGCTAAAATGAAAGCTTCCAGAAAGTATTTTCAATTTTTTAAATTCATTTTAAACTTTACGTATACCGAATTAGTGGAGGTACCTATATAAAGACAAATAGTGTAACCAATGAAAATCCAGAGGCTCGAACTCTACAGTCTTTAAAAAGACAGACTTTGAGTTACCCGACTTGGCTCTGCCAAAAGCGCTCGTTATGGGGCGCTCTTTAAGCCTATAAATAGGCAATGATATTTTCACTCACTCGCTTTTAAGCCCTTTTTAGCTCTGGCTTTCAGACGTAGACGCACGTGGGTAATGTGTCTCCTACTGGGAAACGTTCGTTTTTATGGGTTTTTTTCTCTCTTGACTTTTGTACTCCCTCACACACGCATATGCACACACGTGTCTATCACACACGCTTGTTACACACACACACATGCACATTCTTATTTAATCTTGTGTTAATGTTTCTTCCTTTCGTAACAAATGGTCCTTTTGTTTTATATTCACTGTTCTTTGTTACTCGTAACACATGTACTAATTATGATTGTACGTGTATTAATAAATAATTTTATTATAATCTTCACTGAGTGTGTTGCTATTTCGTATAAGCCCCACCCCGAATTCTCCTTCCACAAATCCATTATCGGTTGGGTCGAGGAGCTTTTGGATCGCGTATAATCTACTGATTCTGTTAATAATGTCCGCATGAAGTCCTGACTAATGATGGACTTTTCTCTTGATTTTGAAAGCGTCAAGATTTAATACCAAGATTTGTTTAATCTAATGATTAACGAATATTTTCTCAACTGTCAGTAACATTTAATTTGTGCAAGAAAAAAACGCAAGAGTTTAACGAAGGAGTAGTAGAATAGAAGTGAAGTAAGTGGGCAGTGATAATATACAGAAACCTTCCAGATCTAAATGCAGTCGCCGATAAGTTACAATTCAGATTATATATATATATATATATATATATATATGATATGATATGTCCCGGAAAGGGATATATTTGAACGAAGTAGCTAAGTGGTTTTGGCTACTATAACCAAGTAGAATACGGTAGCAGTAATCGACTGGTACGCGTCGTAGTCGCAGGTAAGAAGTGTAGATCAATGGCGTAGTCCAATGGGCGTCGTTATAGACTTAGCTCTAAGACTAAGGCTTTTTGACTCACTCTCTCGTACCTACACGTCCGTCGGTATTTATGACGGACACTAGCCAATCATATTCCAGTGAGGGGGAACCCAGGTGTATGCATATTCCATTATATCAATATATATATATGTGTGTGTGTGTGTGTGTGTGTGTGAGTGTGTGTGTGTGTGTGTGTGTGTGTGTGTGTGTGTGTGTGTGTGTGTGTGTGTGTGTGTGTGTGTGTGTGTGTGTGTAATATATAGAAAATAGGAAAGAACTCGTTAGGTAAATAATCCAAAGTTCTTTAGTATTTTTGTTATTATTTTAAAAAATATTTTTTGCTCGATACAAAAATAGAGCATAAATATAATTATTTATTTAAAAATATGATTCCAAAGCTACATAAGAATTCTCATGTTTCAAAAAACATGAGAACTCTTATGTAACAATGA
Source organism: Acanthosepion pharaonis (assembly GCA_903632075.3). Lineage (NCBI taxonomy): Eukaryota > Metazoa > Mollusca > Cephalopoda > Sepiida > Sepiidae > Acanthosepion > Acanthosepion pharaonis. The sequence continues at coordinate 692,701 of CAHIKZ030005100.1, read as the reverse complement.
AATCATATTTTTGAATAAATAATTTTATATATATATATATATATATATATATATATATATATAGAGAGAGAGAGAGAGAGAGAGAGAGCACAGTGGATAAAAGCGTTGGTTAGATCCAGTGACAGACCCAAAGAGTTTGAGTTCAATACCCGGTTAAGGTGGAGAACTTTCAGAGGAAAAATTAGCAGGAGATAACTGATAACTTACATCCATCAAACATGGCACGTGGAACTAGAACAGTCTACCCCAGTGCTCGAAATAAAGGGTTCAGTTCGAAATTCCAACCACCTGAAGAAGGCCGGAGCGTACAACGGCCGAAACGCTGTGACAAATATGGTGACAAATATGAGGACAATAGCCCGACTAATGTAAATACTGTACATAATACCTCATCTCAGAAATATATATATATATATATATATATATATATATATATATATATATATATATATATATATTAATTTAGTCTCTAACTGAACAGTTTTGGATACACAATGAGTTATATTGCTTGACTGCAGTACATACAGTTTGCCGTGTCATTTTGCTTTTTTACACTTGCACAAAAAATTATTTGCACTGGCAATGATGAATAACAAAAATACAGGCTGTAAATGTGAGAGTTCACTTAGGTTTTTTGTACATCTTGATTTTTTATTAATATTTTTATTCCAACTAGATAAAAATATTGATTTAGTAAAAGTTATTTCTTAATGAATATACAGTTTAATTAAAATCATCTGGTTAGGTAATTAGTAAGACTTATAAGGCATTATTTTCTTCCTCCCAAATTCTTACAATCTAAAAATATTTTCTGGCTACAAAATCTTGATAACCCGTAGAAAACGAGTCAATCAACCAATTTAAAAAATCTGTAGAAAATTCAGTTGAAATAAAGAAGGAGATATACATTTATTTATTTATTTGTCTTAGCAATGACGTAACTAACTCAAGAAGAATGACAACTGAGAATAGAAATGATTATGAGTCTGCGTACTCATAGTTTATAATAAACTTATAATACAAAACGACAGTTTGTTACGAAAGGAAAAAAAAAACATTAATACACGTTAAAATAAGAATGTGCTTGTTTGTGTGTGTGTCTGTCTGTCTATATGTGTGTATGTGTGTGTGTGTAACAAACGTGTGTGATAGACACCTGTGTGCATAAGCGTGTGTGAGTGAGTACAAAAGCCAAGCGAGAGAAAACCATAAAAACGAACGTTTTCCCAGTAGGAGTCACATTACCCACGTGCGTCTACGTCTGAAAGCCAGAGCTAAAAAGGGCTAATTGAGAGAATTTTTTATAATATTATTTTAGGGGTTCACTTACTTTTGCACTTACTTTTGCACAGCACTGTATATAAAACTTTATTTAATGGCGTGTTTTTTTAGGTTCTTTTTTTTTTGTTTTTTCTTACTAATCGAAAAGCTTAAATAATGGGAAAGCTATTATATAAATACTATTTCTAGATTTTATGTAGAATCGGAAATATTTGCGTTTAAAATGCTGTTTGCTTTATGTAAACAGTGTCACGATAAAAATATCAATGTCATTTCGGGGGTCGTAAAAACACATACATTTTTAAAATCTTCCAAAATTCTTCTGATTATTGGATTTTAAATAAAACTTTTGACATTTATGTAGAAGGGAATATATATTTTTATAAAGCAGTATCTCTTCAAGTTTTTATTCCCGCGATTATTTCTGTCAACATTTTTTAATTTGAATATTTTTCACTTGTGTATTGGATTGAGGTTTACATTTTTTATGATAATTTGAATACTGATAAACTGAAAATTCGAAATCCAAAAGAAAATTCGATACGGATGTCTTAATCTGAAATTTAAAATAAAAATAAAATATGGCCATTTTTGAAGATTTTTATTTTTTTAAATTTATATTCTAGGGCTGTTGCCTGTAATAAAAACATCAAAAATTTCGCTTTGATATTTCTATTGAAGTTTTTTTGTAATTTTCTATAATATCGATTTAATAATACTATAACTTAAAAATCTTTATTTATTCTTTCAAAAAGGTATACCACTCTAGAATTTTGTTTTTAAAATTTTGATATTCCTTAATAAATAAGCAGATATTGGAAAATATTCTTACAATAATTTTAAAAATATTATACGGTTGTTGTGTCAGGATCCGTCTTACCAGCTTTTTGTTGTTATCTGAGTGCCGGGATTCCAAACATTTAACAACATCTTTTAAATGAAACTAGAAAAGGGTTATTTTCTGAAGCAAAAGTAGAAGCAGAACGTTAGTTAAAATAACATTTATACATTTTTCTCAGAAATATACAATAATGACAAAATGCTCAATTTTCTTTACAGTGAAGTTTGTTTTATATAGTAATTAAGTGTTCTTAGGGCCATGTGAAATGTGTGGACAGATTTATGATGGTCAGTCTAATGCGTCTGTAAGTAAACAAAACCTTAGTCAGCTGCTGCAGGCTATTCTATTGTGGGCATGTGTACGCAAGTGTAGATCAAACTGGCCTCCAAAATTGTTTTAAACCTTGAGAAGCTGTAAGCTTCTATTTTTATATCCATAAAAGGGACTTTAAATCTAATTTTACATAGAGGTGCGAACTCTTGTGCATTGGTTTGAAAATAATTTCACGCTGACCTAGGAAATACTTTTTCTCGAATTTGCGGGAGTGGCGAAGGGATTTATTGTTGTTATTCTTCAAATGGCCCCCAAAATAACACATTGTAGATCTACAACTACGTCTGCCAAGTATTTTGTCGATATTTGCCCTAGTAATTATTGATTATCAAACGAACCTTAGGTTGGGATTTTATTGGTTGAAACAAATACATACATACACACACACATATATATATATATATATATATATATATATATATATAGGATCCTATAATTGGATTTTATTATAAACTAGCAGTAAATCCCGGCGTTTCGCGGGAGTAAACTTCCTTTGAATGGAAGGTCATAACCACCATACTCATTTTGTACACGCATGTAAGGCTGAAGTCTAGTAAAAAACATAATGTACACAAGTTGTCGGTATTCATGAGCACAACGAAAGAAAAAATTGTAAGGCTTAAAAGGAAGCAATGGTAGACATGGTAGCATCAGCCGTTTACCATTACTAAGACACCCCCAATTAAAAGTTGTCAAGTTCAATACGAACACGGGCCTTAGGAAGTTTTTGGTGAGTTGTGGCAGATGGCTTTGTTTTCCGATGGGATTTATTATCCCTGAGTGCAAAACATTACATGAAGCCCTGTGTCAGTTGCAACGTAGTTAATCGCCATAGCGTGAAACGTAGATGCGTCTTTTGCCGGCGAGTACTTGTAAGTGGCACAAATTTTTTTGTAGTTTTTAATAACCAGTTGAGGCGAGCATGAAGCGCACGTAGCGTTACCCAAAGCAGCCCTTATGGTGTACGACAGAGAATGCATATTATAACTCTACATGCTGCTATTCTTTCACTATCTCATTTCTTTTTTGCTGAGGCTTGAATTGCGTGGATGCACTCGACTTCTCTGACAAACGAATCCACCTTCCTATGTATTGGCTTTGTGTTGTAACTGAATATGGTTACGTGGTCGACATGTAAGTGCGAATGCAGTTATAGTGGTGTTTAAGAGATAAGGGAGCATCTGGTGTGCAAGACAACCTTTAATGAAATGTCTTAGTAATGGCAAGTGGATACTACGACGACCTTTAAATAAACCGGGTTCAAAAATGAAGGAACCTACGATGCAGCTGACATAAAGATGTCTACATTGCGTTTAAACGTGACCGACCATGGACTATAGAACTTCTGCGTAGATAATATTTTTAGCTTTTTTTGTTGGAGAGTAAACGTAAACGTTATCCTTACTTCCGACTTGGGAGCAGCCTACGTAAAGCTGTCCATGGGCGAAACACTGTTCACCTAAATGCAGAACCGTGACGCTGAGCGTCTGTCATTGCGATTTGGCCATTGTTGTTGAGCCGTGCTCGCCGTACCCTAGGGCTTTCTGAAGCTCTGGCAGACGCAGTAGATCTGGAATTCCTCAAACGACGATTAGCTGTCTGCACAGGTCTTTCTAAAGCTCTGACAGACGCAATAGCGCTGACGTTACTTAAACGACGAATAGCGGTTTGTTGAGGTTGTTCCGAAACCCTGGAAGATGTTGTAGCCCTAGTATTCCTAAGACGATGCGAAGTGGTTTGTTCAGGGCTTTCTAAAGCTCTAGAGCATGCTGTAGCGCAGGCATTCCATAAACGCCGAAAGATGTCTGTGTTGGGAACTCGGAAGCCCTGGCCCTAGAAACGCGTATTGCGTCCTATGAATTCTGTACTAAACGCTATTCAGTTGAAAGTCTAGCGCATCGTGATGACATAATTGATGCTACTGATGCCAGCCTTTCAGTCCGTTCAGTGGTACTTTCCGTGGAGATGGGGGAAGCAGAACGTGAGGTCATCTGAAAAAGGCGCAACGAAGTTTGCTCTGTGGTTTCACTTGCCCTTGCTGCTCTTGTAGCCGTGCGCCGCCCAGAAAGTTTTCTTCTCTTACGCGGCATTTTAACCAATTTTAAAAAGGTAAACGTAATAAAAGGTATGTAGGTTTTTTGAGTGCAAAAAATACGTGTAGTCTAAACTTAAGCAGGTTAGAGGGATCCCAAAAATGTATGTAACTGTATCAAAAGGAGATCGAAAGCAAAAAAAAAAAGTGTAGTTTTAAAAATTCAACTATAGCTAAAACGGTAGTATGTAATTTGGGAAGTAAATTCGATAAACGCGGAAACGGATGTAGTTGTAACTAAGAAGTAAAAAAAAAACAGTTTGGACACGTAATCAACAACTTGCTGTTTCCGTAAGAAGCGAATGAAGTGAGCCAAGTGCGGGACAGTAATCGGAGGAATGTGAACACGCGTGCGAGTTATGGTATAAAGAGGCGGTTGGCCGGTTGACCTTGAGTGCACATACTAATGTGACGTATGTACGCATGTGCACACGCGTGCGTAAGAGAACTGCTCGCGTGTATGATTGGATGGACCCAAGGTTAAACGCTTGCAACCGTGCCAATGAGCTCGCAGCAACCTTGAACAGTTGACGCGATTGGTTAACCTCCAGCTGGGTTGGTCAAAGCAGTGCACAGTGGCGGATGACATTTCAAAATAGTATTTGGCGACTTTATTGTATCAGGTATTGATAAATATAAAAGCTATGTAGTTCCTTATCCCATAATAGGCAGCCTTTTTGATTTACGTCGTCACCGATGTAGCGCAGTCTCTCAAAGTCAGCCAATCAGATAATGGGATTTTCAAGCTTCATTTTACTTTGAAAATTTTGAGCAGCCAGGAGATATGAGGTAGTTTTATTGTTCAAAAGTTGAAAATACAAGCGTTTTTACACTTCTTGTGAGCAAAATTTGAAGTAATGTCAATTTCGTTTACTGATGGATGATGAAGGCATTTAAGTAGCACGAATTTAGATGAAAACGTGCGAGAACTTTTTTTGGAGCAGCGATGCACTGTAGTAAAATTATAGCGAGTAGGTGCCTTTTGCGACACGTAAACGACATGAAAAGACATAACAGTCCCCCGGTGTCCCCTCGAATGAAAAAATGCAATCAAATGTGAAAAATTGGACAAATTGGATAATTGGTGGGGGAGCCGATTCTGTCCACTTGGCTTAAAAGTGGTGGCGTGATGTGGAATGAAATGTGTTAGTGATTGCTCACTGAATTCAATCCTATGCTTTAGTAGGCTAAATTGGCTACAAACACCTAAACAGCAGCAGTTTCACTTTGTTTTTACTGAGTTTTCTGGTAAAATTTGACATGTAGCTCTGTAAATCCCTTTTAAAATGGCCTTGACGTTTACTTTACTGTGCAAATTCAAAAAAACATGGAAAGTAATGCGTGCCTATATTGAAACATTAAAAGAACCTTTTTAAAACCATAGAATGAGTGTTAAATCTTGAAATAAAAGTAGGCTACCTGAAAACTCACACATGATCTCGCATGACCCCGGAGCGTGAATGGGCCAATCAGCAGCAGGCATTACGCATCGCACGAGCCACGTGTGACTAATAAGACTAATCCGATTGGCTTTTGGAGTGCAAAGTTCGGCTACGACAGAAATCCTTCATTGTGATATCTTTTGCATCCGAAACCAAAATATGGCCATTCTTGTCCTTTCTTATAAGCCCTTAAATCCGACTTTTTTCTAATTATGCTACCGCTATTAATTCTGACATGAAAAGTGACCATACCTGATTGTGTGCAGTGAACGCACATAATTACACACGCATGCGTCCGATTAAAAATGAAAAATCGATAGTATTGATTTAAATATTGATTTAAATCAATTTTTAGCGCCGTCAAAACCTCCGCAGCACCATTAGCAGTAACTGTGTCAAATTTGGTTGAAATCGGTTGAAAAATGTAGGAGATCCGATCAAACATATAAACGAACACACACACACATTCTGCCTTTTATATATGTATAGATTGCGAGTACGCAGACTCATAATCATTTCTATTCTCAGTTGTCATTCTTCTTGAGTTAGTTACGTCGTTGCTAAGACAAATAAATAAATGTATATCTCCTTCTTTATTTCAACTGAATTTTCTACAGATTTTGTAAGTTGGTTGATTGTCTCGTTTTCTACGGGTTATCAAAATTTTGTAGCCAGAAAATATTTTTAGATTGTAAGAGTTTTCGAGGGGGTGGGGAGATAATAACGTTTTGATGATATAAGTCTTACTATTTACCCATGGCTGGGGTGGGGGGAGAATAGGTGGAGCCATAAGTTTTCCAAGTGTATTTGTGCGTTAGTGAATATAAAGAACACAACGGGAATCGAAACTCGGCTCACTGATTAATAATTCGGAATCATTATCCATTACATCACCAGCACATCTAAGCTTTCAACACTTGGTATTCCAAAGTGGTCATCCATCTAGATACTGACAGACTTTGCAAAAAGAATTAACCAAATATTACAAGTTTATATTGTCCATAGAAATATATACATGGTATTTATTATGTAATTGCAATATACTGTTTAAGGAATAAATCTCAAACTTTCCTAATAATAATTATAAAATGTTTTATTTTATACAAAATGAAGATGAGGAGGACTAAACAATTTTTTTTTTTTTTAAATGATCAGGAGTTGATTATTTTATCGTATCCTGTTGGAATTCCAAATCTTTAACTCAAACGGAGCTCATACGACAAAAACGACCTTAATTTCGTCCAGTTACGCGCATCCATTTCCGGAATACCATCTCAAAATATCAGGGTCATGAAACATTCTTTTCTGATCAATCAGAAAATGCTTACGCGGCTTTCTCGGCGGCCGTTTCTTAGCCATTGATTCACTATAAAGTCAACGATAATTCGATTCACGAAGGTAGATTCGACCCGGCTGGCATTAGCGACGGACCACCACGGCAGGCAAGCTTAACCAACTACACAATTGTCCAGGCCATCAACTGCGACACCAAGGTGCATCTATCAATAGCGATACCTTCGGCTATTGAGTAAACCAAAAGCAACAGAGGCTAACTCCCGACCACTACAAATAGATAATTCTCCCACGAATCTATCTCACTCGACTACATTGACGTGTTTTCTCCCACGAGCCTATTTCACTCAACTACATAGACGTGATTTCTCCCACGGGCCTATCTCACTCGACTCCATTGACGTTTTCTTCCACGAGTCTATCTCACTCTACTATACATGCGTGTTGATTTTCCCCCACGTCTCTATCTCGACGACAACCATGTGTTATGCCCCCAACAAACTCGCAGTCTCTCACGACTAATATCCGATACCCTAAATAATCACAAATAATCGAAATTTGTAAATCACTTGAAATAAAACCGTTTTACTTAATCTCAACCACATCTTAATCTCTATTTGCTGATTTGTCACTTCCATTTCTTCTTGTTAATATTAGGTTGGTGCAAAAATAATGACGTAAGAATGTCGTTTTTTGACGTTAAAAAATACGTCAAAAAACGACATTATTACGTCATTATTTTTGCACCAACCCAATAGTAAGGCCGCCGTTACAATTAAAATAATAATTTATTTTTTTCTAGATTAATATAGTAGATAATGCATTCATTTCTTTGCATGTAAACCACGTGTCTTTCATGTAAAACTTCTTTTTCTGATTTCTTCAATAATTCACATGTGTGTACGCGAGATTTTTGTCTTGAAAATAAAGGATGTTCCAATAACTTCAACTGATTTTAAATGTAAATTAAGTTTAAGCGTCTAATGATTTTTTACTTTTTCTTTCAGATTTGGCGGACATTTGGGCGATATTATTATTCACACATATTGCCATGACTTAAATAACATGATCCAATATACAAATAAATAAATTTTCACCAATAACACTGATTTATTTACTGCTGATTTTGATCCGTCTTAATGAAACACCCTTTAGAATAGTTTTCTTCCTAAATATAATTAACATTGAAAATTTTCTTTCTACAAATATCATAATAATAATTTTCACCAAAAATTCAAATTCATTTACTATTTTTTATCTCAGACACCTAAAAATAATTAATGTATTTGAGGTTTTTTTTTTACATTAATCAACAGTTTATGCGATAGGATGTATTCCAAAATTAAGTTTTAAAAATAATGATTTCTTTTATTTTAAATCATGATCTACAAAAAATACAGAAAATATTTAGTTTACAAAAAAAATATTGATTATTATTACGGGCCTCCATACTCACAAACGGAAACAATTCAGTTTAAAGCAGTCAGCACAAATGAGCGTTGACAGGTTTAGTACGGTGCAACAAAATTGACATAACGGTTTTTTGTTTCTTATAATAATTTAAAATAGGATAAAAATTTCTTACATTATTGAGTTACCTCTATAATGGTATTTCATTATTTAATAGCTAAGATAATGATAAATAATTTTATTAATTATTAATATTACATTAAATTATTAGATATTTAATTTAATAATTAATAAAATTATTATTATATTAATAATTAAAATATCTCACTCAGTTATTAATTGCTTAAACTGATAAATGAGATAATTTTATTATTTTAATTTATTTCTTAAATCATTTAAGTTAAATGAGAGTGAGATAAGCCGATGACATTTATATGTCAAGGGGCTTTGTCTAAGGAGGAGACAAGCCTTGAAATACGTGACCTTTTAACCGTAATGTCACTTACAAGATATTATATAAAATAAATATATAACATTCTGACGCACAAAAAATATCTTTAATTATAGTAAAATTTTTAGTAGCATGATTTGTATTAAGCTTTTAATTTTCGCTTAGTAAACATAGTCTTCACTTAAAAACTTAATAACCTACCACGTTCTCTGTTTGGAAGAATTTTAAAACATTTTTTTTTAAATTAAAGAAAAATGAAAAAAACTAAAAGAAAAATGCAAACAATTCTTGTAAAAAAATTTTATGCAACATTTTTTTTTATTCAGATAATAATGTCCTTAATGTATATTATTTATAAAAACAAATAAAAGCCTATCTAATTCGATAATTAGATAGTTTTATTGCAGTTTTTATTTTATGATTTGGAGCAGATTTTTCAAAAATTGGCAGTAGTTGTGAAAAAAAAAATAATGATTTAATTTCTTCTAGGAGTCCTGCTTATAAGTAATACAAAACAATTTGCGAACTGTTTGAAAATCTAGAAAATTTCATAAAATTAATTTATGGTGGGGGTAACAGATGTAAAAAAAAGAAATATTTTTACCAAGATTTTCTAAAAATAAAAATTTCAAAAATAAATTCACTCATTTTTTAATAAGTCCTGGAAGTTTCATTAAAATCAGACAATTATTTGATTTTTTCAAGAATTTCCAAATTAATGGGTTTTGCCCCGAAAACTGCTACACTAAAATGGCCATTACCACAAGTAGTACAAAGTTAACAAAAAAAAAAAAATAGATTTTTGACCCAAATTTAGAACGTGTTAGAAAGAAGGAATTTTTTTTTTTAAATAATTAAAAAATACTTTGTTCTTTCCACTTAATAACAGCATAAACATTTTGACGATAAAGTTTTGTTTTTATTAAGTTTGTAACCTTTTATCATTATGCTATTTTTAGCGAATTATTGAAGGTACCCAAATTAAGGTGAATATTAATATGCGATAAGTAACTTTACATTATTTGGGGGGAATTAACAGAAAAGATCAGCACTGTCTACTCGGTCAATGAATGCAAAATGGTTCCTTAAGGAAACGGCTAAAATTATCATTATTAATTAAATAGGTTTTCTTTGCACTTTACAAGACGCAAATTTGGACTGTTATGTTTGTTGTGAAAGTAAGAAAAAAGAACACAGTTTTCAAATTTTTAATAAATACTTTTAAATACAAGATTTAAGATTTTCGTAGGCGATGACTAACTTCAATCATCATACAGATAACACTAATAGATATATTTTTTCTTTTAATATTACACATGTCGTAAATAGTGTAATTTCGACCATTTCATTGTTACAAGAGTTATTCCCCTTGAAAGAAATTTCATGGGTGATAACTTTCGAAAAATAGGTTGCCTCCCTTATAGCAAATTTTATTTTTTTTCACTTTTTCTTTTTCGTTTCTCATGCAATTCTGTTGGCTAACAAATAGAAAAATACGATCTCACCTACACTTTTCTTGGAATTAGTTACAACATCCCTTGAGTTTCAGGTGAGACGATTTAGGCAATGAAAAAATTATGAATAGAAATGAACAATTAAGATATATACAGACTTAGAGAAACGTTGAGAAAGAATTTAATTTCTTGTTAATTATAGACTAATTTTTTAAATTAAATTCTTTTCTAAAAGATTTGGAAAAAAACTCTGCATCACAATTCACCAAGAATTTCAACAAACTAATTGTGACAATACTTTTCTATTAGAATATCTTTTACAAGAAATTTTTCTAATTTAAATTTTACTTCTGCAGTTAAGGGTAGACAACTTTAACTTACTCTCTGCATTTATTTCCAAACCAGCCACATTTTTCTCTTTAAAAATACTCTGATCAAGCTTTCGCACACATCTTTACAAAACAAAATTGTAATATTCTGTATATAAAAAAATATATTTTTTGTTCCAAACATATCCTTTTTGTCATAATTGAATATCATTACCATTTGATTTTTTTTATTTAAATTTATGCTTGTGGATGTTGCATTTTTCATTTACAGCGAAATATTTAAAATATCTATGCAGCCTTCTTAGATCCACTACAAATTAATGAATTAAACTTGCTGTTTCAAGGATGTGATCTTTAAAATCATCTCAGGAGCATGTATGAAACTAAACCTTTCATTTAGAAACACATTTATCATTTATATCGGTGTTCTTGAGTTGAGGATTTCTCATTGTTTTACCATCCAGACCAGCATCCTCATCTTGATTGTTATATTCACAACATTTCAGTCATTATACCCACTAGCCTTCTTCAGATATGTATTCAAGAGATGTGGCATTAAAACACTGGTTAAAACATATGGAGTTCACTGGCAATTATGAGTTCAATCCCTGAGTCAGACAGTGCTGAAAAGTCACATACACTTGTTCAAACAAACCATATAAAATTGAATAAGACTGGTTCTGCTGCTAGTAAAGCAGGTTCACTGTGACATTCCAAACAATTTTTTGTCTAAATCTTCAAACTCTACCACTGAATTATCTGTTCCTGGCTATCTTCCTCTCTGTTGAAAACATTCTGGTTCCATAGATGGATTTATTGTCTACGTTCATGAAAATTGATATCTGCTGTCTTTCTGATTGTTGTCCTGATATTGTCCTTTCTCCTCACTAAAATCTTTACATTCTCTTCCAATCTCAGTAACCCCTTGTGTTTTAGCGGAATTAACACTTTTCTTGGAATAAAATGATTAAAAAAAAACAAGAATTTATCTTGCATCTTACCTATAATTCACCTGTTCATTGAATATTGCTGCCACATCTGGTCTGGTGATTCTACTGCATATTTTTAGAGATCCTTGATAAAACCCAAAGAAGAATTTATAATGTCCTGACCTTGTATCTCACCTTCAGTCATTTGCACACCACCATAATACTGATTCCCTGGGCCTTTTCAATAAATATTTTCATGGTGATTGTTCTGATGAGCTTCCCCTTTTGGTACTTTGATTTTATGAATTTATGCACAGCACTAGATGGGCAGCTAAATTTCATCACTTTACCATTGAATTTGCTAGTTGTAGCCATAAATTCTATGCTAACACAATTTCTTCGTTCACACTACTTGGTCGTTGAACTCTGTTCAAGCTTCTTGCTTTCCAGTCAATTGTGATTTTCAAAAATTTAAATTTAAATGTAATGCCAACCTTGATCTCCTTGAACCCTAGTCTCTTATTTTCCTTTCTCCTTAATAATGATTTTTCTCACATTCTTTCATTGTCAGTAACTCCTTTCGCCTTCGTGGATTAATCACCTTGCTTGGGGTGAAATAATTAAAATAAAAACTGATACGAGTTATCTCCCCTAAGTATCGAAAGCTAAATGAAAACAATTGACACACTTGTTTATTGAATACAGGATTTGTTTAGATATTCCAAGAAGATTACTATGCCAGGGTTTCTCTTATCTTTTTATCTGCACCTTTGAACTTCTATCTATCAATCTATCAGTATATCTGGCGTCATTTTTTTCTTCTTGCACTGATTTTCTATCTGGTACTACCAAGAGCATAAGACACCCTGTTCACTATTTTCTAATCAAATTGTAAACCTGCATATCAGAGGCTGGATAAGAGTACTTCTGAAAATTACAAAAGATCTACATATATATATATATATATATATATATGCTCTATTATATTTTAAATATTGAGCACTTTTAAAAATTTTGTTTTTAAAATATTTAATCCTTATATATGTATATATAAATAAAAAGAAAGAACAGTAAGATATATAATCCGGTGTTCTTATAGATATTTTTATTTTTACAAAATAGTGCTCAATGTAAATTTACAGAGCATTAATATTATAAATTAACTGATTTAAAATATGATTTTTTTTTCACTACACAGTTCTAACCATGTTTCAAAAATGGAAGCTAAAATCTTAGAATTTAATTTTGCAATTAAATTAAAGACATTAGTTCCATTTCATCCTCAAGCGAATTTTGGAGTAACTTACTTTTACATTTACTGGGTTTTAAAGTCACGGCAAAAATCATAATTTACAGTTTCCAAGGATACAGAGAAATCCATTCATCCAGACAGTTATCAAGGACACATGGCACAGTGGATAAAGGCGTTAGTTAGATCCAGTGACAGAACCCAAAGAGTGTGAGTTCAATACCTGGCTAAGGTAGTAGAGAACTTGGAGAGGGGAATTAACAGGAGATAACTGATAACTGACATCCATCAAACATGGCACGTGGAAGTAGAACAGTCTACCCCAGTGAGCTAAATAAAGGGTTCAATTCGACATTCCAAACACCTGAAGAAGGCCAGAGCGTACAATGGCCGAAACGTTGTAATAAATAAGGCGACAAAGATGAGGACAATAGTCCGAACAATGTAAATAATGTACATAATAGCTCATCTCAGAAATATAGACAGATACATTTTTATTATTTATTATTTTCTAGACTATATACATAATTATATTATGTACTCTTGTTACTTTGTAGACTATTTAATATTACATATTTTTCTTATTTTCTGGACAACTTAATATTTTAAAATTTTTGGCTTAATTAAATCTGTTTCTATTCACGATTTATGTATATGTAAGACAAATTGCCATCTCATAACAACATCAACAACAAATGCAGTAAATAACACACTGGCCATATTTGTGAATTAAAAATATGTCTAAATCTCAGCAAGTTACAATCAAGCAGAATTCTTGAAAATGGCTTATAGTTCAGACAAATACACTTGGAATGAACAATCATTTGGACAATATCTACATACATTATTTCAAAAAAGAAATTTCAGCAAACTTAGACATTTGTGAATGCAAAACAATGGATTGACAAAAGTACAGTTTTCCCATTGATTAAAATTATAATAAATCCTAAAAAATGATAAAAGTGAATTTATAAATTTTTTTTTCTTGGAAATTTAAAAGACAAATATTAAATACTAATTATTTATTTTGTCTTATATAGAGAGAGATAGATAGAGAGAGAGAGAGAGAGAGAGAGAGAGAGAGAGTTAATGTGAGTAAAATTAATTAATGTGAGTAAAAATAAGCTAAGTGACAAATTTGACTCACATTAATCCATTAATTACTCAATCCAATACAAAAAAGAATACATAATCTTTATTTAAATACTTTGTAGAATAGCCATTATTCACTTCTACAGGAACCAACCTCTTTTGTTCTCAATATATATATATTCATATTTTAATGACATTTTATTTTAAAAATATTTTACATTGAAACACGAATATTTCTGTTTCAAAACTTTAAATTTGTTCCATTATCAAGCTGTGTTAGCTAAAGTTACCTAACATCGCTTGATAATGGAACAAATTTAAAGTTCTGAAACATAGAAATTTCTGTGTCACGGTGCAATATATTTTTTAAATAAAAATATTATTAAAATATTATGTTCTACGTTGTATCAAGCATTTTTTCTTCAAGCTTTTCTTTTTTTTTCAAGCATTAATTTCTTAATCTGACTGTTCTTTCTCTTTATTTTTACATATATATATATATATATATATTTTTAATTTATATGTATATATATGTGCTTAGCTGTGTGTGTATGTGTGTATATGAGTATAAATGTAGGTGTGTGTATATAAGTATATATATGTGTATGTATGGATGTATATGTATATGTATGCATATATATGTATATGTATATTTATGTATACATATATGGATGTATGTATATGTAGATGGATGTATATGTAGATGTGTGTATATGTGTGTGTGTATGTTTTGGTATATATGTACTCATATATATCTGTATATGGGTGTATATGTATGTATATATGTATGTATGTATAATTAGACGGATAGATACAGGAATACATTGTTTATTTGTTTAGATGTGCATATGTAATTGTATGGAAATGTAAGGTTTTAGGTATATATGTTTATGTGCACATATGCATATGTCCGTATGTATATATGTGGGTAAATGTGTATATAAATGAATGAGTGGATGTGTATGGATGTATGTGTATATGTATGTATGTATGTGTGTATTTATGTATTATATGTATACATGTATGTGTATGTGTGTGTTTGTATGTGTATGTATATATATGTATGTGAGAATGTGTATATGTGGGTGTGTATGTATGTATATATATGTATGTATGTGTGTATATGTATATATGTGCATGCATGTGTATGTGTGTATATATATATATATATATATATGTGTGTGTATGTATATATGCATGTGTATGCATGTATATGTATGTGAAAAGTGTGTGTATATGGATATTGGTGGATATGTATATATATATATATATATATATATATATATATATATAACGTCATCCACAGACAGACTATTTCATATATATATATGTAATTATTTGTATATTATATGCGCGGTACTTATTAGAAAGCACTCAGTATCAGAGATAGAGTTAACATATTGAACCAGATATATGTACATGTGTATATGTATATATATGTATATATGTGTGTATGTATGTGTATTTGTGTGGATATGTGGATATATGTGTATGTGTGTACATGGGTATATGTATGTTTGTATGTGGGTACACACCTATGTGTATGTATATACGTGTATATGTTATTGTGTATGTGTGTATTCGCATGTGTTTTTGAACATAAAAATATAGGTCCTTGCTAAATTAGATAATCGTTATATTTATTTTTTATATGTTTATATTTGATTTGTAACCTGTAGTCGATATTAATTTTGTCAAATTTTCTTAATTACACAGCAGCCCTTCCAGTAAATGTAGTTCAGTTTTACTTTCCTTCGCTCCATCTCTCTCTCCCACCTCTTCTTTCCTTTTCTCTCCCTCCCTCTTATTCTGATCTTTAACATTAGATCGTCTATGGTGTGTGTATGTCACCATGAAATGTATCTTTAATGTATTAGACATCCGACAACATTCATATTTCCCCCTTCCACTCACCTCTCCTAAAATTCTCTCTGTTAAGGTTTAATCTTCCACCTTCTCTCGTCTGTTACCCCTCTCTTTGCGCTAACATTCGTCCCACACTCTCATAGTTACACTCT
The DNA here is from genome assembly GCA_903632075.3 of Acanthosepion pharaonis. Classification (NCBI taxonomy): domain Eukaryota; kingdom Metazoa; phylum Mollusca; class Cephalopoda; order Sepiida; family Sepiidae; genus Acanthosepion; species Acanthosepion pharaonis. The sequence goes on along the minus strand of CAHIKZ030005100.1, from coordinate 676,487 downwards.
CTCTAAATTCTATTTTTATTTCTGGAGTTGTTTTTTTCTGTTTTCTTTTTGAATTTGTAGGTCTGATGAATTGGATCATATTTACAAATCCAATGGAATAAATTATAACCATGGAATATTAGTGTTTAAGCCTTTTTATTATATCCTTACTCTGTCCTGGACATTGAGTTCTACCTGGATTCTATCCTCTCAGAAGTTTTTATTCAAAAAATATACATGTATGTGTATGCACCTATGTATTTATATATTTTGCATATGTATGTGTAGATTTACCACCAATATTAGCTATATATATATATATATATATATTTAATTTAATTAAGTGTGCATATATATATATATATATATATATATATATATACACACACACACACAAAAAAAAAAAAAAAAACACACATATATAAGTCCAAATTATTTACCACTTATCCATATAAAAAACCACCAGTACAAACTCATATTTTCTAAATGTTGTGGATTCTGGGATGAAATCGGGTACCAATAAATAACAAACGCCAAGAAGGAATATAGGAAAATAAATGTATTAATGTAATAATACAAACTGGTAATGCAGGTTAGTAGTTCCAGGAATGCAGGTTAGTAGCAAAATATATATACAGTCTTTGGTATCAACGTATCACTGTATGTGTTGGGGCTACCCACCTTCTCATCAGAATGGACTGATCTCTCTACTACTAATAGGACAGTTCTATAGAGTTCTGGGAGATCAGGTGACCATCACACTTCCGTCTCTCTACCAGAAGATACAGTTGGATTTTATACTCTTTCTGATTGTTACTGACTAACCTGCGTTTGTTTGACTACTAATCTCTCTGTTGTAAATACCTCTTCAGATATACCAGTATTTTTCCCTACATATGTGTTTGTCCTTATTTCAATAGATGCACGGGGAAACATTCAACATCTCAACAGTATGACTTCTTACAGAGTCTACGTGCTTGTTCACTGTGACTCTTGTTCGTTACGTTCATTCTTGTTCGTGCTTGTTCTACCTTCTTTCTCGTTCTTCTCCCGGGTATTCACTAGCAGTTGTATATGTATACCCTGGGTGAGTCCATTTGTGTAAAAAGGGGAGAACCCCTCAACACTAAACTATGATAGCCAATGTTCTGAAAGCAGTGATAAAAAACTTCCTAAATAGAGCATACCAAAAATTCTTCTTCAAATGTATCAATTTAACTGCCCAGTACAAGACTATGTCTCTTATCCTAAATCATTTAGCTATATCAGTCATATCACTATCTCCATATGTGACTTATCTGAACAAAGTACCATAAAAAAGGATTTAGCCACCCACAATATACTCATAAGAAAAATTTTGGTTGATAATACGATCATCCTTCATAAATCCCGTAACCAAAAACATCTCCTTGTCAGAGAAGCCCTCTACATAAAACATATGGCACCCAGTATTAATCTTACCTTATTTAGTAGAGTAAATAATATGTTAATTTTTTTTTAAAATAGAAAGACTCCGAGCTGAATTCCAGCCAAATTTCCTTACATAGGGCTTCCAATAAATGCTACTACTATATAGGCATCATGCACTACATCTCAAACAGACAACCATAAAAATGCATTTTCAACACTCAACAACAAAACCCCTTGAAAATGGCTAAAGAAATGAGCAAAAGTGCTTGGGACAACAGATATAACAGATAATTTTTACACCTTACCCCCACCAAATGGAAAAACGTAAGAAACATTAGAAAAAAAATAAATGAAAAATTCATCAAATTTTCCTTGTCTATTATATTCAATGAAATATATTTGAAAGAAATGTTGCTGCCCAAATATATATATATATATATATAATTAGAACTGATGTAGAGAAACTTGTCACTTAAGTGAATGGTATTATTTCAGTCATGTCTACATCAAAGTTTTGTGAGCACATTGTTGTAATGCCTTCACTTTTCAAGGCTATTGGCTTCTCTTCTCAACAGAAAAACTAATACATATATATATACATTATTAAGTTTCTAAATAATAAAAATCTATTAAACAATAGACATGAGTTAACGGTTTTTTGCCGACATCATCAAATTTTTGCATTGAATAATTAGCATGAAAACAAACAAACAATAAAATAAATTTTAAAATCCATAGTCCTAAAAAATAGTTTAAATGCCCTACAAAAAAAGATAACCCTTTATGAAGTCGTCAAAAAACAAATATTAGCGATTTACGACAGTTTTTATATACACAAAACCCTTTCAGAAAAAAATAAAAAATAAATAAATCTCCATAGATGCTTAACCAGACTAGATGATGTCATCTTCCGCTTTAAATTTAGACACCCCAACCTTACTCTGCCTTGACATCTGGGAATGTAACTGAGATATTGATACAAATTATTAACACTTGACACCCCTTTTTCTTTAAACAATTGCTCTAGCCGTTACTATAGAAATTTTGATTTCAATAATGAATATGCTAATAAAACACGTAAATTTCAGAAATAAGTTATTCAAAAAAAAATTTCACTTGAAGATGGAACAGAGCTTAGTACTTTAATTCATTTTAATTCAAATAATTATATTGAAGTTTGCGGCTCTTGTTTTGAAACATGCAAACTCTTATGTAGCGTGTTGGAATCATATTTTTAAATGAATAATTATATATATATATATATATATATATATATATATATATATATATATGTATATGTATGTATGTACATATTCTATATATTTTAGCATATTTTCATTTAAGTATGTCTGATTAAACAAATTTAGACATGTTGCATTTGTTTATTTTCAATAATATCCTTTTGTAATCATGTATAAGTATTGTTATTTATTTCATGATTAAAGACAGCAAGGAAGGTACCATGGTTATATTTATTCATTTCTATTTTTCTGAGTACTTTTGATATATTTCAGTATCATTTTCATAGTTATGATGCCCAAGACAAATAGTTGTGTGTGTGCCCAAAGTAATTTTGGACATATATATATATATATATATATATATATATGAATAAAAAGAGAAGAGGAAAAAACTATACTTAACCAACACATTTTATCCTTTGAGGGACTTTACCAAGGCAATGTGGCATTTATTATGCTGAATGTGTTAATTGGTTTATCAAAGCTTGTAAAATTGAGAAGGTTCATGAATGTTCATCAGGTGGTTGAAAGGTCAATAAGGATACAAAGTCAAGTGAAAAGTGAAGTGAGCGAGTAATCTTTAATAATTATTTTAATGAATAAAATGTGAATTGTAATTAGATTGTTATGGTATGAGATGAACGTATGTGCTGTACATCTTCAAAGGCTGAAGTGATGGATTTAACCATTCTCTTTTGATCTTTCAACATATTTCCTGTTGTGTATGTCAGTTTTGAAAATAGTAATTCTTTCAGGAAAGGTGAGATCAGGAAAAAAACAGGATGTAGATTGATATTTTGATAATATTCAATGACAACACTCTTGAGAATTTTCCTTCTAAGTAAATTACTTTCTCTTTTGATGAGTATGGCATTTTTTATATCTAAATTGTGCAGCATAATCCTACATTATCTTTATGATGGAAGCTTTAATGCAAACATTTCAGAGTATTTGGGTGTTAATCTGAAGACAGTGCAGATGATTCAGAAAGAGCAGGATGAGTCTAATAATTATTACAAAGATGTTTGGAATGATCACTAGTGATGGCGACATTATGCCTCCGTTTATCTTCCCACAGGGCCTCAAACTCAACATGGAAGCCTACATCAAGTGCCTTAAAGAGGTAGTGCTGCCCTGGGTCAAAAGAGTGGCTTCCGATCCTATATCTGGCAACAGGAATCTGCACCATGCCACACAAGCAGGAAAATCCAGTCATGGGTGTCAGACAATTTTTGCGACCACATCATCCTTTACATCTGGCCACTTAACTCCCCAAACTGCAACTCACTTGATTATTATGTATGGGGTGCAGTTAAGCAAGAGACCAACAAAACTCCTTGTAACACCAAAGGGGAAATGAAGGCAAGAATTATGGCAGCATTGACCAGCTTAAAAAAAGAGATCATCCAGAAGAGTTACACTAGATTCTAAAGTAGTCTCTAGGCCATGGTTGTAGCCAATGTCTATTTTATTAAATAAATTTACTCTTTAGTATTTCAAGATATTTTTTTGTGAAATTTTGGCAAATATATCTGTTAGAATGAGATGTCAGTGTTACTTTCTTTTTTTTGCATAATTTAGGCGACAATTTACCCATCGCATGTGTGTGCGTGTGTGTGTATATATATATATATATATATATATATATATAGATAGATAGATAGATAGATAGATAGATATGTTAAGTGTATGGTAGCTAGAGAAAGGAATAATGAGGATTAGAGTAAAACAATGTTTATTGTGGTATATAGTACAGGAATATGATTGTGTGTATGCATAATGTCTAGGATTAAACCATTTCTTGTGCCAGTGTGGCTGAGATCACAAGATACATTTAGTGAACGTTTGCTTGATTGATGTCACAGTTGTAGGTCATCTTGTCATTGGTAGATCTATTGTATGAAATGGATGTAGCAGGGGTCGATTGTAAAGGAAGTGCCTTGTAAATGACTCAAGGTAGGCCAAAGTAGGTCAAGATAGGCTGAGGTGATGGCAGGTTTCAGGAGGCCAGTTCTGTGGAATGGAGGTCACTGTGTCAACTGCCAAGAGAATGCCTTGTAAGCTAGTCAAGGTAGGCCGAGGTGACGACAGGTTCAGGGAGGCCAGTTCCGTGGAACAGAGGTAGTTGCTTCGGCTGTGAAAGTAGTGCCTTGTAAGCCAGTCAAGGTAGAGTTTTCTGTGGAACCATAGTAGTTGCATCAAATGTGAAGGGAGTGATAATATATATATTAGTTCATAGCTTAAACATTATTCTTTTAATGGATAACCATATTTGAGCATATACTCTGTTTTTGTTTATTTCTTAAACAGTATATTTATTTATTTCCATCTACCAACCAGAAATCAAATCTTATCTTCAAATCTTATTTGAAAATATGTGCTCTTTAGCATATTTTTTCAAATAAGATTTTGCAAATATTCAGGACAGTACATGGAAATAAAAAAATATACTGTTTAATAAATAAATAAAAACAGAACATCTACACAATTATTAGCTTTTATTGAAAAAAGTAACTTAAAATAATGTTGAAGCAATAAATTAAAATATGTCAGATTAATAGGTGAAAAATACATTCCTAAATATATATATATATATATATATATATATATATATATATATGAAAATATAGTTTTAATATATAGTATCTTTTTTGGGGAAGGGCTTGATATCAGAGATACAGTGTATTTAAATATAAATATAATATATATATATATATATATATATATATATATATATATATATATATATGTACATATATACTGTTATTAATTTAAAATGTGTGTGTATATGTGTGTACATAATAATTTCATACATATATATATATATATATATATATATATATATATATTAATGCATGTTTCATTAAATAATATAGACAAGTTTTGTCTATTTATTTTAAGTAAGTTCCTTTCATATTGTTTGATAAGCTTAATAACATTATCGTTATTATTAGAAGTCTTAATACTAAGCAAATAGAACATAATACTGCTTCAACTAATCCCAAAGATATTAATCTCCTATATCGTAGTCAAATGAATACTAATTATAAACAAGATGAAAATATACTAAAAAAATTAGTAAATACTAATATATCTACAACAGATCCTAGCAAAAAAAATAGGTTAATCATATACTACACTAAATTTAGTATATCCAACTTAATTCTTCGCAATGATTCTTCTCCCCTCCTTGTTAACGATTTGCAAAAAACAAACATAGTTTACAAATTCAAGTGCCCTTTCAGAGATTGTATCTCCAATGGATTAAATAATATTTATGTTTGTCACACCACAAATTCGCTTTCACGATGTTTGACTGTACATTTGAATGATAACTCTAACATTTTTAGGCATTTAAAACATCATGCCTGGCCACGTACACAATTCCAGAAAATCCTTTTTGAAAACACAACTATACTTAAACATGAAAACAATAAACAAAAACTAAAAATTCTTGAAGCTATAAACTATGAAATCTCCACAAATATTCTTAAATGCTTATAATTGATAACAGAAGCCATTGGTTTATACCAACGGCTTCCCATACTTCTTGTTTTCACTCTTGCATGGTCATGTGTGACATCACAAGTGGCGATGCGATTTTCGCTTCTGCGTCTCGTATACACGAGTTAGTCATTGCTTTGAAATTTTCCATTCAACAAAAACAGACTATCATTATTCTTTCATATGTGTATTGGTTGATATATTGAAAAGTAATTGTCATCTTTGATAATGGCTTATGTAAGCTGAAATCTTAGATTGGATTTAAACATGTGTCAATATGGTGATTTCCTTATGTCTTTCAATCATGATGTTATTAATCTTATCAGACAATATGAAAGGAACTTACTTAAAATAAATAGACAAAACTTGTCTATATTATTTAATGAAACATGAATTAATGAAAAATTGCTGCCTATATATATATATATATATATATATATATATATATATATATATATATATATATATATATATATATATGGATGTATGTATGTATTTTCTGTGTATTTTTCTATTTTTGTTTCTGTGTATTTTGTAGGGCTTGCATTTTGCATTATATAAGAAATAATTTGGGTATTGAAAGTATATTACCAGAGTAATAACAGAGTTCTACATAAAAGCTCTTAATATTTGTAGCCCTCAATTCCTGCTGGAGGAAGAAAAAGTTATTGAAGATGCTTTCAAAATGTCCAGTACCCAAATTATCTCCTATATAATGCAAAATCAAAGCCTAATAAAAAAATATATATATATATATATATATATATATATATATATATAAAAAATACATTATATATATATATATATATATATATATATATAAAGTACATTATATATATATATATATATATATATATATATATATATATATATATATATATATATATATATATATATATATATATATATATATATATATATATATATATATATATATATATATATATATATAAAATTACATTATATATATATATATATATATATATATATATATATATATATATATATATATATATATATATATATATATATATATATATATATAGATAAAAACAGACCACTTTAATGTTCCATGTAATAAATTATTTCACCACAGCCTTTTTAAAGGACTGCAGATCATCAGACTTTACTTCCAAACAAAAAAATGAAAAGAAAATTTACACATTTTTGACGGGCCGTATTAAACATATGTAAATTAACGAAGTGAGGAAGTGAGCAGGGAGAGAGAAGACAAGAGTGAGTTAGCAGATATTGACACATTTAAACGGTTAACTTAACTTAAATTATTTGCTCTGGATTTACATTGAGCTCTCTGGACTTTATCCTCCTTAGGTTTACCCATACAGTACAGATTACCTAGTTTTTCATAAACTATATATATATATATATATATATATATATATATATATGCAGAATAAAAAGACAAGAAGAAAAAAACATTCTTAGCCGGTACATTTCATCCTCTGAGGGACTTTATGAAGGCAAAAGTAAGGATTTATTTTGATAAAGTCTCTGTAGATGAAACATGTCGGCTAACAATAGTTTTTCCTCTTGTTTTATTCAGTTTGTCTCTTTACAGATACACTATATCTGAAAATAATTTACATATATTTCGTATGCAATAAGGCTGTTAGTGCACCTATATTCCACCTCACAATGTCACAAAGCTAAAAAATTGTCTTACATAAAAGTGTGAAGAAAATACTTTTGTCATAAATACCCTGTTTAGTAAACCACAAGTAATTTATAGAATACATTGATGGTAAAAATAACTTCCTGAAAAAAATATTTTACCTATATCTATAAACTTCAGAATCTTTGTAAAATGAGTTAAATATTCCACTATATACATGCGAAAGAAAACTTTTTTTAAATGTCTATTATTTAGACTTTGATCAGTAGGCCATGCATAAAATAAAAAATAATAATAATCCAGTAAGATGGATTATTTTAAAGAAAAAATACTACATCGATCAATTCTTTTTTTATTTTTTGTCTTCAAATATCCAGTAAAAGCTTAATCAAGGAGATAATCTGAACCAGTAGCATCAATTTGGAAAGGAAATCAATGGATATGTAACTCTTCAGTTATAGGATAAAAAAAAGTATCTCCTTCATTTTTGTAACTTATTGTATTACACATTTCTTGTAGGTTTCATTGATTTACCAGTTCTGAAGAGCATTACAGATATTGAAATGAAAAACATTGATGAGTATGCATCTGGAAATAGAGCTATGATTTAATCACAGCATTTTACTGCTATATTCATTTTTGTTTTTATTATGATTTTCTTTCTCAACTTCTAGTTTCTTTAGATTTATATTTGTTTGGCAATAATATAATTGTTCAATGCAATTTAATGTTCAGTTTTCATCGTGTTGTTCTTATGGTTTGTAATATCTCTCTGAATTTATTATGAATCCCATATTTTATTCAGTTGATTCTTATTTAGTCGCAAATGCTTTCATTTCTGTTTGTCTAAACATTTGTTTTTGATCTTTACCAATTTTAGGTAAGTATGGCACAAGACTAAATATAAAAAAAAAAACTCATTTTTTTTAGAGGCATTTTCACAAAGTTTTTTTTTTTTTTTTTATGCATTATGCCCCGAGCAAGGCATGAAGACACTAGGATGCAGGGAGTTGCAGAAGATTTGGAGCAAGAGGAGATAGGAGTGATAGAAAAAAGGATGAGGAGAAGGATAGTGGATAGATCAAGGTAACTGGAGATGTTGATTGACATTACATTTGAATAGTTGGAGATTATAGCTCTCAGGGAAACAGTAATTGGGAAGGTTGTTCCACAGGTGAGATGTGCGAGATATGAAGCTATTGGAGTAGAAGAGACGGCTACATTTAGTAGTTTCGACAGTGAAAGGGTGAGAGCGGGATGCCAGCCTCATAGGGCGCTTGAACTCATAAAGACTGGGAACCAGCGAAAGCAGCTCATCGGAGCAATTACCATGAAATTATTTGTAGAAAAGACAGAGAGAGGCAATGGCACATCCGTGAGAGAGTGACTGTAGATGAGATGCCAGATCAGGGCCAATTATATTACATATCTGTCTCTGGATCTTGTCAAGAACTCCGAGGTAAACAGAAGGTGCCCCAGACCATATATATTACCAAAGATGTACACACTTTTTCTGGTACTCAATGCAATAATTCATATTATCCTCTAAGCTAGAGAGATTATATACATCACCAAGACATGATCAGGTTTATAATCAAGATGGCTGATTTGTCTGTTCATAAAGTGCATTATAGTTCAACAGAGTTGAAACTGGAGATATATGCGTTATCTCCTCATTAAAACCATGAATGTTAAAATGGGGAAATTAGAGAACAGAAAAATAGTACTGTACCAATCTTTGAAGTTTGAAGAGTTTGCCTGCTAAGAATATCAGCATTCTGTCACTGATGACTATAAATCTATAACTGTAAAAGTTGATACAAGATGTGACTGAGACAAAATGCTAGTTCTAAAAGAGTAGTACTGCAAAATTATCCTGATTTACTACACACTTTAGCCAATCATAACTTGGTACTACAATCCTGGCCAATTATAATTCAGCACTACAAGTTCTGGCCAATAAGATTATCCTGATCCACTAAAATTCTGAAAAATCATAGCTTGGCACTACTGCTTTGACCAATTATTGCTTACCAATAAAGTGATTCTGATGTGCTACAGCTTTACCCAATTAGATATTGACACTACAGCTCTCTCATGAACCTTCTCAATTTTACAAGCTTTGATAGACCAATTAACATGTGCTGCATAATAAATCATACATTGCCTTGATAAAGTCTCTCAGAGGACAAAACATGTTGGTTAAGTAATTTTTTTCCTCTTCTCTTTTTATTCATATATATATATATATATATATGTATGTATATGTCCGAAGTTACTTTGGACACACACAACAATTTGTCTTAGGCATCATATCCTTGAAGATGATACTGAAATATATCAAAAGTACTTAGTAAAATAAAAATGAATAAATATAACCATAGTACCTTCCTTGCTGTCTTTAATCATGAAATAACAATGCTTATACATGATTACAAAAGGATATTATTGACAATAGACAAATGCAACATGTCTAAATTATTTAGTCAGACATACTTAAATGAAAATATGCGGCTAAAATATATAGAATATATATATGTGTGTGTGTGTGCATGTGTGTGTGTGTGTGTGTGTGTGTGTGTGTGTGTGTGTGTGTATTGGCCTTTCTAAACTTCTAAACTGCAAATGTGCCTAAGAAGGCATCTGCCACTGGCTACTCTAGCAGAGAGGTGTACTAGAAATGAATGGTCAGTGATTATGACATGCATGTGTGGGATTACCCCACTTGTCTACTAAAGAACTTCTGCAAACATCTACAAGCCAGCATTGCCAAAAGCAATATATCAAGAAGAAGGTGTCTCATCTTTTTTTTCATGCTCTTTCCTCAAAGGATCATGTCGAGATAAGATGTTTTATTTTCTTCTAGGCAGGCAGTCCTTTGGTCTTTAGTAAACCTCATGTCACATTGAACTTCAACATTTTAAAATGACATTTATGTAATTCAAAAACCTTTCCTACTTAAACAGGTTTTAAATTACACAAACTCACTTTGATGTTTCTGTATCTTAATTATTTGTTTGAAACATATTTAAAATTATCATTCTCTTATACTGTTAATGCACTTAATTATTGAATTTTTTTTTTAATCATTTCACACCAGCCAAGGCAATAATGTCACTAAGATGCAAGGGCTACTGGGAGTGAAAGAGAATAAAAAGACTTTAGATGGAACTGGAATCTCAATCCTTAAAAGGAAACAAGGGATAAACCTCTACTTCTGTTCAAATGTCTGGAGAGGAGTGTGAACTAAACGATAGGCAAACCTATCCACTCCTATTCAGAAAAAGTAAATAAATAGTAAATAAAATTTCAGAGTATACGCAGAGACATTAGAAGTATAGAGTTGAAGTAGACATTAAAAGGGACTGAAAACCCAATCCAGAACAGGAAACAAGGGATGATCCTCTACTCCTGTTCAAAAGACTGTAGAGGAGTGTGAACCGGACAATAGATGAACCGATCTACTCCTATTGATGAAAAATAATTAAAAGAATAGTAAATAAAATTTTAGAATTTAAGCAGAAACATTAGAAGTAGTGAGTTGAAGTAGATTTTAGAAGGAACAGAAAATTTAAATTTAGAATTTAATGTAGGTAAGAATATTTCAGCTCAGCACTCATACTTTCTTCAGCCATCCATGGGCTAAATAGCAGATCAAATTGGTTTCTATCACTTTGATTGGCAGCCAGTCTGGGGGAAAGAAAACACTGAATTTAAAACTATGGAGAAGGTAATGAGAAATCATTTCATTGCCTTTCCCAACAACATTGTATTGTGGCAATACAAAATTTGACAATATCAAAAATAAAGAGATTTGTGGAAAGCCATGATTATCTATATGTTGAACAGGCATTGCACTTAAGGAGAAGGAAAGATGTACTGCCTAAATAATAAATGGAACAAAATAAATAAATTTCACCTTTACAACTTTGTGGAGAAACTTTAACTGATTTGCAATTCAAATTCCAGCAAGAATTTAACCTTAAAAGAAATAATCATTTTGGAGCCAAAAGTGTTTATTTATATTACAGAAAATCATTTTTGGCATTAATGAATCTATTTGGCATTACCAATTTGAAATGATTATAAGAATTAAATCATATATATATATATTTCAACCAAAAAAATCCTTTCACCACTCCCACAAATTCTGGAAAAAGATTTTTACAAGTCAGTAAGAACTTATTTTCTAATCAATGAAAACCTTGTATTCAAAATGTTCACACCTTTATGAGAAATTAGATTTTTAATCCCCTTACAAATATAAAAATAGAAGCCTTCTTGAGGCTCAAAACAATTTTGGAGGTCAGTTTGACCTACACACACACACACACACAATGGAAGAGAGACAGCCAGCAGCCATGGAGTAAGGCCTTGTTCACGCACACAATAAAAGAGATTAACCAGCAACCACCAACTAAACCTTTGTCTATGAACTCATCAACACATTAAATTGACCGTCATAAAGTAAATCTGTCCATTATTTCACACAGCACTATGAATGCTTAATTACTTGATAGAACAAGCGTCACTGCACAGAAAATTGAACATTTTATTGCTATTGTATATTTCTGAAAAGAATATATAAATGTTATTTCAACTGATGTTCTGCTTCTACTTTTCCTTCAGAACCTTTATTATGTTTCATTTAAAAAATGTGATGTTGTTAAATATTTAGAATCCTGACACTCAGATAGCAACAACAACCTGGGTAGATGGATCCAAGCAGGATCATTATCTACAATATTTACATTCAGACTAACATCCTCATCTTAGTTATTGTTATAACAATGTCTAAAGTGGATTAAAATTTTGGTTTGTGAACTTAGTAACATAGTAATTGTGAGTTCAATCACAGGGCAGAATGTTCTTGGACTCAGTGGAAACAGGACAAGCAATAATTGAACAATACTAAAAATAAAAACAAGTTGAGATATCCCTAAACATTGCCACTGGGAGGAGAACAGTCTACTCCCATAGATTAAATAAAGTGTTCAGTACAGAATACCCTGTAATTTACCTGAATTGATATGCACCTGATGCAGGCCAAAAAAAAAGTGCACAATGACTGAAACATTATGATAACAACAACAAAGATGAGGACAGTAGTTTGAATGTAAATTGTGTAAGTCATGATAACTCCTCATCTCATAAATTCAAGCAGAAATTGAAGTGATCAACTTACTGTTTTATGACATCATGAAAAGAAATACAATTTTTTGCCTGACAATAAATTTTATCTATTTCGGCACTGAAATTTTGTAAAGATATTTTCACACATGAAATATGCTAAATCTGCCTTTTTCAAATCTGAACTGGTCAAAATTTGCTGCCAGTTTTGCTGATGCAAAGTCCCAAATGCTATACCATATTTTGATTTAATTTTACCTCTTTAAGAGAACTGAAAATATCTGTTTCACATTTGGGATTTTGATATATTTTGGTTATTTAGTATGCGTTAAAATTTTTTTAGACATTTTAAAATGATTTTATATATTTTAAATTACTTTAATATAATTTAAAGTGATTTCATATATTTTAAATTTCTTTAATATATTTTAAAATACTTTTATATATTTTAAAATTCAAAATTTTAGAATTCTTTTGTATATTTTAAATTCTTTTATATATTTTAAAAATGCTTTTATATATGTTAAAATTCTTTAATATATTTTAAAATTAATTAATACATTTTAAAATACTTTAATACATTTTCAAAATCTTTAATACATTTTCAATTTTTTTCCATATTTTAAAATTATTTTATATAGTTTAAATTCCTTTAATACATTTTCAAATTCTTTAATATATTTTAGAATTCTTGTGTGTATTTTTAAATGTTTTTATATACTTAAAATGCTTTTATATATGTTAAACTTCTTTAATATATTTTTTAAGAATTTAAAACATTTTAAAAATTTAATGCATTTTAGAATTCTTTAATGCATTTTAAATTTCTTTCATATATTTTAGAATTCTTTAATACATTTCAGAATATTTTAACTATTCTAAAATTTTAAAATCTTTAATATATTTAAAAAAATTTTCCTTCATAGGAATATCACACTCCATTATTTTGCTATTATTTATGCATTCAAATTTTCTAATTCATAAAATTGAAGGATTATTACATATTCTTCATTCAGTCATTGCCAATCCAAGTCAATAAGTTAAAGTAAATGAAACTAAGATTTTATGAAAAAAATTAGTTTAAGCATTTTCATAATTATTACTTAATATTATTCCATCTTATTATTGCTGCTTTTTTGATAAAATATATTCAGTAAAATTGTAGCAGAAAAACAAAATTTACACATAATTAGGGATAGCAAATTAAAGCCAAATTTAAACAATTATCAGAAAACATATATATCTAACTACACATCAATTTTCATCATTTTTCTCACACACATGCTGCATTTTACTCAAGATAAATTTTAAAACAAATACAAATATACCAAATTACTGGCAATTATTGACACAACTCTTGATTGTCACAGATGTCTACAACTATGTCCATATGTTTCCCTTAAATAGGCATTGACATTCTCTGTCATACTCTCTTTTCTATTTTTCTCTTATATGGTAAGATGTGGGTCACACGTGGGGAAAAATGTTCCCCCACTGGGGAACATATGCATGCACGCACACACCTTTTCTTTTTCTTAGGCCATTATGCCCAACTTTACTTCAACCAGCAGACATCACAAAAATTTTTCCACCAAAACGAAAACTACAACTTTCATTTTACAAGTTTGAAGTACTCAACGCACAGCTCATTTTCCTCAAGAATGCCACCCAGAATTCACAAATAAACCTAAGCAGACCACACAAGAAAGTACCACTCAAACACAATGAAGTCAACTCCATTCTCAATTAAACAACACTGATTCTCCTAGGCCAAATGTGAAATAATTCCAAGGCAAGCCACTGACGTTTTTCACTCTTCAATGAACAAAACGAAGAAAACTGCAAGTATGATTTAATAATACATGAAGATACCTGCATCTCTGAGAATAATCAACAATAATACCAGATATCTTCAAAAGTTCTCACAAAATATTCATTCAACACTCAGTAGCAATTTCACCAACATTAGATCAACAATTTTACAAATCAAAGCTTCTTCTATTAAAATATTTGCACCAACATCATCTATGCACAGCCAAAGAAACAAGGCCATCCAGACAAAATCACTTCAATGTGGAGCATTGGAAAACAACAAAATTTTAATAATACCAACTACTAAACTCTCTTTCTCCACTATCACCACATCTTCCAGAGCGTGCTACTTCCTGACCCACTAGAAAATTATACAGCACCCTGATGATACAGTACTTCACACAAGTACATTTTCTTCAACATCTTTAAACACACATCACAACCACCCTTTTCAACTCTTTTTCTTTTCAATCTATGAGGAACAAAACAAACTACAAAACCACAAACTCATACTACAGATCAACTCAAGGAAGATGTTACAGATCATGCCAAACACACAAGATCAGGCCAATATATGCAATGACCCACTAGATTCAAGTCATACAAGACATATATACGATAACCAACTTTTAAACAATCAACCCCTCAGGTACTTTTAGCTGTTAACAGATATAACTGTAATGATTTCCAAAGCATTATATCCCCTCCAAGCAGCAAGCTACCTACAAACTACACCAGTTTCAAATATAACTCACTACTTTCAAAACAATTTTGAATGCACGATTTTAACAAACACTTTTAAACAGTAAATGCTCTAGAATTTATTCATTTGACTAACTCTGTATTCAACACCACTTTCAATACTCTGTAACCAAACCAATTCATCTTTTCTTTCCCTCTACAATTTCTTCTTAATGTTATTTTGAGAAAATTCTCAACCCAATATTTTTTCTGGTAAGGGAGTATTTGTAACAGAAAACTCAATTTATAAATAGAGATAACAAAGCCAAATATATATAATTATCAGAAAACATATATCTCTAACTACACAGCAAATTTTGTCAAGCTAAGTCACACATGCACCACACTCTACTCAAAACAAATTTTAAAACAAATAAAAATATACCAGACGGCTGGCAATTATCGACACAACTCTTGTTTGTCACAGATGTCTACAACTACATCCATGTGTTTTCCTTAACTTTTTTTCCCTCTGTCATCCTTTTTTTTTATTCTTCTCTTAGATGGTAAATGAAGGTCATGCATGGAAAAAATGTGTCCCCCATCAGAGAATGCACCTTTCACTTCACTCTCATTTACTTTTTTTCTCTTAAACCAAACTTCATACACACAAATACAATCACTAGTTTTAAATGTTTTCTTCTTTCATATTCTGATATAATGGAATAACCAGTCACCCCCATGAATGATTACACTATAGGTAGTAAGTACCTAGAAAGTGAACCATCTACAAGAGACTGAGGGAAGAGTGAGAGAAAGAAGACGCAAACACGTCCAACCTTCCAATTAGTGGCACTCACTACTAGATTGACCTGTGTGTATAACTGTACCGTATTTCATATTGTACTAGTTGTGTACAATAAACCTTTCTTCTATTATCCAACTGGTGTTAAGTATTTATTCCCTTAGCATGGAATATAAGTTATTCGTACTTTTGTCATATGCATACTTTTATTCCATCATTATTTTATGTTGTCTTATTGTTGGTGTTTTTAGATTAAATTTTTCCTCTGTTATTTTACTTCATCTTATTGCTGCTACTTTTTAGTTGAAGCATTTTTACTATTATTATTTTATTTTTAATGCTTCATTTCATTTTATTATTATTGCTTTTTAAATGAAGATTAGCCAAAATTATTAACTGATTAGTTATACCCAGTTTTATCTAATCTTATTAGTGTTGCTCTTAGATGAAGCATTTTCACTATTATTTTATTAGTAGTTTTATTCAGTCTTATTATTGTTACCCTTAGATGAAGCATTTTCACTATTATTTTATTAGTAGTTTTATTCAGTCTTATTATGAGTTAAAGTAAAAAATTATCTGCACTCTTGTTTTTTCAATTTATTTACACAAGAGAAAGGATTAAACAAAAACATCAATTTTCTACATAGTCTCCTTCCCTTTCGATGCACTTGTGTATTCCCTACAAAAACACAGTTTTAAGTTCGGTTGTGCAACCATTTATGCACCACTTCCTGCACTCCTTTATCCATAGGAAATTGACAACCTTATAAAGCATTTTTGAATGTTCCAAAGATATGATAATCAGAACCAGCACCTCAAAACCCAATAGGTTATTGGTGTCAACAGTCTGGCCAGACATATTTGCATGCATTTTCATGTGACAAAAAAAACTTTCAACAATAGGCTTCGGCATTCATTGTGAATTGCTAGCTTCAGATTGTTGACCAGCAAAATTCTGTATTTTGCACTGTTGATCATACACCAATTTTCATGTAGTCTTCCAGTATAGGCCTTTTAAGATAAAAAAAAAAAAAGAAGGTTAGCTTCACCTTTCCTACCAAAGACTGAGTCCCAAATTCCTTTACCACAGCCAAGCCAGGATGTTTCCACTCCATATTTTGTCTTTTGAATTCTGGCTCATAGTGGTGAACTCACATTTCATCTCCTGTGACTATTCTACTCAAAAATTATTTGCCTTCATTGTTGTTATGATCAAGTAAATGTTGGTAGATGTTAGCCTCAGGCATCTGTTCCCCAAGGCTGGGCATTTCACAGTGTGATTTTCCTCAGTTGAACCTCTGTCCACCAACAGAGTCACAACCAAGTCACACTCTGCCCCCAAACAGATACAACTGAGAGATAATATGAACCTTCCATAGTATTTAACTGAAATATATGGAAAAGAAGTAAGTTCAATTTAAATATCCAGTGCTGGCATTGAGTTGTTGCTGTTAAGTCTAATAGTGTACCTTCTGTAGTATTTAAACTAAGTGTACGGAATAGGTTGTTTGATGCCTGGACGATATGCATACAGATATTTCCTAAACCAGGTGAATTAGGTTGACAGGAAATGCCAGAAGCTGATAGTTGAAGATAAGCTGAAATAGTTGTACTGTCCAGAGCAGGCGTTAATGAAATCTGTGATGAAGTAGGGAGAAAATAATAGCCAATGTTGCATTAATGACTGGGTAGTTTGTTGGTTGAGTCCAATGATGAACCTTCTGTAGTATTTAACTGAAGTGTATAAAATAGGTTGTTTGAAATCTGGATGATATGCATGCAGCAACTTCCTAAACCAGGTTAGTTAGGTTGACAGGAAAGCCGGAAGTAGGGGCCTATGCATAGCCGAAAGTTCAGGGCTGCTGTAAGCAGGTCCATTAACATTGATCAACCAGGTGAATTAGGTTGAGATCGGAATGCCTGAAGTAGAGACCAATGTGTAGCCGGAAGTTCTGGGCTGTTATAAACAGGTCCATTCACACAGATAAACCAGGTGAGTTAGGTTGAAGTAAAGGCTGGAATTAATAAAGGCCAAGTATACCGGAAGATAAGAGTCCGTGGTAGCCGGAAGTAATAAAGGATAGGAATGCTGGAAGTAACATGCCAGAAGTAACATGCCAGAAGATAAGGTTAGTGGTAGACAGAAGTAGTTTATGACAGTAATGCTAGAAGATAAGGGTCTGTGGTAGCTGGAAGTAATAAAGGGTAAGAGTACTGGAAGTAAGAATGGACAGGAAAATCCAACTAGCATCCAGTTGGTAAACAAAAATAAAAGGGCATGTAACTCAATACATAACCCATCCAAAGGCCCTGGTCACAATGGCCAGTGGCCTGTATTTCTCCTACTCTCTCTCCCGGGATTTACCTACCCCCCCCCCCCCCCAGCTGAGTTAGGTTGTGACACAAGGTTGTTTTTTAATAGCAGGACCTGAGTGTTTTAACTCAGGCTGCTGGTCTAAGCTGGTCATGGCTTGTCTAAGATGGTCTTAGCTGGTCAGAGCTTGTCTAAGCTAGTCAATCATACCACTGCTATGGAATAGATGTTACCGAGGATTCTGTCCACGCAATGGGGGAGTGGGAAGAGAAGGCCTCCAGTACCAAACAGATACTACAACTGCAACATCTACTCCGACTGGAAGTGTGGATTACAATATTTATTTCTAAACTGACAACCTTTATATGGTGTTTTTACATTCAGTATTGTCCACCAAGCATAAAATATGTTTATATATTCTGCAACATCAGCAAAATTAGGCAAACTTTTCTGTTTTCCTAAGGTCAATAATCCCTGAATAGTGTACTCATTAAAAATCTGCAGAACTAAATTAACATTTTGCCTTCCAAGATTAGTAGGAGAAAGTGCTTTTAAGGTCAATTTATCACAATATTTCAAAATTGATTGAGATTCTAAGGCATGAAGTTTCTGTAAGGTAGAAAATGGGGCATTTCGATACTATCTAATTCATGATTTCCATGATGACAAAATTTGGGGAAAAACATACATTTACTTGCACCTTTTTGACCAAGCCAAGTTTCTAATGCATTTTAATATAAAATAAGAAAAAAGATCTAGACTTCCTAACTGGGTGTGGATATACAATTAAAAGCTTTGGTGAACTACAAAAGATATAGATTTTTATTTATATCATTATTATCTGTTATGATCACTAATACTTGAAAGCCTATCTCCTCTAAAAAAAAATCTATCCCCTCTAAACCAATTATTATATGTTTAACTACGTCAAATAAATCATCAACTTGAAGATATTTTGTTGATATAACATGCAAAACATCCTTATATTGTGAGAATACACTGCTAAGCATAAAAGCAAAAGTGCTTGTTGCAGCTTCGTTGCCATTGTCAGATAAGCCAACAATATTACCACCCTTAATCAAAATAAGGTTTTAGCTGAATTTCATCAACAAGATACTGTGGTATCTTTATGTACTATTAACTTAAATTTATTTTTAATATATATAAGAAAATTGTTATCATGTTGCTCAAACAAAGGATTCATATATGTTGATAAGGTTAGTCTTTTAATGGTTGAATAGCTCAGTAAAATTATATTTTTGCTGTCTCTTTACAACCTGTACCCTTTAGGGGAGTAGTTATACAACAATGAAAATATCATTTCTGTTGAATAATCATACTTATTCTCTGACATTAAGTTTAGCTGCTTATATATAAATTTGATTGAATTAAAATATTTGTTTGATTCTTCTTGCACCAGTATAAACAACATTACCAATTTTAATGTAGATATCACATTTTGAGGTTTGGTTTGCTGTTGTTCTGCATCCATTTTTGTCATCTTTTCCATCAGAATTTCAAGAGTATTTTGATCTGTTACATGTTTATGTATCATATAGTCCCCTATTGTATTCATTTCCACATCTCTTCAAAACACATGTACTACAAAATCAGATTCAATTACAAGACAGATTGATTTTTGGATATGGCCAGTTGATGATGCTCCATATAATAAGTGTCTCTTGATGCCAAACAATACTCCAGTAATTTCTATCAAGAAAATTTAATTTCCCTTCTAGATCATTAATATTATGGAATTTATTCTGCTGTTTGTAATTCTCTCCTTATGTCTTCAGGTCAAAAATGTAGTCCACATACCTAAAAACTAAAAAAGATTTTAAAAACCAAACCTATTTTAAATTCTTGCAAAAATTTAAGATAGTAAGCAAAATCTACATTAATGAAATGTTAAGGAACATAATTTAATTTATTAATTCAATGAAAAATTATTAGTGAAGAAGCTATTTTAAAATAGTTTTTCAATGTGAAACAGAATATTAGCTGCATTCTTAAAATGAATTTTTAGGTTTATATTAATTCAATAAAAGTTCTGATTCTTAAAATTTTTCTGAAGAACAATTTATATTAATTCAATAAAAAGAATATTAGCTGCATTCTTAAAATGACAAAGCTATATATAAAAATAAACAGAATTTTTAACGTCTACAAATTTTTTTAATTAAAATAATAAATAAAAAACTTTTTAAAATTTTTTATGTCAATAAAAATCTTTCTTTATGAATTTATTTGATATGGACAATTTATTTAAAGTTTATTTAGAAAAAATAAGGTCTTTAGCTTTAAATAAACTTTGCTAGATCTATCGTAACATTGTTTTATTGTTAATTACAATTACATTAATGTGTTATGAATTACAATTAAAATAATTTAATTAAGCTTGAATTAAATTTTAATACAAAAATACTCACCCTGCTAAGTAAAATCCATTCTTTTGATTGTACAAGTCCAAAATGTTTTATCTTTCAGAAAAGAAAACACAGAGACTTTTGGTTCATTTTTGTAATATCCTTTGTAATTAGGTACAACACATAAAGGCATTACTATTTTAATAGATTGATTCAATATTTAAAAGCAAAAGCAATTGCAAATAGATAAATAATTTAAAACACATTTAAGTTTGGTGACTAACAACAACCGATCTTCTGAAAAACAATTAATGCCTCAAGATACTGTCACCTGTTTCTCCACTTCTACAGAACTGGCCTTCAATTTCGATGGTCTCAGCTAGAGTTCCATCAGTTCTGATCTTTACAGCTAAGACCCACCATGCTATGTACACAGGTGTTGACCATTCACATTCCCTTCATATCCCATTGGTAAGTCCAATGCAGACAGCTTCTTCCCAAGAACAACTGATTGTGGAACAGACACCCAAGAGGTTGCTTTTCTGATAATGACAATCTTAATCTCTTTGAGTCTCTAGGATCAAGTATTATCCATTCTAAATATCATCATGATCTGTACTTACTTTCACCTTTTTCCTACAATAACCTCATTTAGTAATCCTCTATCTTGAGTTGTTCTTGGGCCTTATACTGGGTGAGTATTTAGTAAAGAAAAAATTAAAACTGTCTGCAAGCAATGTTAAAATTGAAACAGTAGCAGCTCGGATTGAGGAACTGGAGAGCCGAGTTCAAATTCCAGTTGAGTCCATTATATGAATCCTCTTCTTCTCCTCCAGCTATAGGTAAATAGCAGGACAGACCAGGTTCTATAGCCTTGGATGGCAACTGGCCCACCGCAGAAAGAAATGGCAACCTACTGAGGGAAAAATCTGCCTCGTCAGTCATGTATTGAAAGACACATGACTGCCTAAGCGTGTATCATGCATGGCACATAAATGATTGACTGACTGAGTAAGGTTAACATTTAGTTGCTGAAAGACTGACAAAGGTTTATTGAATGTCAAGAAGCCAACGTAAACCAATGTAAATGTTGAAAATAATTTATGCAGTTGCATGGAATATTGCTTTAATCAAATATTTATTTCTATTGCCTATACTAACCTGAAGAGGGAGTGGTTGATTTGCCCAATACATGCTGCACATGAATGAATAGCTCTTTAACTTTCAACCCAGATATAGTTGGCATACAACCAAGACCTGATGAGGGAGATGGTCGGGTGGCCAGTTGCACAGCAACTGTATGACCATGCCCGGTCATGGCACTGTTAATAATGATGATGAGGGTGCCAATATATTTTGGATTTATTTATAAATAAAAGTTATGTTGAAATTTGTATGCATGATAAGACATAACCCCCCACCATCACAAACCATCTATCTATCTATCTATCTATCTATCTATCTACATATCTAGATATATAGATAGATAGATAGATAGATAGATAGATAGATAGATAGATTGCTAATGTAAATAATAATAATAATAGCAATAATAATAATAATTATTATTATTATATTTGAGTAAATAATTTTATAATTGAGTTGGGGTAGGTAGAAGTGAAATTATATGTTATGGTAGCAAGTGTTTTTGAAAAGCATTTCTTATGAGAGGCCTCAATTTAACATGTATGATTCAGGGTGATTTTTTGAGCCATTAGCTTGGAAAATAGTACATTTTATGTATTAAAGGGAAAAAAAGGAACATGTTAAAACAATAAGAAAAAATAACAAAAAGTGATAAGAAAAATAGCCCCTCTCCTCACCTGCTCAAAAGCAGGCCAAGGTCGTTTTATCTGCAAGGAAGGTGATGGCTTCAGTTTTTTGGATGCAAAACACATTGAGTTTATTGCCTATCTTAAAAAAGACCACACCATCAATGGAGAGTACTATGCCAACTTGCTGAGGCAGTTACGAAAGGGTATCCAGATCAAATGCCCAGGAAAACTGACTAAAGCTATTGCTTTTGCTTTATGGTATTGCTGAAAAATTCTGCATTGATCAGTTATAATATCCAAATACTTATTCTTCAATTAACAATATGCATAGCAAGTATCAAATTTCTTTTCGTGTTTTTTTAATTGAGAATCACTGATTTAGATAATGAATCTACGTTTTAATAAATCTTCCTGGAATTTATTATCCATAGAAATGCTGACTGAGCCCTATTCAGCATCTTTTTCCACTTTCCCTTGCAGTAGCCACTACCTTCAAGGCCAGCTGGAAGAACTACTCGCAAGCATTGCTGCAGAAGACATGTGGTAGCACTGGCAGCTTGACCTGAGATTTATCGTTCCTCGTAGGAACAAACAGAGAAATCTCCCTTCGAGACACCTACCCAAAGGAAAAACTACTTGCCACTCTTGCTGCAGAAGACTTGCACCAGCCCTAGCAGCTTGATATTTAGATGTTCCTCGTGGAAAGAATCAGAGAAATCTCTCTCTAGGAAACATCTACTCATGGGAAAAACTCCATTTATGCTTTTTGCCACAAAAAGCCACCAATTTGCT
The DNA here is from genome assembly GCA_903632075.3 of Acanthosepion pharaonis. Taxonomy (NCBI): domain Eukaryota; kingdom Metazoa; phylum Mollusca; class Cephalopoda; order Sepiida; family Sepiidae; genus Acanthosepion; species Acanthosepion pharaonis. The sequence goes on along the minus strand of CAHIKZ030005100.1, from coordinate 653,042 downwards.
CTCTTTTTTGGATCATGAATAAAAGCTGTTGAACAGTTTTTTTCAAGCTTTGGGTTTGTTTATTACACTCTATACACTACGAAGAACTGACACACATGCATGCAACTGGGAAAATACTTATACCACTTGACATTGTTGTGTTCACTAAAATATCAAATACAGTATTTATAAACCAATCACACTCAAGAAAACACATCTTAAAACACACCAATCAAATCATAGAATACAAATCTGAATGTTTGTTTTATTAGTCATCAGTATTTTTAGGTAGATACCGACCATATATTGTGCGGACGTAGTAGAAGACATACTAAGTGCCCTTGTAGGGCCAATTAGGAATAAGGAATAAATAAATAAATAATTTAATTTTGGGGCCGATTTTGTTACGAAAAATGTATAAAAACATACGGAATCCGTTCCCAAAGAGGATACACACAGCATTCTTTTAGCATGATGTCATGAAGATCATAAGCAAGAGTTGCGTGGAGTTTGGTGACAACTGTGTGTATCCTTTATTAACCCCAACAAAATGACATTCCTTTCCAATCTATCATCAACTGCTTGTATTCTTGTTGTTATATTAAATTAATGTTTATTTGTGGAAACTACTTTGTCTTTTCTACTGAATTTTATTCCTTCAATGAAAATGGTGCGATTATTCTAGACGGCCAAATTACGAGCGACCCTGTAACGATATTTTGTTAATGTATCAAATCCCGACATTCCAAATTTTAACATTCAACGAAAGACCGAATAGAGGGATTCTTACAACATCACCAAAAGCACTCGCTAGGAGTGGGGTCGCTCTTTAAATTTGCCTATAAATAGGTAAACATATTCTTGATCTTTCTTTTTTTTGGTCTTTTTAGCTCTGGCGTTTAGTTGTATTTGCATATAGACAGGAACGCTGCCGCTGAGGCGTGTTCGCTTCTTTGGTTTTCTTTTGACTTATGAACTTTCTCATATACACATATACACACACATCTCTATAACACATGCTCGTTACACACACGCACACACACACAAAAGCACATTCTTCTTATAATTTGTTTTAATTTTTTTCCTTTCGTTACAGTTGTCTACACATGTAATTCCTTTTGGTAATAACATGCATTGTCGTTTGTTTTATATTTATTGTTTTGTAGTTTTTATTTTTACCTGGACTCACATTGAGTCCGCCAATATTGTTTGCAGATAAATGTTCCAGAAGCCCGTCAATATTTACTATCCAATGTGTTGATTTCAGCAACATAATGGTGAATAATATTTCTACCCAACACACACACAAGTATTCCGGAATAAATGGTGACCACGTCACGAGTTTTTCCTGGAAAAAAAAAGAAAAACGCAAAACTATAAAGCAAATACGACCATATATCATTTAAGCATAAAACCGAGAGTCAGTGAAGAATAAATTCAACTAACAGAGCCTCGTGCAACAGTTTTTATCTACCGTATTATGTGGACATAAAAAATTTATTCTTACAACAAAATTTGTGATTAAACCCGACATAAAGAGCAAAATCACAAATTTCAAATGGTCTCCAAGTCAGCATTTTTTTTTTGTAATATTCTGTAGTGACTACTACTATGTTTTCCACGCCTACATTTTTCTCAACTGTGATTGGTTAAATAATAAATACTAATTATCACAGGACAATTTACTGATCGCATTCACCACACTGAATTTTTCCTACCGTTAATTCACAAACATGCTTTTGTTATAAAATCACCGATTGGTTAATTTTTCATCCAATCAGATATTTTTTGTGTTCTTTCAAAATTTCTCCCGCGTTTGTCCTGGGAGCCTACTGGCAATAATAAAAGCCCGGGTTCGTTCCAAAATTAGACAGTAGAAGGCAGTAGAATACAGTAGAACTCAGCAACTCACACGCGTCTACACAGACTATTCATTCTTCTCAATGCGCACTCACAGACACAGAACTTGAATTACATTTCACCATCAGTTCTCTGTGAACAAGCCAAGTTGCAACAACACTGTTAGCTATACAATAACACACAACTGAATTAACTGTATGTTCTTCTGAATACACATTCTATTTCAATACAGAAAACTTGCTTTATTACATTTTACCTTATTCAGCTAACAGATAAAGGGAAACTACTTTGTTCTCTTTATTATTCACACATTACAAAAATTGTTTTGTATTTGTTGATTTTAATATATATTTTATCGTTGAAACAAAAATCGGTTTTCCATTGTTTTTCCTTGATTCAAAAATGTATAAATGTTAAATGCTCTTCAACACGCAGCCACATTAATCTTTTCAACACAAAACACTCAACGTAGAGCATTGGAAAACAACCACAAGATTTTGACAGTCATATCAACTTCTGGTCTCTCTCTATCTTGTTTTTCAACGTGAAAAACACTACCTATATATTTTCCAAAACGGGCTATATTCTGACGCACTAGAAATTCTACAGCGCACTGATAACACAAGTACATTTTCGTCGACATGTTAATCACGGACATCTCATCTACACTATTCGACTTTTTTTCTTTTCAGCCTACGAGGCACAGAACAGAACATACTCGAAATTTTTAGACATATTTCTTTCTATATGCCGTGTCCTTTCAGGGCATAGGGGATCATGGCTCTCCGCCTTCCTTTATCCCGTTCAGCTCTCAACTAGTTCCTTCCCTCTGCTTCCTCCCACAAACCACGTACTGTCACCCACTTGCTTAAAGCCGGTAGGTATGTCATGCGTTGTTTTCCCTTGTCTCTCTTTCCCACTATTCAGATTCTCCAGGCCCTCCTTCCTCATTATGTGACCTAAGAACTTTAGTTGCCTTTTCCTGGTATTAAGTATAAGCTTCCTCCTTGTTTGCATCCTCTCTAAGACCTCATTGTTGCTCACACGCTCGGTACATGACACCCTTACCATCCTTCTGTAGAACCACATCATCACCTCGAGTCTCTTCTTCATCCTTGAAGAAATCGTCCAACATTCGCTGCCGTAAAGAAGGACAGATGTCACATAACAGCTCAGTATTATTTTCTTCGTTACCAAAGAAATCCTCCTGTTTCGCAATAATCTGCCCAGCTTTTGTAATGCGTCCTTGGCCATCCCAATATGTCTACGGATCTCAGTGTTGCATTTACCGTCCTCTGTCAGAACGATTCCCAAATATTTAAACTTTCGAGTCTGCTTAATTCTAGTGTTCCCGACCTGCAAATCGCATTTCGGGCTCATCCTTTTACTGATGACCATGCATTCTGTTTTCTTGTAGATTATACTTAGTCCCTTCTTCACACTCTCCGTCGCTAACTTCCGTAGAAGATTTTCTAATTTCTTTTCCATGACTACTGTCAGTACTGTGTAATCTGCATATCTTATGTTGTTAAAATTGTGGCAAAATAAAATTCCCTCATTCTGGAGGAGGTCTGAGATTTACCTTTACCCACTACTGAATCAGTTTGTGACACAAGGTCGAGTGTTTCCAATCAAGCCGCTGGTCTTAGCTTGGCTAAGCTAGTCAAAGCTTGTCTAAGCTGGTCTTAGCTTATCTAAGCTAGTTAAAGCATGTCTTAGCTGGTCGTAGCTGGTCATAGATTTTGTAAGTTGGTTACGGTTTGTCTGAGTTAGTCATAGCCCGTCATACTACTGCTACGGAACAGATGTTAGCAACGGTCGGGGACGCAAGGGTGGAGTGAAGGCCTCTGGCATGGAACAGATACTACAACCGCAGCATCTACTCCGAGGGAGGAAAAACCCTTCTCCTCTTCTGCCAATCCCCCCAGAAGAATCTGAGTTAGAGCTTCTGGATGAGGTCCCGTGGCTTATGACTTTATCTAAACATACTAGTACTCTGCAACAAGCTCTCCTTTTTGGTACCTAGATTTTATGAATTTAAGTGTACTACTAGATTGATGGCAAAGTCGCATCTTCTTGCAATTGACATGGCCAGATGAAGCCTTTCTATGCTAACAGTTTTTATTTTTCTCTCACGCTTCTCAGCTTGTGGAACTCTCTTCCGGCTTCTTACATTTTAGTCAACTTTGATCTTCAAAAACTTAAATGCAATCGTTATTTTCTGTTTTCTTAAAAATTGTTTTTATTGTTCTCTCTCCTTAATAATGTTTCCTTTTTCTCATATTCTCTCACACTCAGTAACCCCCATGCGTCTTAGTGGCTGTCTTACTTTGCTTGTGGTGAATGTTTAAAAAAAAAAAAGTGAAATTAAATCTCTAACATTGAAAACTAGCCTTTTCACTGTTGTCTCTATTAATTTTATTGTTTTTATTATTACATTATTTAGATTCACACGACTGACTGTTTAGAGATTTCACTTTCCGACCATGAGAATCGTGTTCAAATCTCAGCATGATCAATATGTCAGGAAGGTAACTTGATGTTATCCGGAGGCGATCCTAACAAGCAGCACCTTTCGAAAGTACCTAGAAACCACAGCCTGAGTTGACCCAAGCGTAGTGGGTGAAATTGGGCAGATAGAACTATTCAGAAGACGTCAATGGCAGTTGTAGCATGAAGTCACAAGTCATCGTGACCGAGGGTTTGAGTGTACTGGCACACCAGATTATGCGCTATCACCCAGAGACTGTAACTAAGGTCCGCTCAACGTAGTTGTAGAATAAACCACATGTGGGCTCTTTGGGTGCTGAGCAAACACAAATATGCCTGAACAGACGTCTGCAACAGGATTAGCTCGTTGTCCTAACATACTGGTGTGCTCAGAAAAGAGAAACCGGGAATTATTTACATTTGGATCAATATCCTCATCTTTGCTGTTATTATCACAATGTTTCGGCCATTGTGCCTTCCGGCCTTCATCAGGTGCTCTTGTCAATCCGGGTAACCTTAATTTCGAACTGAATATTTAATTTAATTTATGAGGGCAGATTGTTCTCGTTCCGCTGTCCATGTCTAGGGATATCTCGTCTAGTTCTTTTTAGTACGGCTCTCTTCTTGCTAACCTCGTTTTCACTGAGTGTGAATCTGTACTACCTGGCCAGGTATTAAATACACAATTAATATGCTGCCATTCATGAACTAAAGCTTTAATCCACTAAGCTGTCTCGTGATTAAAACGTTGCCATTATAAAAACAAGGATCAAGAAATTATTCCAAATGTAAATAATAACTCCTCATCCCAGAAATTCAGACCAAAAGTAATTGTAGCATGTTGCACTGGAATATCTTTACCATCCATTTTAAAATAATTATACAAAATTTATCGAAATATTCTGTATTGAAATGCAGTTATTATACAAACGCCAAAGAGGAGACTTTTTAAGAAACCTTTTGAAATTTAAAGCCTTTTGAAATAAAACTCCTTTTATCAGAAATATTACTGTACAGAAAATGGCGACATACCTTGTCGGTCAAAACTTCCCAGTGTTATATACTGTTATTGTAAAATTAAAAAGAGAGAGATAGGAGGGAAGGAGAAAAGCCTCTCCCCTGGATGAGGACGGTATTACAAAGTCGGTAAACATACCAATTTGTCTCACTCCTGACCAGTCATAAGCGTCACAACTCGAGTAGACTACATTAAAAACTCTTATCTTTTGTCACCAAACAGTGGAAATTTTTATTTTGTGTGGTTGCGACACACTTGAGCAAAATTCACGGCTTTTTTTTAGACCTATTCATCCGTTACAGTTACATTTAAAGTTTTTTTTTTGTTTTTTTTTTAAATAGTCCATTTTATAGAAACGTTGGTTATTAGTCATAGTCACAATTAATATATTAACTAAACTTCCAGTAAAACAAGAAAATATAAATAAATCAAAATTGCATTAAAATTCATAACTCCAATTTTCATTTTTATAAATAATAGTGTTTGATCTGCATAAGTTTTTGTAAGTGTATCTTTTCACAGTAAAGTTGTTTTTTTTTTATTTGAAATGTTCACATAAATGAAGATATCTGGTAATTTAAACAAAATGTTTATAAATTTATTGAATTACCCCACCTTGTCTGCCAGCGGACTCCATTCATCGTCTGCTTGAAGGTGAAACATTCAACAGTATAAAAGTTCTTTATGACCTATTCCGTCTAACTTGTTCTTTCGTTTTTTTTTTTTCTTCTTCTCCGATGTGTAGTAGCAACATGTCGAGACGTGTTTACCCAGGAAAGCCAAATTCTTAATTCAACCCAACCACGCGGCTCACTAAGCCCCCCCACCACCACCACCACCACACACGCTATCACTAATTCCATCCGGTTACTTGTACACACATGAATATAATTTCACTCCTTTTTTTTTTTCTTAACCCTGTTGCTTTTTTATATAAATATATATCAAAATCCTTCACACGTTGAATTTATTTTAAATTTATTTTGAACCTCCACTCGTCACAAGTACTAACCTTATCGTTACAAATATTACACTGCTCTCTGCTACACATTTTAGCATATGCTGTTATTCACAGTTCACAAGAGAAAAGGAGGTTTAAGTTTACTGATACCGAGAAGCTGCCATATAGTTTCAGTTCTCAGGAAGTTTTTTTTTTTTTAATCTCTAATCTGCTTTGCGTATCACTTTGCTGGTGAGAGGGTCACTTCGAGTCAAATTTGTATATACAAGCTGATATTTGACTGACCGACGACCTGTTTGTAAAGTTCTATATCAATTCTTATGTAGGTACAAAGCAACAGCGCTTAGTTCATTTTTTTTTTTTACACCACGTGATCTCTTTTCTGCTCCGTCCGTAATTTTTTAATCTTAGTTTAGATTTTAAATTTAACTTTTTCCTGGGCCCTCCTGTTTACATTGATTCCTGTTTTGTGTGGCCTTTTGACAACTCTTAAAATTTTAAACGTGAGCTATTGTAATTATTTAAATTTGATTGATTGATGGATTTGTTTTCTACGGATTACCAACCTTTCGCAGGTGATTTAAAGTGAGAAAATATTTTTAAATTGTAAGAATTTTCTAGGGTGGTGGAGATAATAATGATTTAGTAATACAAGTCTTACTAATTAACTCATAGCTAAGGGGAGAAGAGGTGGATTCATGCCTTTCCCAAGGGTATTTGTGCATAAGTGAATATAACAAACCCAACTGGAACTAAATCTCGGCTCTCCGATTACCAATTCAAAGCCATTATCCATTACACCACCCGCACATCCAAATTTACAGCACCTAGAATCCCAGGTGATCATCCATCTAGGTATTGGCCAGGCTCAAAGTTGCTTAACTTCGGTGACCGTGTTTCAACATAAAACTTTATCTAATTTTGAATGTTATTACTAACTAGCAGCATGGCCCGGCGTTGCCCGTGCTTGATTCAAAAATCGTACGACTCATACAGCAATCGCTATCACTTGACTTAAAATATTTTTGCCCATCCTTGCCTTTAAAGGAGTACCCTTTGTCGTGCTGATGTTGCTACATGCCTTACTTCTTGCCTATCTCACACTGCGAATTTTTTTCTAAGCTCTATACTAAACATTAAATCTGTTACGAAAAAAAGAACTAAACAAAATGAACACAAAACGATCAGATTTAAAAAAAAAGGACTCGTAACTGGAAAAACCTAATGAAAAAAGAATGTTAACACAAAATACTTTTTCACACCCAAACCAGTTCTGCGGAATCAGAATCAACGTTGAGTTTAAGCAAGCGAATGAGTCAATTGGAGTAAAGTGCCATGCAGATTTAAATTTTTCCCACTTGTGACGAATGCAGCTATCGATTTTTTTTTGCATGCTAGCATGTTAGTTAACATTCGTGTCAGTCAGCTGTTGGCTCTCACGCTGGCTAATAGAATCTTCCTGCCTATTCGTGGCAGCCAGCAATTGGCTCTCACTCTGGCCAGTAGAAAATGGCCGCAAACTACAAGAAAACTGCCGTAGAAGCATGAAAAAATCGATTATTTTCACTATCGATAGGAGTTGGGAAATGTAAGGTCCAAGTTAGCGGGAAGACCAACTTCCCGCTAACTTGGAGCATGTGCATGTAAATTTTGGTGCAAATCCGTTGAAAATTGCGGCCGTGCATTCGTAACACACACACACACATCCTGCCTTTTATAGATGGAGATTATCAGTAACGAAGAAGTTTTAAGGAAAATGGAAACAGTTTTACTTAGAATCAGAAAATACCAATTTAGATTTCTGGGACGCATAATGAAGAAAGAATGTATGGTAAATTTGACACTTACATGTATGGAATTAACATTAATTCCATTTATAATTTTACGCGCGCCCGAGTTTCCTCCCTTCCTTTCACACTCGTGCGTGTGTGCGCGTGTTTTCACCCTTTTCACTCACAGCTAAACATAGCAGTAAGCTCTTTTTAGCTGCTACTGATTAACTCATGATAGATTTTGAATTTTTCCCGCGCGTTTCGCGGCGTCTCAAACGGCCAGCGTTTGCAAGCCAGTTGTTTCCCGGTCCTCAACCTGAGTAGACGGGCAACTCATTTATTCCGTGCCCTTAATCCATATGCGGGCCGGAATATCTTATTTTTCAACAATGTCGACTGCACCCTCCACCAAGACTTCTTCTCCTTTTGAAGCTGCCAACAGGTCGGACCTTTTTCTCCGTTTTCCACTGGAAGATGTTTTAGAGATACGCGACACTGTCGCGAGCAAAAGTTCGTATGCAACTAATGGCGTATTTTTTATCCCTCGTCAGGGGCCTAATAAGTATAGGCAGGGATGTCCTACTGAACGAACAAATTGCTAATCACAGGTCAGGACCTTTTTCTCCGTTTTCTACCAGAAGACGTTTTTAGAGACACACGACACTGTCGCCGGCAGAAACTTCGTGTTCAACAGGTGACTTAAACTTACCCCTGACTTCGAACCAAATAATACAGGCAGGGATAGTATTACCTTTGAACAAAACATTTTTCGTCTTTTTCTTTGGGCTCGCCGTAAACCATTCTACAAGGAAACTTTCTTCAAATATTCTTCGTTTCTATCGGCTAGATGCCCACAGCAGTCCAGAACATTTACCAGCGGTCAATTCATTGTTTACCGAACATTCTTTATAACTTTGAACCTGTACATTAAAAATATGCATAATCACTTACAACTTAAAATATCCACAGTGAGTACTCCTTTCTATCTGTGCGCACATTCTTTTTCCGGAACTGTATAAAACTTTCTTTTCCCGCCTTTGGCCATCTTGTATTTCTATTTTGGCGCGGAACATTTTTCATTGATTCCCTACCTTGAGTTAAGTTACTTGTTACTGTTTGATTAAAGTTTACTCATGTTTTTATAAACAGATGTCTTTGGCATTTTTATTTCGGCTATCTTAATATATTTTATTTTATGCACTTGTTGATTGACCCCTTTCCTCTCATTGTTCATTCACGCATATTTATCTTTTTACTTTGCGTGTAGACTCGGTAGTTTAGTGTGGTGTCTGGCACAAGGCCACTCAGTATAATCCAGCACTGCACCCTACCGGGTCCGCAACACATGACGTATCGAAGTCAAACGAGACAGGCGGAAACAGCGCGTAATCTACTTAAATAGCTTGTCTCAATGGAAGGTAGAATTGGGAATGTGAAGGCTAGTAAAAAGCGAGTTACAAAGGATAGGAAATTGTGGAGAGCTACAATCACCCAAGTCCTGAATATACACAGCAATAGAAGAAGGTTACAAATTAAAATGTTATGTTTAGAAAGTAAATCGTATGCAGTTCACAAACAGTAACACACACCAAACAAACCTTTCGTATCAAATGTAAATATAATTTAAGACTGTATTTTTATATTTGTCTTTGGTGTCATCCACGTTCACTCAACCTTCTTCTGAACTAGCTGTTACCATGGTAACCAATTTTCTCACAACAATAATTTATTGTGTAACTATATTACCTGAATTGAACTCAGTCACCGTTGAAAAACAATATTCACTTTTTACGTATATAATCGCAAAATTACGAGAGCTCAAGCTGCGTACTGGTTTTTGAGATGGCTGTTTGTTGCTAGAAGCAAGGCCGGTGCGTACTACCCCCCGACCCCCCCCCACGGGGGTGAGTCTGATTGGTCATTGCTTTGTGACCCTCGCTATCTTATCAACATTTGCTTTTTTCTACCAACATTTATATATCTTATATTTAACTAAGCATAACTGACTATTAATGGATGAAACATTTTCACGGATATTGACGTCATTCTGTGAATTGTTTTTTTTTTTTTTTTCGTCCAAATCTGTGAATTTGTTTTACTCATGCTAATGTTGAACAAAGACGGAAATAAACACCAAGACAAACAGAAAATGACAAAAGCAATGGTTTCTGGGTCGGAGGATACGCGCATTTTTCCAAAAAATCAAAATGGCCGAAAAAAAACAACAGCAACAAAAAAAAACAAAAAAAAACTGTTGGACAAAACCAACGGCGCATTTTTTAGGGTGTCGGGACCAAAATCTATATACCGCCTTACTTTTATAGATTTCTCTAAAGCCTTTGATTATGTTCATAGAGGAAATGGAGAAGATTTTTCTGACATATGACATCCCCTCTGAGACAGTAGTTACCATAATGATACTATATACAGAAATACCAAATCTTTGATTAAATCCCCAAACGGAAACACAAGCTTCTTCGACGTTAAAGCAATGTCTTTCGGAGTGACACCCTTGAACCTTTTTTTTTTTTTTTTTTCGTTATCACCCTTGACTATATATTGAAAAGTTAACTTGATAAACATCATCATCTAGGATTTACTTTATTACAAAGACTCCCAATTCTATATCTTACGAAAAAGTTGACCGATATTCACTATGCAGATGGCCTACTAATGCTACAGTTCTCCTACATCATTTAGAAAATGCTGCTAACACTGATAGACTCTATGTCAATGCTTCTAAAACTGAAATCATAGGCTTCAACCACCAAGGCTCAATACAAACTGTATCAGGCGAATCAATAAAATCTGCCGGGTCATTTACATACCTAGGGAGCGAAATAAATTCTACTGAAAAGGGTGTGAAATTTGATGTTTTAACTTGTGGCGGACTTCACCACATTTATTTAACTTAGATTAGGAAACCAAACTGACGTGAAGAAAAAGAGGATAAGCCAAAGACATCATTACACATAAAATTTGTATTTAACAAGATGTACAAACAAAGATGTGAAAGAAAAGCATGCATTGAGTAAAACAAGAGTTGTCTCCCTTTAACTATCAATTGTTCCAAAGTTCACTGAAAGCAATAAGGTTGTAATAGTTTCTGGTAATAAATGTTTTCAACAGTTTTGCTGTATAAGAAAAATGTTATGTGAGTATAGGGAATATGCAGCATGTGAGTGGTGGTGTGAGTGAGAAGATTGGCGCATGGTTTCAACTGTTGTGGTTTTCTGTGTCAGCTGAGATCTCACTGGTTTACTAAGAACTTTCTTTGCTTATATAGGTGATCATCGGTCCCGAAAGCGTTGTGCGGGAAGAATCACTCTTCACGTGCAGACAATCTGATTGGTTGGCATTGACCAATCAGCGAGCGAGCTTTGGGGAGACTCAGGAAAAGCTTCTGGAATCCGATTCCCCCAAAAGTGCACGAAATCGACTACATTAAAATATAGCGATTATAAAATTGTCGCATTACACAGGAGTGTTGATTTACTCTCCAATGAATGCTTGTGATTGTATAATTTGAATTTGCATAAGTATGTATGTATGTGTGTGATGATAATGATCGACACAAACTCATGCTTCAATCTGTTAGGTCAAATGTGAAGAGACACCTGAAGAAGGCCGGAGCGTACAACGACCAAAACGTTGTGAGTGCCAAGGTGAGCATGTTGATCCGAAATTTCCTCTTGTATGTGCCTTATATCTTCAGGATGTGTGCGATCATGGCTCTCCACAACGTCCTATCTTTTGTTACTGTAAGTAAGTTGTGACTCATTAACAGTCTCCTTTGTTTTTTTTTGTTGCCATCGATTCACACAAACTAGTCAAATTTCACTCTGCTTCTCTTGCCTTCAATAAGCCCTAGGTGTGTTAGATTCTTCAAGCTCTCTTTTTTCATTATGTGTCACAGACATTGACTGCCTGATTCTGATTCTAAGTATAAGTTTCCTTGTTGTCATTATTTTCCTTCATACATCATTATTGCTTATATTTTAGGAAAGAAAAGCTTTTAAAATTGATATAAATTAAAATGTGGTAAAATTGACAAATTAGATTAAAATTAGAGCAGATACATTGCAAATGTCGCGGCCGCCTTTGGCCGCTCCCTAAAGCGGAAGAGAACAGGGCATTTCAACCTTGACCTTTCGATCGTGTTCCCTACACGCTGGTAATTTCATTTTTGAGATGAGCTAATTACCTGTTAGTTCGTTGGTATTACGAACCTAGTCGTAATATACCTCTAAGCATTTTTAGACCTTAGTTTTTGCGTAGCAAATCTCAACTCATTTTTTAGAGAGATTTTATAGCATTTTAGCGAGACAATTTCTGTTGTTAGTCTCCCTTAGCATAATACAGCGACTTCTCGCCGAATTCACAGTCGAGCTGGGATCTTTCCCAGCTGTGCTAGCCGAACTCTCTGCCTCCGGGCACAGAGAAACCCGGACGATGCTATGCCGAAGGGCAGAGTCTCGTCCGGGGAGGTAGACAGACCCGATCCCGTTTATGCGGGGTCTACGGGGATTTTTTGGCCGGGCCTACGGGCTCGGTAACTCCACTTTAAATTCGGCCTTGTGCCACATGTGACTGCGTAGGGCAGTTACTAAATAGCGTCGGCGCCTGAACGGTCGGTACGCAGGCTCCTGGCGTTTTGTGGCCAGGACATCGAACCCAGGCTGCGTATTAATTTACGCTCCCATTTTTTTGTCTGCCAACTGGATGGGAGTTGGAACTACCTTTCTTTCTTTCTTTCTTTACTTCGCCTTCTTACTTTTGGCCCCTTGCCCATGTTCGACTCTCGGTATTCCATCACTACTGGCTGCCCGCACGTCGTCCATAACCTTTCCCGGACACTACGTTTGTGAATATTACGGGAGGTTTCGATATCGGACCCGTCACGCAACGCCAGTACCGGATATTCGATTTGCCCAACAACATCGCAACGCCAGCTACTTGTTCCTTCTCGACATGTCTGTAGAAAAATCACGTAGTAGAGATAAACACTTAGTTGTGGAGCAAGCTAAGTGAACAATAATCAACCTTTAGAAAGAGAGCATCTCATTGTTTAGTGTAGTCCATGCTTGGGCATTAGAGCATCTGGACGCTAGTTGTTTCATTGTGGCCTTTGGGGAGGGATTTCTTTAAACCTGGCTGGTTTAGTGGGATATTGTCCATTCAACCAGCTTCGAATGTTTGTGGCACTGGTTTGGGTCCAGGGCACTAGGTCTTGAACTGATTGGTGCTGAAATCGGCGATGGGTATAGTCCATAACCTGATACCAGCTTGATTCAGGTCCTGTTAGTTTGCATGAGACGAGGTTTGTTTTGGGCTGCGGTTATCCTGTTCTTATAGAAAAATCAATCCAGATAAACACTTAGTTGTGGAGCAAGCTAAGTGAACCAGAGAGCTTTTATGTTGCCATAAAGCATCTCATTGTTAAAGTGGGATAGTCCATTGATTGGCTGGGTACCTAAGTTATATAAATACCAGCTTGATTCAGCTGGGTTGCACAACCTGCTTTATTTTTGTCTGCCAGCTGGACGCTAGCTGGGACCTTTACACCGGTAAGTGCTGTTTATTATTGTTATTCTACAATGTCCAGTCCCAAACCAGACCAGCTAAACCAGCAGCAATCATCTACAGAGACCAAGAGCGATCATCTAAGGCGACCACCATCGATCACCTGCGACGACCAACCAACCTTTCCCGTATACTATCGGTTGTAATTGCTACGGGAGGTTTCGACACAGACCTCGACCAGCAATGCCTGCATTGCAACATCCAACCGTCGGCACGAACGGAACGTCTGTACCTCGACTCCAACCGTCGACACAACCGGAACGTCTCCACCTCGACTCCAACCGTCGACACGACCGGAACGTCTTCACCTCGACTCCAATCATCGACACGACCGGAACGTCTGCATCTCGACTCCAACCGTCGACACGACCGGAACGTCTCCACCTCGACTCCAACCGTCGACACAACCGGAACTTCTGCATTTCGACTCCAACCGTCGACACGACCAGTCCGATTATCATTACCATGATTGGCAGACAAATATACTCCATATAATTTCTGGAGAAACGTGAAAATTACACAGCATTTAAAACATATATGAAATTATTGACCAGCTAAGTTTCAGTATTTAAGCATGTAAGCTGTTATAAATATTATAGTCTTCAATTAGCAAATTTTCAAATTGAGCTGAACATTTTTCTGTTAAATATTCGCACGTATTTTGTGTCTCCTATCGGCCTGTGCGCCAAGTATAAATAAAAAACACCATAACAAGTGGTCAGTTGTCGTGGTAGTTCTAGGAGCAGACGAATGTGATAGTCCTAGTCTCCGAGGAGTTATTGGTGTCTAACCTACCTCCTGTTGCACGAAAATCTGTTCCCATAAGAACAAATTAGACTAAAAAAAAAAAAAGAAAGAAAAAGAAATGAAAAATGCGTACCATCTTACTACTCTCAACGGTTTCTGGAATTTAAAGAGTTTACACATTTTTTTTTTTTTACTTTATCTTCTTTTTTTCCTTTACTTTCTCCTAGAGGACGTGTTAAATATTTTCATAAGGTCAAACTCAAAAAGCTGCTTGACCTTTTGGCTGTGATGAATGCATAGTACCTGTTCTCCCAACATTTGAGATGGGAGGAGTCACCCGATCCCGGGGCATACCAATCCTACAGAAGCAGCTTCATCATTTCACTAAGAGAGATAGGGCCGATGTAATACTGACGTCAGTGTGAGTGGTCGGGTGATTTTTTTTACTCATATACATATGAGTGTGTAAGCACCCAAATAAAAATGACATTGAATCACATCCTGCCTTAGTGGAGAGGTCAGTAAATACAAAATAAATAAAAAAATAATACCCCATTTTTCACCTTCCACAAATTAATGGTTTTAATTTCCAGTATTCGTCGGTAGAATAACATCTCTGTCGATTTCTAAAGTCAATTCAAATCGCAAAGCATATAATAATGAAAATTCTTCAGCTAAAAAAATCTATTCTTTGTCAATCTATCTTTCTAAGCTTTTTTTTTATCTTTAATTATTGTCTATTTCTTATAAAAATGAAGTCTTGATTTCAATGTCGCGTTTAAATTTGGAGACATTTCAACACCCATGTTTTTGTTGTTTTGCCTGTCGGAAATAGCGACATCACGTTCTAAACCCCAACACCCCGCACCCTGAATC
The DNA here is from genome assembly GCA_903632075.3 of Acanthosepion pharaonis. Lineage (NCBI taxonomy): Eukaryota > Metazoa > Mollusca > Cephalopoda > Sepiida > Sepiidae > Acanthosepion > Acanthosepion pharaonis. The sequence continues at coordinate 637,756 of CAHIKZ030005100.1, read as the reverse complement.
ATATACTTTTGTTTGGATGATTTTTTTTGACCTTTCAAATTTATTGCTCAAGATATAATTACAACATTAATTGTCGTAAAGGCTTGCTGTAAAATTTTTTATTGGTCTTAAAAATATTGTCTTTAGTTTACTGCACCTTCTGAAAAAGTTTATTCGGACCACTTATTGGCATTGCTTGCAAATTTAATTCAAGCACCAGTCAGTCCGTTGCTCTAATCAAAAGTCAAGCCAGTAAGTGCTGCTACTGCTGGTTGTTGAGTGGAGGTATGCGGGCGGAAGTATAATCACGTCGCCATGACAACGCTAGAATTTCTGCTAGCAACCGGAAGTTGTTAGGCTTTCATCAGGAGAGAGCGATTGAGAAGAAATCGTCTCCTCGTCGTCCTGACTTTTTTTTTTTTCCTTCTGCTGGTTTATTTGTGAGTGCCAGCAGCAATTTCCCGGTTCGTCAGATGGAGGTGTCCACTGTCAACAACACTGTCGTCACACCCATCATCAAGACAATCTTGTTACACTGAGCGCAGGTATTTTAACGATGTAGTTACAATTTTTACCCTCCCACTTTTTTTTTTCTTAAATGAAATGTCTACTTTTCCTTCTTAAACATCAGATTATTAGCCTTACTCTTTTGAGATGTACTGTCATTACACACACACACACATATATATATATATAATATATAAATTCCCATCTTGGCCCAGTTTAAAACAACAACAAATGTTTTTCTTATTCTTTTTTTCCTAATTTGCATAAAATGAAATCTAGTGATTGTACAATGTTTTTATACAAGACAAACGTTTTCTATTGTCATTTATTAATTTCACGTACATTATGGTTATAACAAGAAAACTTATTTTAAAAGCGAGCCAAATTTTCGTTTTTTGTATTCTAATTCTAATATTTAAAAATAGATGTCAATGTCTTTCTTTAAACAAATTCAAATACCGAAGAACCCACCTGTCTCTTTTTAAATCAAGTCATAAGTGAAATTGTTGACGCGTACACTGTTTTTGTCACTAGTAGTTACAAACATGTATTTTAAAATTAATTAACTACAAACAAACTTTTGGGTACCCTACCCATGAATGAATTCGTTGTTATTATTATTATTATTTCAACTAAATGTCCCCCTTTTTTATCTGTTCAAAGTTCAGTATCATGTGCAATTATCAGATCTTCACTCACTTTCTTTGGATATAACTTAAAAAAAACGATGATTTTTTTTTTTTTTAATCAATCACATCTATTCTCTTTTTTTAAATTTCACTTAAAGTTTCAATGAAAATTTGTACCACTGACAAGTTTAAACTTTAAAAAATTACATTTTATTTTGAATGATAATGCGTGTTTGTATACAGTACAGATATAAATTTTTAATTAAAAAAAAATTATATCATTTAAAAATAAATAAAAAGGGGCGTGGCTTTTAACTTTTACGGTCAATTTGACCCTAAATACCTTTTTTTGCGCGCGCGTGTGTGTGTGTGTGCATGGATAAAAATGTTTATTTTTTCAGTTTTCCTTCATTGCTTTCTTTCCCTAAAGACTTATTTTTCTATTTGAATTTTATTAGAAGTTCTATATCTTCGTAAAATAATAAAACTTTTCTAATAATTTCGAAATATTTGAACCCCGAACTCTAGCAACTTTTTGTTTTTGAAGGACTAATAAACTAAAACTTTTTCTTAAAAAAAAATTAGCATTCTTTAAATGTTGTGAAAATTATTTTGAATTAAAAGATGTTACTGTGCTTATCGACTGCGCCTTTTATGACAGTTCTTATTCTACCATGTTTATTTTTTTAAATTTTATTTTGTGATGTGAGAGTCATATCCGCCCTTTTTTGTATTTTAGTTTTCAAATTTTCCAAAAAAATCTGTAGTATATATATTTTATTTTTGTTGAAAGTTAGTTATTTATTTTTAACATTAATTGCAGGAATCTTTTTTAAAAAAATCGTTTTCAATTGTTAATTTCAAGCCTATTTACTAGAAATTATTTCCTGATGATAAAAAGTAAAAGAAAAAAAATGAATAACCACCCCATTTTCTCTTGCATCTAAAAGGCTAAGCATAGCATACTTTTAATTTTCTAAGTAATAATCGTTTTTTAATTTTTTTCGTCTTTGGACTAAATAAGACCTTGAAAAAAATGACTCCTATATTTTGACTGAACATACAAAATAAGTTGTCGAATGATTCTTGACATCATTTCGTTTCTTGTCTTAAATTCGATAAAAAAAATAGCGACACTTGTAAAGGAAATGAAAAAATTTCTAAGTTATGTGAAGAGGAGGCGAGTTGGATATCATAACATAGCTTCAGACGATCACTTAACTTTATGTATGGAAGGCCGTACGGGCCACAGTCTTCAGCGTTTCGCGTTTTTACTCTTCTGTCTACTTATATTGTATTTTTTCTTTTAAAGGCATGGATAGGAATTAGAAGAAAATAATGCATGAAATGAGTGTATATTTTTTGTGTAACCCAGGCATTTTTCTTGTGAAACAAATACAAATCCCTTAAAAAGTTAATTGGAAAATGAAGGTACTACAACTACAGCTACAATTTTTTTTTTTTTTTTCATATTGAATTTTTAAATTAATCACTTCAGATGACGAATATAAATTATTTTTTTAATTTTATAAATGTTAATAAGGGGTATATCTTACTATGTAATTCCATATTCAATTGATCCTCATATGGAAGACAAAACAAACTATGCTCATATGTGATTTCTTAGTTTACTATAAATTTTCAAAGAAAACAGAAGCCCTCCCTTCACTCACGACTTTTATAAAAATATTTTTTCCTTTGTAACCTGGAATTAGTCATATGTAAAATAAATAAGTAAATAAAGAAATTATTATTTCTGGATGCAGTGACCCACCAAAAGTTCTAGAAAAATAAAATATAACAAATGCACTGAATACCATTGTTATATAGTGGTTAAGAGGTTATCAGTTATGGAGGAGTTGTTTATCTTACAACAGTTGCTGTTCCCACTATATTGGTATAATTGATTTGGGTGTATATTGACCTTGTGTAATGATTAAAATAAAATGCACAGTGTTGATAAATACAAAATCTTTATATACACGGTATAGTAATTTTGTTTCTGGGTAGGTTACAATGATGCAATATCGGAAAATGGACTATTAATTAACGACTCTGATTTTCCATCTGTTTATATACGCCACTAGATAGATCTGCTGTGAAAAGAGCACTCACTTCTCATTGACTTGTGACCTTATATTCTGGTTGTGAAAGCTATCTGATTGGCTGGCTGAACTATCTATATTTAGAGATGTTGGAATTTTGTTCTTGTTATTTGTTTATTTTTTTATATTCTAGTTGTGAAAGCTTTCTGATTGGTTGTTTGAACTATGGCTTTGTTTGCCTGGTGATTTTTATTATCTGTCTACTTTTAGAGCTGTTGAAATTTTTGTCTTTTTATTTATTTTAACATTTCAAAGTATTTCTGCATACCACCCACTGATTTACATCTTTATTTACCTTACATCTTTAAATTTCCTTAAACTAACTTCATATTCTGAGCCCTTTGGGATTCAATATTTGTTATGCAGAAGTAATTTGGAGCAGTGACGCAATTATCTCATCCTATTTAAAAAAAAAAAAATAGTGTGAAGAGATAAAGTCAAAATGCTATCAGACAAGAATTATTCCCATCAAGGGATGTCCGTGGAGGGGAAAATGTTCCCCAAAATCAAAAGGAGTACTTTTTTCTTGTATCTGTTGAGTTTAATGGTTTCTGTTGCATCTCATAAAAAATCAAATATATTTGAATTTTTCTTCAGACATTAGTACTATTTTTTTTTTAATTACTGAAAGAAATAGTTGAAATGAAGATACTATTTCCCATTTTAATTCTAAACTATGATCTTTCATATTCAAGAAGTAAGGAGAATAAAAGTAAAGTTACTGTTTATCCAGAAATCATTTCAAATGCTAAAATTAATACCTGAAAATCTAATACTGACATCACAGGCAATAAGTTTTCTACAAATGTGTTTGTTGTTGCTTTACCACTCTTAACATACAACCGACCTTAATGTCTCTGAATACAGGGTGCAATGTGTCACCATTGTCACTGTTTTATATTATTAATTTCACACATCCATGTTGTATGTTTTTGATTTTATCGACTGCACAGTGTAGTAGGGTCAGCTGAGCACCGTCTGTGTGAAAAAGAGCAGACATGATGCAATTCACTCTGCCAAAAATTTAGAAACGGTATGGTGTTCATGCTAGAAGCTCCAATACAATCTTTTCAGTGTGCTTGGGTGTCAATCTGAGGACAGTGTAGAGGATTTGTAAAGAGTTGGATGAGTCTAAGGGTGATTATGGCGGTATGACTGCTCTGAAAACTCACTCTGACTATTCTGATAAGAAAAGAACTCCTGAATTTGGAGGCCGATATCAAATGCCTTGAGGAGGTAGTGCTGTCCTGGTTCAAGTGTGTTGGGGGAGCTGCTGGAAGACCCTATGTCTGGCAGCTGGATTCTGCTCCATGCTACACAAACAAGATAAATGGAATCAAAAAGGACACTTACAGTTAGAATCAGACAGAGAGACAGTTGAAATTTCTAGGCACATTGTGAGATAAAAGGGCTTGGGTAATTTGACACTCAAAGGACATACTGAAGGTAAGAGTGGCACTCAAAAGCAGAAGATTTAGACTCAGTGGAAACGGGTCAAGCAATAACTGAGCAGTACTAAATAAGAACACAACCAGATACCCATAGACATGGTCAATGGGGCAAGAACAATTTACTACATATAGATTAAAGGGTTCAGTTCAAAATTCACTGATGTTTACCTAGATCATCAAACACTCGAGGGCACAACATTTGAAATGTGATAATAACAAGGTTGTTAATTGTATGAATGTCATCAACAAGGTTGGCAATCATATGAGTGTTTGAGAGAAATCATGAGAAATTTCTAGTTGAAAAGAAGTAATTTGTTCTTGCTAACCAGATACTTCCTCAGGCTATATGACGGTTCTGTGTGGGATACAGGTATGATCCCTGTTGGAGTACACATATTTATCTATGAAATTTCTCTGTCATTCAGGCCAGTAAATGTTGTTAATACTGTTTATTATAAACAGACCATTTACTTAAATATTTGTATCTATAAAAATAATGTATAAACAATAAATATATTAAAATAATTGTTGGACTTAGTCCATTTCATAATATATGACTTCAATTGTTTATGTTTGAGCAGATATGAATGTTCAAGAGAAATCATGGGAAATTTGTAGTTTAAAAGCACCTTGCTAACCAGACGCCTCCTCTGTTGCTAAATGGTATAGTATATCAGGTTATATGATGGTTATATATATATATATATAAACACAATAATAATAAATGAACAAGAAACGTTAAAGATCCACTTTGGTTATAATTTATTTTGTGAATATTTTTATAATTATTATTATTGTTACTTTTATTAGTGTTTTCTTTATTAGACTATCTAATTGGAATTTGTGTGGATTATTGCTGCCTATCAGACAATTTGCTGTAACCCTTTCATGTCCTATCACACTCCACATCACCTGATGTATAAACTTGTTCAACCCTTTAAGGATAAAATTCTAGGATAGTTCATTTTATTTTAGTTTTACTACTATCTCATCATTTATTTCTTTCCTTTTACTTCCTTCACACTCTCCCTCCTCTCTCTTTTATGCTCTTTAAAGAAATTATAATAATAATCTTTTTATGTTTTAAAAGAAATTTTATTTGAAAATCTGTTACTTTTCTTTCTTCCTCCTCAGCTTTCTTCTCCTGCTGTTAATTTAGTATATCTATCTACATAAATTGTCTCCATTTATTAAGAAATTTCAGTCTGAAGAGATGAATATAAAAATATTCACAAAATAAATTATAATCAAAATGGATCTTTCAAGTTTTTTTTATTTATTATTAAAATGCTCTGTAATTTAAAATTACATTGAGCTCTTTTTGGATTAATATTCTCCTTGGAAGTATCCCTACCTGTCACAAATTAGTATTATATATATATATATATATATATATATATATATATATATATATATAATGAGTTTTGATGAGCTGTTAACTTGCAGTTAATTACTGTCAACAAAAGCAATCACAAATTATTTTCCCAGACTTGTAAAAAAAACAAAACCTCATCTTAAGTTCAGGAAATAAGACTTTCTCCTACAAAATCACTGTTTGCTCCCACACCTGGTGTGTGTCTCTCACTCTATATATATATATATATATATATATATATATATATATATATATAAAAATAATATATAAATAAATATATATATGTATAATTATTTATATATTATACCATACTTATTATATCAGAGATAGAGTTAACATATTTGGTTGGATAGATGTGAGTTTGTGACCTGGGTTTCATGCTTTTGCATCATCAGACAAACACTGGCGATCGCTAAAGCGTGAAACCCAGGGTCACAAACTCACATCTATCCAACCAAATATATTATATATATATATATAGCAGCTGTGTTCTTTATGATAGCCATCGAACCTTTTCCCAATGATCTATTCTACATTATACGCTAATATTTTTTCACCATAATGTTTTGCACCATTTCTGTCTTGTTCTGCTCACCTCATATTCCATCAATTTTGTAATGTGTAGAAAACCAATTGTTTTCTTAGATTTTTTCAGTCACAATCCAATAAGTTTTTGTAGAAAACTTTTGAATAAAAGTTTTTTTTACAAACTGTTGAACTGTACAATCAATAAAAAGTGCATGGGGATTTCTTCAGCAGCATATGAAAAATAACTTAACATTTAAAATTATTAACTGTAACATAATTTTTCATATGTACACAAGTTGAAGCGTCATTAAAATTAATATATCATGATCATGAATTAAGCAGACTTTAAATTCCTTCAACGTTTCTACTCTGCCAATGTCAATAGATTTGCAGACCAAGAAAGCTTAAATTTAGACTTTAGGGAAGTAATCAACTGTTTGTTTTAACCAACTAACTTTCTTTAAGTAGGATATAAATGTATTTTAGAATAGAATCAGAGTTGTTTATGCAATAACATATTAATTAATTTAGGATTTTATTGCAAGTTGGTAAAGTCTGATGTTGGAATTATCACCTGAGCTAACCTTTTGGCTATGTTTACTCTTCATGGCTAGGACTTGTCATGTCACTTACATTGGAGCAAACCACCCACATTCACTCCGTATGCCATCGGTGAGAAATAATCCCACTCGAACTGCTTCTTTTCATGAATCACTACTCTGTATAACAGACTCCCAAGAGGATGTTTCCCCAATCACTGCAATCTTAACCAGTTCAATTTTAATCGCTATCTTCCCCTCCTATCCATATAAACTGCCTTTTAACATAACCATCTACCTAGCGTGTGTCCCCCCCCCATTTTTGTACAGAGTGAATCTTACTGTGTTAAAAAAAAACCCACATTTAAATCGGAAATGTTCTTTTTAGAATAACTTCACAGCAAAAAGGGGTTCAACTTTTTATTAATCACCACTTTATCAGAAAACTAGAATTAATAATTTTGATAACTAGTGTAATTCTTACTTGGTGATAGTTGACAATAACTGCTTTTTGCATTTGATGTTCATAAAAGTGATTAAAATTCTATCTGCAGTATTTGAAAACTAACCAATACAGATTGTTTTGACATGCGTAGTCTTCCATAGTTTGACAATCGCCAACCGTTTCGTGGTTGATGATCGCCGCCGATGAATCAATTTGTATTTTGTTTGAATACAAAATTAACCTCTGTTTTACTTTTATCGCAGAAAACGGTGGTACATCGATAATCATACTGTAACTATTACGTATCTGTGATTAAACCATCATTGTTGTTTAATCTATCATTAAAAAAACATCAACTGTCGAATCACTTGATTCTAGTGTTGCTGCTACTACTACGACGGCGGCGGCGGTCTGGTAGGGAATGTGACTTATGTGGTAAGGACGTTGGTCTGCTTTAATCACGTGGTGCATGTTCGAACTATGATGTGGGCATTACTCTTAGTCTTCTTCTTACTGTTGAAAATTATTTTCTATGTTGACAGTTGCGTATTTCTGTTAAAAAAAGTAAGGAAAAAAAATGCATTGTAAAAAGAAAAAAAAACTTGGCGTCCGATCTTTGCGCTTTCTTTAACCCATGACAAAATGAAAGAGATTGTTTCTTCTTTTTTTAATTTAAACTAAAAAAAGTACATGCTTTAAAAAAAAATGTTTTAATCTAAAAATGTGAATTTCAATATCGTAGCTGATTTAAATTGTTACTAGAGAATTAAGTTAAAATAAAATTGTAAATCAGCAAAACAAGCCATTTTTAAATTTATAATTTTTTACTACTCATCATTTTTCGTATTGCCAAAAAAAAAAAAATGAACAAATCTTAAATAAATGACATTCGAATCATTTCAAAATCGTTGTAAAACTACTTTTTCCAGCCTTGTCTTCAGTACGTTTTGCGATCGACAAATCACATGACGAGGTATGCACCCACCCCGCTGTGCTTAATAATAAAAGTGCTGATGGAATTTTTAAAATTTTCTGTTTGGTTCATGTGGAAATCCGTTTGTTTTGTCTACTTGATGAATTGAAAGGTGTAATAAAAATAGATTTATAGATTAAAAAACAAAAAAAAATACAACTATTTCTCCCCAAACTCGTACGGTATGTCCCCTCTCCAAGTGCGTGGTGTCGATTTCCTCTAAAACTGTGCCTCTTCCAGACAGACACACTCCCACTCCCATCCTCGTGTCCCTGCTTGTACCATCGAAAATGTCATTCGTTTTAAAAAGGAAGAGCAAATAAACGAGTCAGCCTCCGATTGGAAATGATTATTTTATTTTGTAACTCACCGAATTTAGATATTTTTTTCGTTGGATCTCGATTACCTATGTATTTTGTAACTTTGTTCTTCTTAAGCCTCATTCTTTTTCTTTTATTCTTTTATTTTATAAATTCTAATCAGGTAAAGTTACTTCTGTTGCTGGGCTGACTTTTTCCTAGGTAATTAATTATTACTTAATTGTTTTTGCAGGTAAGACGAAAAAAAAAACTGTTAATTGCAAAAAAGTTATCCTCAGTGTACACACACAAATAAAGACGATACCATCTTCGCCACTAGTGAACTATTTTTTTTTTTATTTTTTTTTGAGTTAAATGACTCTTTATGTCTTCAGGATTATGCATCAAACGTTTATAAAATTCCTGAGGTATGTTTTTTAGCTTTGAACTTGAGTATCTGTGTTTAAGACATTTTTCTCGTTATCAAAATAAAATTAATTTTTAAAGTACTTTCTCTCTCTTAGATACTTTATTTTGAATTTTAACATCATTTAATTTTATTTTTTAGATTTCACTTTTTATTTTACTTTTGTTAGTTAGTAAAATACATGTAAAATGTCATTACAAACAATTCAGAAAATTTGTAAAATGCTTTTACTAAAAAAATTATACTTTTGTTTGCTAATCATTATTAGCTTTATAAGCATTACCATCTTATCAAAGAAACAAATTATTGAATTATCTAAAAGAAATAGTCTTTGGAACTTTTCAAGCATTTTAAAATTTAGAATGTATGTGTAAAAGGTCAACGTGGCTTGGAATTACGTTCTTGACGCCAGTTATGTGCCCTGCAGCCGGGCAATCTTGGTTTAGACAATGTGCACTTCACATGTCTATCTCCTCTTATTGGCGTTTAATCTCAGTTTGCATTATCAGGAGGTAGGCAGATCAATGGATTGATGAACAGTGTGTGTATGTTATATATATATATATATATATATAATATATATATATATATATATGTTAAAAATGAGTTTTAATCTTCAGATGTAATTGTTTACCTTGGTTGTTTTTTATTTTCTTTTTTCTTCAACACTGGCATGAATGATATCTGTAATACAGGTTGATGTTAACTATTATGAAGTTGTGTTGAAAAGTTCATATCTTGAATAAGAAGCCCTTAACAAAACAAAAAAAAAACTGATATCTGGACCTTTGATCAGGTTTCAGGAAGTGTCATGTTCTGAAAACCCCTCAGCACCTTTTCCCTCCATAAAACAATGGAAATTTAACAGTGAAGCAGCAATAATGACACATAATTTTATTACTTAAAATAATGACTGTCACAAATAGCTAATCACTTCTGTTTGCTAACAACGTTGAATTATATGCCTCTGAGTAGGACAATAACAGTAAGGATATTAATGACTTTAAAAATATGTGTGCATGCATGCATTAAATTAATACTTGTAAAATTAGAAAAAAACTGGTAATGCTTTCTCTCATACATTCAGCCATAGATAATTGTTGACTTTAGACTTGAAAAAGTTAAGATCATATTGATCAGGGAAGCATCATTTTGGGAGTCTGTTCCACAAAGTAACAGTTGTAGGGAAGATGCTGTGTGGAACTTTCTCCTTACCACTGGAATGTGAAGGGAATGATGATGAGATGACTCTTTGTACATGGTGTGGTAATTTCTAGCTGTGAAAGTCTGGATTTGTGGCATTAAGGCAGTGGTTCCCAAACTTTTTCTTTTCTGGGCTGCATTTTCAAAATTAAAATTTGCTCACACCTCACCAAATTTTATGTGATAAAAAGTACATTTAAAAAAAAAAAAAAAAAACAGATTTAAAGGGAGATAACTGAAGATTCACAGTTAGAACATTATCATTGATAACTCTCTCCTCCAATTTGTGGACCCTAGTTACTATATTCTTAAGACTTGATATAATGCAAAAATATCACGGTGATAGAATCAGTCAATAATTATTTATAACTATTTATACTGGGACTCATGCATGCAATTACAAGCAATCTATAATATTTTAAATTTTGAAATCCTATTTATTTTTGGTATATGAATTTTTTGAAACTGTTTCTAAATCTTTGATTGTCCTTCAATCATTCCACACTGTTTGGGAACCACTGGTCTGAGAAGTCCACAAGTCCTCCTAAGCAAGGAGCTTGTCTATAACATTAAGAAGAGTTTATAGCATTCCAAATGAAGTTTGGACAACTTCACACATCCATTTAGTCCTGAACAAATAAGTCACTTCCCCCACACTTTTCTCATTGATTATATACTTGATGAAAACTGGATATTGAATGGATTAAAACTTGTTGGTAACAGCATCAAGAACTTGAAATGAATTGAATACAGAATAATTTTATTGTCATTGGAATTTAGATGAATGCAGTTAAATCAGAGCTTTTTATAAAAACAGACCATTTTCTCTTTCAATAGGAGTAGAAAGGTTCACACTCCTCCCCAGTATTTTGAACAGGAGTAGAGGTTTATCCTTTGTTTCCTGTTTAGGATTGAATTTCCTGTTCCTTCTAAAGTCTTTTTCATTCTCTTTCATTCTCAGTAACCTCTTGCATCTTTGTAGCATTATTCCCTTGTTTGGAGTGAATTGAGTGAAAAAAAAGAAAAAAAAAAAAAGAAAGATTATATACTGTCAGAAAGTTCCTAGATTCTGTGCTGTGATTGTACCATTCAATGGCCTTGCATATATGAGTAATGCTTTTTGGTCCCAAGCCTACTGCATCAGTCTACCAATGGAAGTTGCTTATCCTTGCTCAATTATGATTCTAGGTTTTGTAATCTGTTGAAATAGCTCTGCAATCAATGACTGACAAATTTGGGAAGTGTTGTGCCTGCATCCAGTTTTGCATGAAGCTCAACATGTTTGCTATCAAGTCCCTTGATATTCTTGGTTAGACAAGCACCATGTCAACGCAGTTTTTTCTAATAACATAACATTTCAAGGTCATTATTTTTTTGGATGGACATTTGGGATGACCAATTGCCTGCAAAATATCAGAAAATGTGTCAAAAAAAACAAAAGGAAAAACATTGTGAATGCATGTATGAGGGCTAATGCTGAACATTCCTTCAGGTCTCTCATGAATTAAAAAATCTGATCTGTTATGGCGTCTGCCAGGCGATGCTAGTCTGGGTACTTTCTTACCATCCTATGCATATTTTAGATGCTTTTAACCCTGTTCTAGAATGGGATGGATGGGTAATAGGTAAAAAGATATAATTAAGTCAGGATTTTACAGTTTTCTGTACTGGATTAAAATGCATATTTTTCATATTTGCTTCAGAATTTTATTTAATTTGGATATATCTTTTCCTTTATGCTGACAATGGTTCCCATGAGGGTTTGATGAGGGAACTCTATTCTGGTTGTGCATTATTCTGTATTCTGCAGTAACTTAACAAAACTCATCCTGGAACCTTTTAAATAGACTGGTCCATATGTAAAAAAAAAAAAAAAAATAATCCTGAAAATTATTTTTGGAAATAATTTTTGCAACTGAGCATTTATTAGACATTCTTCAAGGCATAGCATTTATCAAAATTGAAAAATATGGATTTTTCTTTTAATCATTTTAAAATTGGGGGTTCTTTTTAATAATATTGATATAATGTAAAATGGATCCCTGACTTTGTAAACAGTTATTAAAACTTTGTTTCTCATTGACATTTGCATACAGAAACAAATTACAGACTTTTTTATTTTGTAAAAAGATTTCTTTTAAATAAAGAGCAGATATTTACATTTTTATGTTTTATTTTAAACAACAATTGTTTGGTGAAATACTTTTTTTACAAATATAGTTTTTCTCATCAAAAAATAACCAAATATATTTTTTAAACAAGCAGTTGTTTGTCAGGAGAAACTGTCCTTTTTTTTTTTCTTTTTTTTTTTTTTGCTCTTTACGAAAAGATTCCTCTTGAATAAAGAACAAACGAATATATTTTTAAAATGCTCACCACAACACATGGCTGAAACATTCCAAAGGTACTGATGTTGCTGGTATATAGACATGAAATTTTTCCATTGTCCAATCCCTCACTCAAATAGTGGACTTCCCTACTCATTTCCCTAGCTAAATTGAGTAAGAGGCTTCTCTACTGGATCTATTTCTTACCGCCTCTCCTCTCCTTGCTCTTGCTTAGCTTCGCAATATTGCCCTCTTGGTAACTTAGACTACTCTGTGGTAGCTATTCATATCTCCTTCCAAGCATCTGTTAAACAGGAACCACCTATCCATAAGACCTCTTTCCATTACTAGCACACTGATTGGAACTCATTCCAGGTTTTACTTAATGAATCCTCCTGGAGTGACATCTTCAACCTCCCAAATGAAAATTGCTCTACTGAAGTTTCTTCCTGGGTCAAAGCCAGTATGGATGCTTTCATCCATTCTTGGAAATATCAGGTGAAACTGCAGTCCTCTATGGTTCACACAAGCATACTTGGCCACCATAAAACACAGGAACCACTATTTTGGGTTATACCAGCATGACAGCTCTTGTCATCACAGGTGCCTATTTACTATTGTTCACAATAAATGTGAGTCCTTGAAGGAGCTAAGTCCCTGTTTGCTGAGAGAATGAGGCAACTTTGGCTCTCGTGATTACTGGTGTCTCTGTAATAGGGTACTAAATAAGTGCAAGGTCTCTATTCCCCACCCCTTCAATCGATCTGAGGTGTTATCATCCTCTGCTGGTAAAGCTGAATGCTTTTCCCGTAAATTCACCTCAAACTCTATTCTTGCTTCATCTGGAGTATCCCTGCCTAACTTTCCCGCTTATAACAGATTCTCTGCTGAATGATATACATATAACCCCTTCCATGCTTTCTGCTATCATTTCTAACCTTGATCCCTCACAAAGCATGTGGACCTGTTGTTGTCTCTGTAATCGTCATTAAGGAGATTGCTCCTGAATTGCCTCCTTCTCTCTAAACTGTATAATAAATGCCTTGCTTTCTTTTGCTTTCCTGCCTGCTGGAAGTCATTGTCTGTTGCTCCAGTTTTTAACAACTGTTGAACTGTCTGACCCACCTAACTATTGACCAATTAGCCTTTTACCCCTTTTGGGGAAACTCCTACAGGTCCTAATCAGGTCCTGAATTGGTTCATCATCTCTCATCACAGGGTCTTTTCTCAGGCATACAATATAGTTTTCATTTCTCCAGTTCAACTACTGATATACTAACAATATTGTGCTATGGTTAAAAACGATGAAGCCTGGGTTATAGCTTGGGACATCTTGAAAGTTTTTGATAGGGTCTAGCATTCAGGCCTGCTCCACAAGATGAAAAGTTACAGTATATTTGGGCACATTTTTGAGCTAATCCAGTAATTCCTATCAAATTGTGAAATGAAAATTGTCCTGAATGGCCACTTAGCTAGATACTTTTGTACTAATGTGGGTATCCCCCAGGGCTCCATCCTTGGTCCTACACTGTTTTTAAACTTCATTAACAACCTTTCTGATGACATTAGCTCTCAATTTGGCATCTACACTGACAATGCTACCATTTACTCCAACTTTGATACTAAGGCTGATTAGTCTGACAAGGTCAAAAATGGCAGCTGATGTACAATACAATCTCAAGACTGCTTATCAATTTTAACGATTCCAAAATTAAACTTCTCTCTATTAATCATCTGAGAGATCCTTCTCTACCTCCGATTAGTATGGCTGATGCTAACCTCCATAAAAGTGACTCATTGTACCTTCTCTGGCTAATGTTTTTAGCTGACATGAAACGGAAAGATTGTATCAAATCTATTACTAGGTCAGCTAGGTTATTGAGTTAGATGTAGCCATAACTTCTATGCTAACAGTTTTTTTTCTTGCACCTCTTGCTTGTGAAACTCCCTTCCAGATCCATGCTTTCCAGCCAAGTTTAATCTGCAAAAATTTAAATGCAATGTCAATCACTATCTACTGTCCTTCTGATTGCTCTTTTCTCTTTCTACTAATTACTCATGTTTTTGTTCCTAATTACTCCACGCCCTGCAGCCCCATTTCTTGTTATTGGCTGTTACTGCCTTTCTTGGGGTGACACTGATTTAAAAATAAACAAAAAAAAACAGAACAAAAACTTTACATAATAAAAGTATGTATTTGTTTATTCTTCATTTAAGATAAATAATTGTTATCCCTTAATGTTTGTATATGTAGTTTTGAAAAAGGCCAGATAACTTTGTAAAAAGTCTGGGATCAATTTTTTTTTTTTTTTAATACACTATTTACATTGTGAACAGCCCCCCCCCCACTTCTCTATTGATAAAAGAATAGTTTTTGATTCTGACAAATGTCATGGTTTGAGGAATGTCTAATGAATGTTAATGTACAAAAATTATTCCTGGAAGAAGTTTTCTCTATTTTTATTTTTTTTTTTTTTAGAAGTGGACCTATCTAAGTAGTGCACTTATTCTTACTTTGTATTACATGCCCTAAAGAGTGTGGATGTGTAGAAAAGATTGGTTGTGCTTTACCTGGTATTTACTACCTGCACATCAACAATGAAATAAGTATCTTCTCAGTGCAATTTTTTTTTATTGTACTGAGAACATAATCATTAAAAAAATAATAGTAAATAAAACTCAACAAGTAAAAATGTTTTTTGTTAAAAAAAAATATATTTAACGGAAATCATTTTAGCTTGGCAAGGGGAAGTAAAGGACAAATCTCTGTTCACTTTCATGTTGCCAGAGTTTAATAAACAAAGAGAGTATTTCACTGTCTCTCTTTTTATCATAGAAACAGAGAAAGAGAGAGAGAGAAACAGTGAGTTTAAAAAATGGCTTGTAGTCTGTTCAAGTCAGCTGTAAATTAAGTTAAATTTCATATATTTATATTTTATCTGATTGATCTATACACCAATATCACTGAGGCTGAAAATGCTGAGATTAATTCTAAGGATTCTAAGAGACCACCCCCACTATCTGACCTCTTTAGTTATTTGAAATCCACCTAAAAGCTGACACATTTGATCGTTTTTTGTACTTCCACTCTGAGAGGTTTTATTATTACTAAGATTGTTATTATTAAGCCTCCTGTTCAAATGGTCTTCTTGCAATTGGAATTAAGTTGTACTATTTAAAGCATACTTCATTAGACAACTTGATGTGCCACATATGATTTTAGTGATTAAATAAATATTTTGGGTGACTGCTGGGGGACCCTATATCTGGCAACAGATGCTGCATCATGCCACACAAGCAGGAGAACCAAGTCATAGCTGTCAGACAATTTCTGTAGCCTCATCACCCCTTACATCTTGTCACCTAACTCTCCAGACTGCAACCTCCTTGATTATTATGTGTGGGGAGCAGTTGCGTGAAAGACAAACAAAACTCCTTATAACACCAAAGATGAACTGAAGGTAAAGATTATGGCAGCATTCACCATCTTAAAGAAGGAGACTGTCCAGAAGTGTTGTAGGAGTTTCCAAAGTCATCTGGAGGCTGTGGCTGATCCCAATGGTGATTTTATTGAATAAATTTACTCTCTAGTATTTCAAGATATTTTTGTGTAATTTTAGTAAATATATCTGTTAAAATGAGATGTCAGTGTTATTTTCATATAATTTTGCTGACAATTTACCCATTGCATCCTTTATGTATATATCATTGCTTATATGTGATAAGTAAATTAATTCAATCTTGCTATTTGTTTATTTCAAATGCACTCAAGCAGAATTATTGGTGATTTACAGAAGTAGCTGTGGAAAGGTTTACAATAATTTAAATACTTTTTTCCAGATTATTTTTGTGATGAAAGTTTCTTATTTTCTTTTCCTCTTTCAACATTAGTTTCAGAAAACCAAAAAAAATTATGCTAGTATATTTATAAGCTCATGTGGAGTCATCCATTACACCAAACAAGGGGGAGCAGGTTGTGGGAATTACTTACAACATTCTCCCCCACTGGCTAGTTATTAGTACAGAATAAAGTCTTTCCAGTGACCTGGCATTTTGCGGGTCCTTTGGGAACATCTTAATTGTTCAGGTGACTGGTAGCCGTCTACGTCAGACGACAAGTTATAGTTATCGTGATTAACGCATTTCTGCGTAGAGGGTGTAGCCTTGAAACGGCACCATTTTTTTTTTTTTTTTATGTTTAGGTTGCTGGGTGTCTGAAAAACACATCTCAGTCTCCGATGTAGGGTGAGTCCGTTTTTGGGGTGTCGGTCTTTCTTCAGAATCAGAAGTAGAAGGTTCATAAGAAAAATCGGATTCATTCAGTAGAGTATCTGAACTAGATGTACACGGGATTTGATCGCCTAGCTGCACTGGGCTGGTTCTGAAAACTGGATATTCACGATTCTCCATCGCAGTAGCCTCTTCAGATGTATTTCCAGCCGGTGCGAGATCTCTTAAGGAGACTTGATTGTCTTCCCTCCGCAGTTTCAATCTGGGTGTATTGGGGGTTCGCCTCAATTAGTTTCACTTTGCTAAGGGGTCATGTTTACTATGACGAACATGGTGTTTCAGCAAAACGATTCCAGATTGAGCAAGCCATGAGGGGAGGGAAGTGACTGTTGAGCTTTGTCTTTGGAACGGAAAAAACCTCTCATGTGGAGTGGTGTTTGTAGATGTACACAGTAGGGTCCTGATAGTGTTTAGAGCCTCAGGGATGACACTTTCCCATTTTGAGATTGGCATTTTCCAGTTTGCCAATGCCAACTGAACTGTCTTCCATATTATTCCATTATATCTTTCACAGAGCCCGTTCCCTTGAGGGTTGTAAGGAGAGGTTTGGCTTACCGCCACTCTTCGTTTATGCAAAAAATTCTTGAGGTCTTCCGACATAAAGGCAGATCCTTGGTCTGTATGAATGTATGCAGGCACTCCAAAAATTGCGAAAAGGGAGCAGAGGCCTTGAATAACTGTAGTGGCCATTACATCAAGGCATGGAATGACGAAGGGGAACCTTGAGTACTCGTCAATTACAGTAAGCATGTATTTATTGGGAGTTTTAGAATGTAGTGGACCCTTGAAATCCAGATTAAGCCTTTTCGAAGGCTGAGTGGCCTTTACGAAAGTGTTGCTTGAGGGGGCTTATAGAATCTTGGCTTATTTTCTGCACATATTTGGCAAGAGTTGGTAACTCTTTTAACATCTTCAACTGAATATGGTAAATTCCTGCTTCGGACTACATGTGTCATTCTTGTGATGCCCGGGTGGCACAATTCTCGGTGTATGCTCTGAAGATCAGATGAGCTTGCTGTTGGACTGCACACCCTTGAAAGTGCGTCAACTGCAGCATTCTCCTTTCCAGGGCGATAGGAGACGTCAAATGAATAACAGGAGAGTTCCATCCGTCATCTTGCAATTTTCTCATTTTTATTTTACTTGAGGTTTTCGGGTTAAACATGAATGATACCAATTTTGGTCGGTGATAAGGTGGAATTGTCTACCAATCAGATAATGCCTCCATTTTTGTAAAAGCTTCAACTATGGTGTACGCTTTTTTTTTCTATGGCAGTATGCCTTTGTTCAGACTTTGAGAGTGTCCTAAAGAAAAAAAGCTACAGGCCGACCATGTTGTTTTAAGGAGGCAGCTATTGCCGAATCAGATGCATCGGTTTCAACTACTAGTGGAGCTGAAGGATTAATGGCAGCAATGGCAGAATTAGCAATATCCCTTTTTAAATTTTGAAATGCTCTAATGGCTGAATCAGATAATGGAAAAAGTTCTTACTTGAGTAAGTAAATGTATTTTTTCAGAAAAGGACTCAACCCATTGGGAATAATGGGCAAACATGCCAAGGGCTCGTTGTAATGCAGCTATATTTCCAGGAATTGGTAACTCCATTAGGGGTTTAAGTCACTCGGGGTCCGGTCTCATGGCACCATTCCTGACTATGTACCCTAGTAGCTTGATGCTTTTCAAATTATATGAACACTTTTTCCTCATTAAGGGTCAGGTCATATTTATTTATGGCGACCATGAATCGTTTGAGGTTGTGGTTATGATCTTCCTTGTTATAACCGCAAATAGTGACATTGTCTATGTATTCCACAGTACCCTTTAATTTCTTCTTAGAAATGATTTCATCTATTCCCCTTTGAAAACTTGCGACCCCATTTGTAACCCCAAAAGGGATCCTACGGAATTGGTATAAACGCCACAAGCTTCGAATGCCGTATAAGGTTTTTCCTCCGGCTTGATGGGTATCTGATGGTAGGCACTCCTAAGGTCCAACGTACTGAAAATACGATACTTAGTGATATCGGAAACCATTTCTTCAATACGGGGCAGCGGATACGCATCAAGTTGCACATATCTGTTGATGGTCTGGGAATAATCAACAACCATCCTCTTTTTATGGTTCTCATTAGTCGTTATTAGGACCTGGGCTCTCCAAGGTGATTTGCTGGGCTCTATAATATTTTCCTTAAGAAGTCTCTTCACTTCCATTGCAATAAATTCCTTGTCTTTGAGCTTATAGCGTCTGGATTTTACTGACTATAGGTTTACAGTCAGAGGTTAGATTTGAGAAGAGAGATGGATATTGGACTTTTGCAGTTGCTAATCCACATATTTGCAGCTCTGGTTTGGTACCACTGTACGGAATTGTAAGGTGAGAATGTAAGTTAAGGAAATTGTGCCCTAGAACTACTTCACAGCAGAGGTTCCTCATTACCAGCAACTTGATTTTAGAATAGAAATTTTCTTTTAGCTCGAGGTTAACCGTGCAGAATCTGATTACCACGACAGGAAAAGGAAGTGGCCATCGATATTTAATTAGAACAGGGAAAAATTTTCCATTTGTTTGTTTCCACGATATGTGCATCGATAAAATTTTCCTCCCGTATCAATAAGAGCATGGAGATTTAGTCCGTTCACTCTGGCCGCACAATTGTTTTAGAGAGGCATTTGGGAGAGGCAGTCGATATGGTAGATAGAGATAGGGTGGCGGCTAAACGGGTTTTCTGTAAAGGGGCCGACCGACAAACCTTTAAAAAATGTCCCTGCTTGCCACATCCATGAAATCTACTGTTTGAGCCAGGCAGGATGAACGAGGCGTGTTCTGAAAAGCCACAGAAGTAGCACTTAATCTCAGCTGAAGCGATAGTAACGGGTTGTTCAATAGTATTTGAAGAATCCTTATCCTGGGGGTCACAATGTTGTGAATTTGAGCTGGGAATTTGTTGAGAATGAGAATGGGCAGGAATAATAGCCCCTGAAAAATCAGGTTGCGAATAGAGATCTGATTGTCCAACGTAAGGGCTAGTTTGTAGGCAGTAGCCAGATCCAAGTCCTTGTTTTCGAGCATCCGTTATCTGATTTGGTTAGACCATACTCCACTGATGAAGACATCTCTTATTAAGATATCCCTAGCTTGGTTTGCTGTCAGGGCAGTAAAATCACAGTCGCAACTTAATATTTTCAGGTTTTGAAGATACAGCTCTAGACTTTCTTCAGTCTCTTGATGCCGAGTAGCAAGTAAGTATCGTGCAAAAATGGAGTTTTTCTTCTTAATGAACATACCATCCAGAGTGCTTATAGCAGTATCGTAATTTTGACACCCGGACAAACACTTATAAATGGGATTAGAAACATGGTGTCATAAGAGGGTTAATTTCTGTGAGCCAGTCAATGCCGACGTAGAAGAAGACTGCAGCCCCGAAATAAATCCCTCGAACATATCCCTCCAATGTTGCCATTTGTCACTAGAGTCAAGGTCTGAAGTATCGTTCCAGTTGGTCAGGCTTGAGGTATCATTCTATTATTTAAAGTTGAATAAATTGTAATGAATAATCCGAGGTGAATAAACTTTGGTAAGCTTTATTCAACTTTAATACAGCTATAAAAAAAGAATTACGCTAGTATATTTATAAGCTCATGTGGAGTCGTCCATTACACCAAACAAGGGGGAGCAGGTTGTGGGAATTACTTACAACAGTATCAAAAGTATTTTTTTTACACAACTTTACTAGAAAGATTATCTCGTGTACACATTAAAGCACTATTATACTATTATAATCTCATTTTCTGTACTATTCAGTTATAAAAAGAATTAAAAGAAAATATGAACAGAAAATGTTGTCTTCAACAGGATGCATAAAATCCAAAGAGGGAACAATTACAATGGAAAATCTACTACAGAAATGGAACAAATCTGAGAGCTATATCATGAGAGAGAAGAGAAAGCAATAAATAAATAACCTGGAAAGACTAGTAGCATTATAATTTGATTTAAGATCACGACTGGCCATGATAAGGAGAAACAGAGCAACAGGACCAGATATGACAATATTTGATGCTGATGGCCTTAGACAATTTTGAGACTAAAGTTACTGAAATGACGAATGAAATATACAACAGTGGTGAAGTCAAATCAGTTTTCAGGGTGATACCAAGAAACTAAGTAAAAATAAATGCATACTTCATTAGATAACTTGATGTGCCACATGTGCTTTTATGATTTTAGTGATTAAATTTTGTTATAAAATTAGACTGGAAGTAGGGCAAGAATATTATGACGTTGTTCAAGACTGTGGGACATAAACTTATTTTTATGATCAAAATTATAGTGAGCAACACAAATAAAGAAAGATATTCTATAGATTAAGCAAAGTACTTGATAGGATTCAACATTAAGAACTACTTGAAATACTAGAAAAACTTGCTTTATACAGGGAAAGATATTTGTGTAATTTCTAACTTCTACTAGGGACAAACAGTGCTGGTGGAGAATGAATTCAATAAATATATGAACATAGGTAGATGACTGGGACCATGTTTTATCACCAGATTTATTTAAACCTAGACAGTAAGACCAATCTCGGGGAACTACATCTACCAGGATTTATTATAGGTGGACATAATTTTAAGTGTCATTTGTGTATCTTCTATTGATGACAGTCTTGTAGAGAAAACTGAAAGAACTCATAAATAAGGTAGTAAAGGAAAGCAAGAAGAAAGGACTATTAATTATAAGAAGGCAGAATGTGTGGTTATCAGAAAACAGGACAGCTGAAGATATGAGCTACATGTTGGGAATATAAAAATCAAGCCAGGGTCATAATAGAACACTGTACATGGGACACAGAAATCTGAAAGTGTATAAAATTAGCAAAAGATGCCTTTCAGAAAGTAAGCAAAGTATCAATTGGTAGGAAAATGTCCTTAACAACAAAAAGTGCTGAACTGCTATGTGATCCCCTATCTAACTGGGAGTGACTGCTGGACAATCCTTTTGTCGATGAAAAAAACTTGAAACAACAGATGTACTATTACCAATGAATGTTGAGAATATTATGAACAGCAAGGAATATTTTAAGGTAAATGTGAACTATATGGCAACTGATACTTATAAAGTTAGCAGCTGAAATTTTTATGACATATAGAAGAATTGGAGAATGTAACACTCAGGACATATTGATGGGAAGAGAAGCAGGTGAAAACCGTAAATAACCTATTTAACAAGTTTGAACAAGTGAATTACAAAACAATAACAATAGATGGTAAGGGTCAAAAGTTATTTAGAGTAACAAAAAAGTGAAAGGAAATGGAACAGTATCTGACTGTACTATCTAAAATTGGTTAAATCATTTTTGAGGGGAGGGGTTGTTGTCCCTTTTGAACTGAAGCCCTGAAATGGATGGCTGCCAGTTGTCAATTATGATGTTTTAACAAGCCTTGTGTGGATGGAAGATTTTTTGATATATTAATGAAATAGAACAAATTTGACACCAGAAATTGTCATTGTACAAAAGCAATTTTTGGATGTCTCTGGATGGAATAACTGGATTTAATTGTGAACAGAAATACAGTGGAAATGCTTTCTAGAAAATATTTAAGCTATCATCTCATGTTAAGTATTAAAGTCCTGCTTGAATGACACAATATAGATAAAATGTAAAATAAATAAGAAATTACAAAAATGTACAGTTAAACTAATCTCTTTGAGAAAAAAAGTTCCGATATTCATCTTTATTCAGTTTTTGTTAAATCATCTTGAATCAATTTTTTTTATATTTATTTCTATTGTATAAATGTCTCTATAAATATAAAGAAATATAGTGGCAATGGAAAGGCAGTTTCTGTTGACTTGGATTAGCTTGCTTTAGCTATCTTGCTGAACATGCCAGTTTTCTTTTCCTATGTAAATAGAGAGCCTTATTCCTGCACTTTAATATGGAACACGGTACTAATATATATATATATATATATATATATATATATATATATATATATATTGTAGTTTTCCTGAATGTTTGCATCAAAACTGTCTCAGCCATCTGATTGTTTCCACTCATTCTCTCTTTCTCCTTTGCTCATATTGATCAGTTTGTGCAATGAACAGAACTCGGATTGCTTCTGCATTGTGCTGTCTGCACACAAACTTTAGTTGTGAAAAGAGGAGGAAGAAAAATGCCCCCCCCCCTCTTAACTTCTATTCAGGTCTAAATATTTGTTTCCTCACTTCTGCTGCTACTTCTCCTCACTTTTCCAGCAGTGTTATTAGAAGCTGTGACAAGAGTTAGGGTTGCAAGAGATTGGCAAACTATTTCTAGTGTTAAAATTTAAAATGACATAATCTTCACTGCTCCTTGGATTGCAAAGGTCTGCAGTCCCATACCTGATGCCTTGCAGCTCTGCCAATTGTCGACACAGATAATTCTTCAAAATTTTCTTCTGCTGCTGTGAGAAAAGTCTGTTGCTAGGAAAAAATATTTAAGCTCATTTTAAAATAAAATATCTTATTTTGAAATGTTATCCTCTCCGTTCCAAAGTAGAAGTTGTTTATTCCCATGTTCATTTGTTTACATTGGAGTCAGAAAGTAATGCTCTTTTGTCCCCAACAAGGAATCATCAATTCTTACTTGGTTGCTTTCGTGTAACTCGGCTGATGTCTGTGAGTAAGATGGAACTTGTATAGATTATTTTCAGTTGTTCTAATATCCTGGTCTTTTTTTATGTTATTATCACGTTTCTGCCATTTTTGACATTCAGACATCTTCAGGTGTTTGTCGATCTGGGCAATCATCAAGGATAAATACCTGAAGAAGGCTAGAAAGCATAATGGCCAAAATGTTTTGAATATGATAAAGATGAGGTCATTAGCCTAACTTTAAATAATATAAATGAGTCCTCATCCCAGAAATTCAGACATATTGAATGTCTGTTTAATGTGAAACCTGTTCATTTTTGTCTGATTTTACCAATGTAAAAAGTGGGTGCTGAAAAGTTCTCTGCCCGTTTCTTTGTCTTAAAAGATTTGTAAGGTTACTTTTAGTTAAGATCAAATTCTTTTTTTTTCTTGTAGGAATTGTGTACTTTTACAGTAGAAATTTCATTAGACAAGTTAGAACAGATAGTAATATTTCAAACTAGTAGTGATACTCAGGATAGCCAACATTTTTTTTTTGTGCTCCCTGCTGCATTTGACTTTGCATATGTTGAAAGAAGGTTTTGTGAAATTGCTATAGTTAAAGTGGCTTGATAGTGATACAAATTACTTTGTAATGGAAGAGAGCTATGGAAGAAAGATTTATTCTCCCATTTATGTTTTCCCTCGTTATAGGCATTATTATATCCAGGATATAATAATTCTGTAATGCATGGATGAAATGAGATGACCAAAAGGAGAAAAATAAATGACAAACTTGCTTTGTTCTCAGAGATACTTTTATATCACTAAGACATACACAAAACTATATATACATGTATACACGTGTGCCACGTGGAGAATAATATATCACATATATCTACACAGCAATGCAGAGTGTAAGGAGAAACAAAAAGAAAGGGTCTTACATATAATGTGGAGATACCCCTGTACCTGGAGAAACCATGTTTAGGACTCCAGATTCAAATGGCTGGATTCATCTATGTCCATGATGATGACATAGTGAATGGGAAACAGTGAGTCTTGAGTTTTCCCAAATTGAGGACTGCAAGCTGAAGTTTTTTTCTATATCAAGGAAAGATATATTCCAAAAGGGAAATGGCATCATGGATTTGTAAACTGCTGGGAGAGGCAGATTTAGCCTCTGCCAAGGCTAAAAAAAAAAATAAATAAATAAAAGCAACCTTTTGGTTTTGCTGTTATCAACAAACTGAATTTGGCTGCTGCTTTCATCACTCTATGGTGTGACATCACCAAGTGGCTGTCACTTGACCCATGCGACTTATCTCCACCATATGGGAGATAATCATCATATGTATCCTTACAACTGAATCAAAACGAGCACAATACTTTATGTACAGGAAGTCCATATAGGTGAGCATAGTTCTTATTCATTGGCTGATGACTACGTATAATATTGACATATATGTAATGATTTGCTTGAATAGGTAAGCAATTTTGTTGCCAGCAATCATTTAGAGGAACTTGTGAGTGATTATGATCTACAGTGGACTGTACATTCCATGATTTGTGGTGTTTCTTTCCTTGGTGGCAACCCTATTTTGAAGTCTCTGTGCTTGCGTCACAGAATCAACCCACTCACAGGAACAGATAGGTTAAAACATTTTGACACTTGTTTTTCATCTACAATATGTTTATAATTGATATTTGTTAGATTTTCAAAATATTAAAGAACATCAGCATTGGTAACTTTAGCAATTTGAGCAAAGTCAGAACAATGATTAACTGTAAGTTTCTGAACATCTTGATTTTTGAAGTTGCTTCTATAAACTGGTATCATCATCATATATATTTAAACGGAAACATTTTGTTAAAAACAAAGAACATAATATCAGTTTTCCTATATGGCAGTGAATGTCAGACAATCTCCTCATAGATGAATAAGAGACTGGAAACAACAGAAATGTCGTTCTACAGAAAGATGCTGAGAATACCATGGACTGAACATCTTAGTAATCAGGAAGTTTTAAGGAAAAGTAGAAACAAAAAGGACACATAGTCGCTTTCCAGCCTTGGTTTTGTAGGAGATGACTTATTTTTCACTCTTATCCACAGATGCAATTTTGAAAGCCTGTTGCTTTATAAATGGCAAATGTTCAGATGAGCTCCACTCTTTAGTTTCACCAATTCAGACCTTTGTAGTTAGGAATTGCCCTTCTACATCCACAGTCTAATTGCCCACATTTCCTCTGTATTTCATTCATAAGAAGAAACTTCCAGATTTTTCCTGAGAACTGCTACTCTGTGGAACAACCAACCATTGATGCTTCCCTAAACACTATAATACAATCTTTTTAGTTCAAGGGTCAATTAATATCTGTCATTCTTATCCTCACTTACTTCTACATCCACCTACCTCTTTTTACACTCAGTAACCCTCTACCATGACTGGCTCTTGAGGCTGGATTTGGGTGAACTGTTAGTATAAAAAAAAATTTTAATAAAAGGTTGATATTGGCAAGAAAGAGAGATAAATATGACCAATATAAACAAATTTAGAAACAGTAAGAATAATAAAGAGACTGATAAATGTTATGCCTAACAATATCTGGGGTAAAAGCTACATTTAAAAAAAAAAATCCACACACACATATATAGAGAGAATGTGGCAGGTAAAGAATTTTTTTATTCAGTTTTTCAAATGACAGTATTATTTTTGGTTGTTGATAATACTGTTAATTTAAAAACATCTAATTGTAAAAGACATTTAAAGATAAAGTACTTTGAAAAAAAAAAAAAAAAAATTACTCCAGCCAGTGATAGGGGTTTGGTGCTGCCCAGGGACAACTCCTTGATTGTATTCCCCCTGAATCTGAAGTAGGGGAGCTTATAGGACCTAGTACTGAGTAAAGAAGACATGTTAAATGTGTAAAAATAGATGAAATATGAAATAAGCACTTCATTCAAATTAAATATAAACTGAATTTTATTGGATGCCCAGGGCTGTCACACCCTCTGCACCCCATTTTGCATGCTACTGACTCCAGCTGAAATCTATTGCTGTATTTTGAATGCTCATCAAGGTACCCCAACAAGGAATTATTACTACTCCTATACAACACAGCATAGAAGACCAATGGAAAAATATAGAAGAAATTAGCTCCTTAAAAAAAATATATATTTTTATAATAATAATAAAGATAGGAAACTTTAATTATTCATTTTGATTATAATTTATTTCATGAACACTAGACTTTTCATCTCTTCAAATCAAAATCTCCTTAGTAAATTGAAATGAATAATTAAAGTTTCCTTCAGAGTTTGTCTATATTTCTGAGATGAGGTATTATGTACAGTATTTACATTAGTCGGACTATTGTCCTCATCTTTGTCGCCATATTTGTCTAACGTTTGACCGTTGTCGCTCCGGCCTTCTTCAGGTGGTTGGAATTTCAACTGAACCCTTTATTTCGATAACTGATAACTGACATCCATCAAACATGGCACGTGGAATTAGAACAGTCTACCCCAGTGATCGAAATAAAGGGTTCAGTTCAAATTCCAACCACCTGAAGAAGGCCGGAGCGCATAAATGCCAAACGCTGTGACAAATATGGCGACAAAGATGAGGACAATAGTCCGACTAATGTAAATACTGTAAAGTTTCCTTCTTTATTATCATTATAATACTCTGTATTCTACACTGAGCTCTCCCTAGATTTATATCCTCCTTGGAATTATATATGGGAGGAAGTACAAATTTGAAAGCATCAATTAATAAAGACATTCCATGATAGTATTTTCAGGCTTATAGCCATATCATGTTGGAACTGTTTCTTGTCCCATCACTGAAGTTAAGCCTGGTCAGAACTTAGATGGGTGACCACTGAGGAATTCCAGGTGTTGTAAGCTAGGTGACAAGCCTAGTAAGCCGGTGATGGATACAATCTGACTACTTATACTAACAGAAGACAAGGTGTTTCTGTTCTGACAGGTTACAGATGCTAATTGGATTTGGCTAGAGTAGGATTGATATTTAAAAACTAAGGTCAAAGAATCCAGGTCAACTGCATGGTCTATGTTTATGATTTCACAGCTCTAAGTGAATCTGCAAAAGTCAATAGAGAAGATTAGTTACACTCACTTGTTACATTCAGGAATTAAGATATTTAACAAAACAAAAACAAAAATGAACATCTATCACCAATGATTTATTTCTTCTTTTACTTCTCTAAACCAATAAGAATGCTTAAGATGGGATGAATACAGTAGATCTGCTTGTTCCAGACAGTACCAAGTTAGATTGTTTTCCAAGACTTTTTTTTTTTTTTTTTTTTTTTTTTTTTTTAAGCATTACGCCCCAAGCAAGGCATGAAGCCACTAGGATGCAGGGGGTTGCGGAAGATTTGGAGCAAGAGCAGATAGGAGTGATAGAAGGATGAGGAGAAGGATGGTGGGTAGATCAAGGTAACTGGAGATGTCGATTGACATTACATTTGAATAGTTGGAGATTATAGCTTCAGGGAAACAGTAATTGGGGAGGGTGTTCCACTGGCGAGAGGTGCGAGGTATGAAGCTATTGGAGAAGAGACGGCTACATTTGAAAGTTTCTACGGTGTAAGGGTGGGCGCAGGATGCCAGCCTCATAGGGCGCTTGAATACATGGATTCTGGGAACCAGTGAAAGCAGCTCATCAGAGCAATTACCATGGAAGTATTTGTAGAAAAGACAGAGAGAGGTGATTGTAGAAAAGACAGAGAGAGGTGATGGCACGTCTGTGAGAGAGTGACTGCAGACGAGGCGCTAGATCAGGGCCAATTATATTACATATCCGTCTCTGGATTATATTACATATCCATCTCTGGATCTTGTCAAGAACTCCGAGGTAAGCAGAAGGTGCTCCAGACCATATATGACAGCAATACTCCATGCAAGGGCGAATGGTTGTTTTGTATATTTGGAGTATCGATAGGAACTGAAGGAGAATCCGTTGAGAACAACCTTCAATTCTCGGTTTGACAGGATTGATTGTATTAGATCAAACAGTCAACCAGTAACACCATACCCCTGGAGCTTACGAAGAAGGCCGGCGTGCCAAACCCTATCAAATGCTTTGGAGATGTCGAGGGCCACGGCACGAGCCTCACCGTTATTATTGGTAGATGGTTTCAGTGATGGCCGTAAGCACATCAGCTGTAGATCGGGCATAGCGGAAACCATATTGCTTGTCTGAGAGCAGATTATGGGATGTAAGGTGATTAACCACTTCGGCATTGATTAGGGCTTCGAAGACTTTGCCGAAGAGGGGTAGGAGACTAATAGGACGGTAATTAGAGGGGTCAGAGGGGTCTCCAGAGTTCTTAAACACAGGAACAAAGGATGAGGACTTCCAGCAGTCAGGAAAACAGGATTCCTTGAGGCAGTAATTATACAGTTTAGAGAGGGTGGGCGCTAGTTCAGGCGCGCATTTCTTCAAGACAATGGCTGGTATGCCATCTCCACCACTAGCCTTGTGGGGGTCTAAGTTGGAGATAATGCCCAGTACCAATGACGGGGTTATGTGTAAGCCGCTCAATAAGGCCTTAGTTCTTGGAGGGAAGTCTGGTATGGGTACACCGGTTTTGTTTTTCTAAAAATCCGACCTTGTCTACCTAAATCAGCTCTAAATTGTAACATACAAAATGCAATAAAACAAAGATACTATTTAATTTTAAATTCTTTTCATTGCTTTTATTTGTTTTTATGAATATGCATAATATTTTTGATGAAAAATGTATTTTTAAAGAATTAATTGTTATTTCATAAATTATTTTATTATTTTTACATTAAAGTTGTTAAATATTGTAAAATTAGTGGAAATGCCAAATTCTGTATTTAATGGGTTTTTTTTTAAGTACATGTATCTGTACAGATTATAAATGGCACAAGTTTTTTGCAATCAACGAACCAACATTTACAAAAATCTTACTGTTTTTTGCCTTTTGTGCCTATAAAAACAGTTATAATTCAAATATACGGAAACCCTGAAGAAAAACATGATACAATAAAAACATCACGTGATTTTGTATATAATGACTTGTGTTACTTCAACATTGAATTTCTAGAGTTTTCATTAAATTATTTATTGGGAGGTGGGGGGTAAATATATATATATATATATATATATATATATATATATATATATATATATATATATAAAAATATATATATATATATAAAAAAAACTCAAAAAAAAAATTTATAATTTCTATCATTCCTGAAGAGTTTCTGAAAGTTTAAAGACAGAAAATTTTTTTAAAATAATTAAAAATTACTTTGTTCTTTCCCCTTAATAGTAACATAAACATTTTACCGCTAAAATTCTGCTTTCGTCAAGTTTAAGGCCGTTTTTATCATGCTATGCCTACCAATAACAAGCTAAATAAGTTGTTCACGTAAAGGTAAACTGTCACTTATGACCTTCCGTACTATAACTTTCTTCCCGTAAACATCACTTGTCAATCAAAACTCACATGTCACTCGTCAATCAACACTGCTGTTAAGAAGACCGACTTTCTCTCATTTGAAAAAACATTTTTTCAGCAAAGAAAGTAATTAATCTTTGTTTCAAAATATATTAAATGAACTTTATAATTTCTAATTTTCTTAAATTAATTTTTTAAATATCATAATTGATTTATTAAATGAATTTTAAATGGAGCCTTTCACTTTTGTAAACAAAACAATTGACAATTGATTTTCTGTCAATTTTGCTAATTCAAAAACATTTGAGATTTTTAATGAAAATTTTGGACGTGCTAGAAATCATTAAAAAATGTAACAAAATATTAAAAAAATACTTTGATCTTTCCTTTTGATAATAACATTAACATTTAGATGATAAAAAATTATTTTCATCAAGTTTAAGGCCTTTTTTATTCATGGTATGCTATTTTTTTATTGATCTCATGAACATACCTAAATGTGTGTGTATGTGTGTGTAGGATGTATAGTAGTTTCTGAAACAGAAGTGGTAGTGATGAGACAAAATGGGAAAGCTTATAAATGATGCATTTCACCAATATATGTTCTTGGCTTCTTCAGGTCAGAATAAAAGACAGAACTCTAAGAAAAATGTGTCAGTATTCTTGAGGATGAAAGAGGCAATAAATTACCTTATCAGATCCCATGATTACAATGAGTTCATTATATATATGTGTGTGTGTATATATATATATATATATATATATATATATATATATATATATATATATATATATATATGAAAATTTCTCGATTTAACCAGTAGAGAAGACAATATTTATGAATAAAAATGACAATAGGAAAACTGGTAATTGCTGATGCGTTTAGGTCCAAAAGTGGGCTTTATCAAAGCAAGATAGCAACAGTTTTGGCAATTTATTTTATAAATGCCTGCTTCAGAAATATTTATAAAATAAATTGCCAAACTATTCCTCCCAATATATTGGCGAAACAAGTAGAAGTTTGAAAAAACACATTTATGAGCATGAAAGAGACCTCACAAAAAACAACTTAGCTAATGCACTAGTCATACATAGAAATAAATTCAACCATAATTTTGATTTTAAAAATGCTACACTGATAAAAAAAGAAAATAACTCACTCAGAAGGAAAATTCTGGAGAGTGCTGCCATAGAAAATTACCCAAATATTAATCTACGCCCAGGTTTTTTCCCCATTTCACCTTTCTTAACAAAATTACTGCTCTGACAAACAAATATACACAACAGATTCATAAAATTAAAAGAAAATGGTTGAATACATCAACACAGATATAATGACAATATTCTCCACACGTGACAAATACTGACGTTATTTTCAGTTAAAAATATGAAAATAGCGTTTCTCTACATTCCAGTTGCTAGGTACATTCTGTTTTTTTTTTTATTAGTTACTTTGTTCAATTAATTTCATTTTCGTATTTTGCTTTGATAAAGTCCACATTGGATGAAACGCACACAGCAATTACCAGTTTTCCTATTGTCAAGTTTATTTATAAATATATATATATATATATATATATACATATATATATATATATATATATATATATATATATATATATATATGGGATAAGAAGTATGAGATAATTATATATTTTATATTTCAAGAACAGCTGAGGAAATTGTAAGACAAAATGTAAAATATTTATTTGTGACGCATTTCATCCATTAGGGCTTCATTGGACTGGGTTTGTTTATAGTCACGTCAACAAACCCTGTCCAATAACAGATGAAATATGTCAGAAATAAACATTTTCCATTTTGTCATACAGTGTGTGTATATATATATATATATATATATATATATATATATATATATATATATATATATATATAAATATTAAATGACACTGGGTTCCACACCCTTTGTGATCATAAAGTCATGAAACCCAGGCTCACAAACTTACATCAATGCAATTTATATATGTGTGTGTGTTTGATTCTTGTCAGAAGACGCATAATTTCTATGTAATTTCTTAGACATTCAGGCTGCTAAATGTTGTTGCTACTGTTTATTATAAACAGACCATTTACTTAATTATTTGTATCTTTAAAAATAATGCATAAACAGAAAATATATTAAAATAATTGACGGACTTAGTCCATTTCATAATATATGATGTCATTTGTTTGCATTAAGATACACTTCAAGCAGATATGACCATTTGAGAGAAATCATGGGGTATTTGTAGTTTAAGAGCAGTAATTTGACCTTACTAATGAGATGATTCCTCCGTAGTTAAATGGTATAGCATGTCAGGCTATATGACAGTTCCGTGCAGGATACATGTTCGTTTCCTATTGTTTCTGTTCAACTAACAAGAACATCATTTATTTAAGTTGCAAAAGAAATGATCCCCTACTTATTCATACCCTATTTAGGTCATTTCTCTATAGATCAGTTTTATTTTTCTCTTTTTCATATTTTCTTCTTGCATGATAAACACAAGGAAAGTGAAAGTTTGGTCTCCCTCGTGTCTGAAATTCTTATTTTCCCACTGGTATCAAAAGTTGCAGTTCACTCCAAGGTAAAAGCCAAGACTTTGTATGCTGATTTCACAAGTTAAACTAACATACCCTACATCTAATCCTAACACAACATAATCTTCATAACCCCATTTTTTCTTGTTTGAAATTAAGTAAAATTTGATCAATCTATACATATATAAAGGGCAGTTGTGTGTGTCTGTGTCTAGCTAAAACCAAAAAACTACAGTAATTTTTGACAAAGTAATTATGAAGAAAAATATACAGAAAAAACAAACAAAAATCTTAATATGCAATTATGCTGTATTAATGTTAATATAAAGTCGACGTCGGACGTTTCGGTCTATTTAAGACCATCTTCATGGACATTTTCATTTAAACATAATAAACATTAGAACATATAAAAATTCAACACGAAAAGACAATGGACATAAGAGCACAACTAATCCAAACAGATAACTGAAATTTTTATATAAGATCAGCGTTCCGTTTAAATATGATCACGTCGTCGTCACATGGGCGATGTTGTGAAAACGTATTCGAAGATGATTATAAAGTAATTATATATACACTCATTATCACCCAAGCCAGCTTTTTTTAAAAAAAATTATCATTGTATGATTTGTATTTACATATTTATTTTAAATTTAAGATGCATTAGAATGTATTCTAAATTCTCAGAATTAAAAAGTAAAAAATGAACAGTAATAATTCTTATCCTTGATTAGGATTACCATTCGCTTTTACTTTTTTATTCTACTGATACATTTAAAAATGCTATACATGTATGTATTTTTAAAATTTCTATTCTCTTCACATCTATAGTAAATAAAAGCATAACTTTAAAAAGATAAATATTAAAACAACAAAGTAAATTTAAAAGAAGAATATTAAATACAATTATTTGATAAAATGTTGAATATTTATTTATATTTATATTTTATTCAAATATTCGAGTGTTTGTGTGTCCAGCTAAAACATCTAAATAAAGTAAATAAACTTAAAATATAATTAAACATATTTAATTTAATGTTACTATTTATTTTGGAGGGGATTATTAATAAAAAAGTAAATAAACTTAAATTAAGATATATTTAAACTTGAATTTATTTTCACATTTATAGTAAATAAAAGCATAACTTTAAAAAATGAATATTAAAACAACAAAATAAATTTAAAAGAAGAATATTAAATATAATTATTTGACAAAAAATTTAATATTTATTTATTCAAATATTTGAGAGTTTGTGTGTGTGTGTGTGTCCATCTACAAAATAAATATACAGACAAACCTTTCATCTACAGAACCCTATCAATGGACTTCAGAGGCAACAGGCAAAATAAAAAAAAAAAAAAAAAAAACTCTGCAGAAAAATTCCAAATTATCAGTGATGTATTTCAAAATTTTCAGGTTTAGCGGAATGAGTCATATTAGTTCTCAAATTGACCACATGGTGGCAGTGGCAGGCCTTTCAATTGTAAACAAAGACGGGTGCATGAAAAAGTATTATTTTTATTATTTGATTAAGATATCTATATTAAGTATATATTTATTTATGCCATACATAGATGTTTATAGTATTTACATTATGATCATAACTACCGGTAGTTACTATAGTGGTTTTTATAACTAAAAAATAATCCGTTCTCATCTACAATCGGCTTTAATGGACCACCCTTCTCCCACCTCTTAGTCTGTTGACGAGAGGTTCGTCTGTATATGCAGACTCGGTATCACCCTAAAGGGCAGATGTCTGAAAATAATTTTTTTTATTCAATCTTTAAAAAATAAACTTCATTGTTTTTTTGGTTTGCAACTAACTTTAAATAATTTTAAATTAAGTCTTATTAAAGCAAAAAACTATAGCGAGCCTTATTTTTTTTTTAAAAAATAATTTAAATAAAATATAGTTAGATTCATAAAACAAATATTCAACTTGACTAATGTTGACTGTAACTCATGTCTGTCTCTGCTAAATTTTTGACTAAAATTTTTCTTTTGAAATACAAATATAACTTGAAATTTAAACATAATCACTTTTCAAAACTAAATTCTCAATTTATCTTGCTTGCTTCTAGACTCTTTCAAAATAGTAATTAAATTCATTTACAGAGAAATGTTTGCTTCTTTAATGTAACGTTTAAAAGTAAAATTTTAGTTACTTAAATCTAAATTCCCCCTTTAAAATAAATAGTAAATAATTATTTTTTGAAGAAGTAAGGTTCACTATAGTTTTTGCTTGAAAAAAATGATTAAATTAAATGTTTAAATATATCTTAATTTAAGTTTATTTACTTTTTATTAAAAATAATTTAAAAAAGGTTAATGAACTTTTATCTAAGTTTGATTTGTTTGAAAACAACATTAACAGAGTATTTATTATTTAAATCAAAAAATAAAGTGTCTTTTTGAATAAAAATGTTTGGATGCTCAGCCCCCTAAGCTCCCCCCCCACCTCCATCTGAAAAATATTAATAAATTGTCACTAATAAACTATTATTCAGAGATCTTTCTAGCAATGCCAGGTATCCTTGCTAGTATCATATAAATAAAAATAGATTTCAAACACTTCCAAATTAGATAGCCATTATAATGAAAATGTAGTTAAAAAGCATATCTGTTACATTTTAATTGGCCTATATGATGCATATTTGTAATATATTCAAGTAAATTAATCCACTTATTTACTGGTTACCAACTGATATAAGCTAAGTCCCGCTAAGTTTGTTGGCAATTAAAAAAAGAAACTTTTTTGCAGGTTAAGTTTTCAAGCAGAACTTAACAGGGAATCAAATTAATGTTGCCAAATTTCTTGTAAGAAAATAATAGCAAGGGCAAGGCTGGACATGTTTGAATTTCAAAGATCTTTACATATAATTATATCTTCATTTTTTAAAAAAAAAATTAAATTCTGAGAAATTGTTATTTTAACTTATAAACTGAAGTGACCAAAAATTAGTGGTATTAGTGACATCTAGAATTGTTGCCTGTGTATACCTACCTTATATATGTTCCAGCTGTAGAGTGAGTGGTCATGGTTAAATTTAAATAAATGGTAGAACTGCCCAACAAACAGATGTGACAAAATTTGCAGTAAACAATTACAATAACAAAAAAAAAAAATCAGGGCAAAAACTAATATAATCAAGCAAACAATATATGCAAGACAAATTAACAGCAATAAGTTAAAGCAACAGTAATATGGCAAAAAGTTCACAAGGTAAGAATTGAGGTTGACATACAAGAAAATTTGGATAAGTGAATGTAGCATTCTGACATCAAGACAGACCAAAACTGGTTCAGATGAGACCAAAATCTTATTGGCTAGGAAGAAATCCCAGCATGCATTTGTGTGCTTCTGCCTATAAATCAGGAAGGGTAAAGTATTTTGCAGTAATTTCTAGCATAGATTGGAACCAACACCAGCACTGTGCATGAGTTTCTTGTTTAGTGTGGCTGCATGGAATTTAGTGGTCATCGGCTCACCAGTAGAGTATGTGGAAATCAGCTGAGTTCCTGAAACCAGTTTTATCATTTGCACACAATGCAGGGTCACATTATCTTGCTTGAGAAAACCATCACTACAGGAGAATATGGTGAACAGAATGAGATGCAAATGGTTTGCAACATGATCTCCACATGATACATTTATCAAGAAAGACACCAGTTTCACTAGATGACATTGCAAAAAGAAAATGTTCCACAGTATTACAGAGTCATTACTATATATAAATGTATTACTCCAAGCACAACTAGATTGGTAGAAACATGTTCTTGTCATGAAAAACTCCAGTTTCACTAGAGGTCCTTAAAGAATCCAGCAGAATACATTCCCACTCCAGTAGAGAACCATTACCATCCTGTTCAACATCCCATGAACAAGCTGGATCTATGACCTCAAGTGGTGTTCCTACATGTGAATTCATATATTCTAAACAAAAGAGGTGGGAATGAGATTTGTCTAACCAGGTAACATAATGCTAGTCTTCTATGACTTAATGGCAATGTTCTCTGGCTCAGGTGAGGTGAAGTAACTAATGCCATGATATCAACAATGTTACCCTTTCTGGTTAACAACTATAAAATCCCACAGAATACATTATACAGTGTTTTTAACTGGCACCAGCATTGAAGTGGGATATGATTTGTCAGCAGTCCAATTTTTTCCTCACTTGTGTGCCACTGATGTCTATCCAGAATTCATATATATTTCTGATATGTCCTTGCTACTTTTGCCTGAGAAAAACTTTGATTGCCATCTTAAAAAAGATAGTCTAATCCTTCTGCAGTGAAACAATGTTCTATCTTGCTCTCATCCCATGGCTGCCACAACTACAATAGCTCTTTATTTTACACCTATGTCATTTGGTTGGCTATATGTCTACACGTGGTGGAAGGTGAAACCATCTGGGGTTTTGCTGTCTCTAATTTTTTGCCTCTTCATTTTATTGTCAGTTGTTATAAAGTATTTTAGCATTTTTTTTAATACATTCATTTTTATTTTATTTTTTTAAAAGTATTTTTCATTTTATTTTTGTTGCTTTTTATCAAAACTCTAGGTCATTATTATTAAGTATTTGTTGAAGCTTGAATAAGCATGGAATGATAATAATACAACACAAAATGTACGTAACAAAATGTATTGAAACAATGAAAAAAGGTACACAATATTTACAGGTAGTTTTGGTATATTCTTGGGAAGACTGTTCCTGCAGAATGGGTTGACTAAGTCGCAGTCGGGCAGAGTCTCTGGATTCGATCTCTTAATCTTCCGTCGTCTTCCGGTACCAACCCATATTTATATGGTCGGTACTCCACTTATGTAAATTAGGTGTATCATACACAACACCCTCCTCCCAAGCCTTGGAATCCCTTTTGGATTTCAAATTGGCTTCCTATATGGGTTGATGATTATGGCTATTTCTTTGTAGATCCATTTGCCTAATTTTAATATTTTTTTCCGTTTTGGATTCACGTTCAATGGGTCCGTCAACTTCCGTTTCCTACGGATCTTCTTGGTTCAGGTGTATTCTGTGGAGGTTCTACCTGAAACATATCATACATTATATCAATGGGATCTTCGTCCTCATCCGGTATACACTCTTCTTGCTCTATACCGTAATCTTTTTTAGTTGGTTTTGGTGCCTTTTATAAGTATTCTTCGCCCCTTT
Organism: Acanthosepion pharaonis; assembly: GCA_903632075.3. NCBI lineage: Eukaryota > Metazoa > Mollusca > Cephalopoda > Sepiida > Sepiidae > Acanthosepion > Acanthosepion pharaonis. The sequence continues at coordinate 599,882 of CAHIKZ030005100.1, read as the reverse complement.
AATTATGTAAATCAGGTCACCGATTCTCTTGTCCACTATGCCTCGTTCCCAGAACTCAACGTTGTTTTTATAGCACTTGAAAAACACCTTCTCTCCGGGAGTGTATCTTTTTCTCGCTGTATACATGGTATTTTTTACTGTATTTTTTCCTGGCAAAAGCTTGTCAAACACTGACTTAACTTTCCTAGCGAACATTAGTTCAGCTGGTGCCATGTTTGAGTGTGTTCTCTGGTTTGGCGTGATTCTGTATACTTGTAAGAATTGCTGAAGTGCCTTTTCCGTTGGAACTCCTGAGGCTTTCTTCAGAGCACGCTTTAAAGTATCGACAAATCTTTCTGCGAGTCCATTAGACCTCGGATGATCGGAGGCGTCGTTATGTGGTTAATTTGATATAACTCACAAAATTCCTTAAATTCTTCAGAAGTGAATTGTGTACCATTGTCACTCACAATACACTCTGGCACAATCGAACCGTGCAAATAGTTCATGCAAATAAGTTGTTGTGGTATTGGGCGTGGGCTTTTTTACAGCGTAGTACTTCCGCCATTTTGTAAAACTATCTACCACTATTAAGTAGTAAAAATCTTCTACTGGACCAGCGAAATCAATGTGTAATCTTGTCCACGGATGATCCGTCTTGGGCCATGGTTTGTATACTATAGGTGGTGCCTTAGCTGCTAACGCACACCCCTTACATCGATGAACCATGTTTTCGATATCCACATCCATTCCTTTCCAATACACAAAGCTTCGCATTAAGCTTTTTGTTCTATTAATACCAGGTGACCCATATGAAAGTCCCAAGTATTCTTTTCTGCAACTTTTTTGGTATTACTACTCTCTCACCATATAATAAAAACTCCGTCACCTATTGAATAAATCTCCTGCACTTTTTGGTCATTCGCTACCATTTTGCTTTTAATTTCTAAAATGAAATCATCGCTTTCAGCTTCTTTTTTAATTTCATTTAAGCGTAACCGGTAGCTCTCTTACAATGTTGTTTACCATGCTTTTCACCTCATAATCTGCTCTGATATTTGCAATAATTGATTCTTGAATCTTTCTTCTTGCCTCGGTACTAGTCTTGATAGACTATCCGCATGAATTATCTTTTTGGATGATAGGTGCTTTATGTGAAAATCATAATTGAGAAGAATGGTTCCCCATCTTAACAGACGATTTGCTGTATAAACGGGTAACCCTTTCTTTGAACCAAAAATGGTGATCAGTGGTTTATGATCCGTTTCAAGGATAAAATGTCTGCCGTGGATGTACCTGTGAAATTTTTGTATGGCAAAAATGATACTCAGTGCCTCTTTTTCTATCTGAGAGTAACTTCTTTCTCCTGGGAGCAAAGTTCTCGAAGCGTGTGCAATTGGTTTTCTAGAACCATCTGGCATTATGTGTTGAATACACGCTCCTATCCCGTATGAACTATATTGCCACTACAATATCCAGTTTTGGATTGTAATGGGTTAAAAGAGGTCGGACGTAAGCATTTTCTTTATTTCATCAAAGGCTTTCTGACATTCTACCGTCCATTCCCATGCCTTGTCTTTTTTTAGCAGTTCATTCAACGGAGCTCTTAAATTGTACATTCCTTTAATGAACGCTTGATAATAATTTGCAAGCCCTAGAAAACTTTGTAGCATCGCCACATTAGTGGGCGTCGGCATGTCTCTAATCGCAATGGACCTTTCCGGATCTGGACATCTGCCATTTTGTTGATTATGTGCCCTAAATACTTAATTTCCTCCAAACCAAATTCGCACTTTGACTCTTTGACTTTAAATCCAAAGTCCTGAATTTTTTTAAATACTTGATTGAGATGCTCTCGATGTTAGTCGACCGATTCGCTCCCTTACTATGATGTCGTCTAAGTAAGCGCATGCAAAGTCTAAATCATTCAGCATGACGTCCATAGCTTGTTGAAAAATGGCAGGTGCCACTTTAATACCAAAAGGAAGCCTGTTGTACTTGAATAACCCTCTATGCGTGTTTATCCCTAGTAACTTCAACATTCCTCTTCGACGGGAATTTGGAGATAGGCATCTGATAAGTCAATTTTGAAAATATAACTCCACCATTTAGCTTGTTAAAAATCTCCTCCGGACTCGTAACGGGTAATGGTAGTCCCATTACCGAGTTCAACCCTGTCGAAAAATCAACGCAGACTCTGACTTGGTTTGATTTCTTTTTTATGCACACAATCGGCGCAGCCCATGAATTAGATTCTACTTTCAAATAATTCCCATTTTTTCCAACCTATCAAGTTCTTCGTTAATTTTCTCTACACTTTAAAGGCACATTACGTTTCTTTTTAAAAATTGGCATAGTATTTTCCTTTAATTCGAATTTGGCTTCAAACTTGTTACATCTTCCAAGACCAGGTGTGAAAGTTTCCGGAAACTTTTTTAATTCCTCATTAATGTCCTGTCTTGTTTGCGTATTACTTTCTACTTTTCTGCAGAAAGAGTTTAACGGTTTATCCCACAATTCGAATGTTTCAATAAAATCTGTACCCATCAAGTTTTCTCCATTTTCAGAATGAAAACTTTTATTTTTTAACTATCCGTTCAATTTCATGGGAAGTACAACCTTGCCTTCAATTTAATTTCCTTTCCAGTCACTGTTCGAAAGCGTTTAGATTGACTTCATTATTGTAGGCCTTTTTTAAAATTTTCCATGTTTTATAGTTCATTATTGTTAAATCTGAACCCGAATCGAGTTGAAATTTGATATTCTTTTTAAATATTTCAGTCGTCACATATTTCCTCAAATCTCTATCTGATTTGATATTTGAATTTGTTTGACTAATTCGGCTATTGACTTTTTTGTTTTTTTACAACACGACCCTTTGTGACCATTCTTGTGGCACACGAAACATTTTTTATTTCTATATGGGCAATTTACCTCCCAATGTCTTTCGTTGCACCGTCTACAATTAAATGGCGGAACCATTTTTTTTCCTTCCTCATTCTTTTCATTTAATTTTTTTTTTCTATTTTTAAAATACGCCGAATTTTTAATCCAATTTTTTTCTGATGGGTAATTTGACTGTTTCTTCACTTTTTTAATATAAGCAATACCAGCTTCTTCAATTTTTTGAGACTCTTTCTTTAAACTTACGGCCCGCTGACACTCCTCTGCTAACTTTTGCAGGGTAAGGTTTTGTTCAGATTCGAGTTTAGACAAAACTCTACGTCTTATTTCGGCACTTTTACTGGATACCAGACCTTGAGCAAAAATTAAACACTTGAATTCTTCAACCGTAATCTCTGCCAATCTGGAATTGTCACAATGTCTATTCACTATAGATGCATAAGTTAAGTAATCCTGATCGTCGGTTTAGCGACATTCATGCATAACCATCGCTTATGCCAAAGCGACATATTTGCTCCAAACAACTCCTTTAGCAATTTCACTGTTTCCGAGAATTCCAATTCATTTGTTCTTCTCGGTAGAATAAAATCTACAAATTTGCTATGTTCTGCTGTACCTAGCTTTCTTAGTAATAGACTGACTTTTCTTGAATTCGACCAGTTTTCACAGTCTGTGTGGAAAATATCTTCATATCGTTTAAAGTATGCTTCAAACGTTTTTTCCTTCGTCTGGCACATAGTTGAAAGTTTCCAACGAATTAAATATGATGTTATTAGAATATGAAGAGTTACTTTCATTTGCCTGATTGTTGTTTAATTTCTCCAATGTTAACTTTTGAATTTCCAAAACCTTGACATACATTTCTTCCTGTTCCTTTGACGTTGCTGACTCAACTCCTCTTGCCTTTCTTGATAATTCTGCTGTGCTAATTGTTGTTTCTCTTAATAAAGCAACCTGTTCACTTTGTTGTTGCAGACTCAACTGCTGGGATTTGAATAATTCAGCTTGACTCAACTGCTGGGCTTTAAACAATTCAGCTATGACTTTGGATAATTCCTCCATTTTTAGCTGATAGTGTTCATGCAACAAAGAATATACTTTTAAATTGTTTATCCACGAATATACTATAAGCAGACAAAAAAAAATTGAAACAACTTACGCCTTTTTTAATTTTATGTCTTGCTTTATAAAATATTGTTGAGCAACCAAACAAAAAAAATAAACAAATTTTTTTTTTACAAGTTCGCTTACCTTTCAAAGTTGACACGTGGTATTTGTGCTCCTTTTAATTCCATGCATGTTTTTTTTAGTCGGCCCAGCTTTTTTTTTTTTTTTTTTTAGTCGGCCAGCATTTTTTTCTTTTTTAGTCGGCCAGCATTTTTTTTTTTTTCGCCGTTATTTGTTTACGCCACCTTCCAGATTTTTTTCTGAGTGAACGTTCCTTTAAGCTTAGTCGTCCTTTAACTAGTTTTAACTGTCCAAACTTCAGAATACTTTTCCGTTCCATTAGATGTTCGACTTTTAATTAATGATTTTTTTTTTTCAGCCTGGGTTCTTCCCTTGTCCCAATTATTGAAGGCTATCAATTATTAATTCTTTTTTTTTTTCCGAAACGTAAAGTTCTTTATACCTCGTCGCCATTGTTGAAGCTTGAATAAGCATGGAATAATAATAATACAACACAAAATGTAATGTAACAAAATGTATTGAAACAATGAAAAAAAAAGGTACACAATATTTACAGGTAGTTTTGGTATATTCTTGGGAAGACTGTTCCTGCAGAATGGGTTGACTAAGTCGCAGTCGGGCAAAGTCTCTGGATTCGATCTCTTAATCTTCCGTCGTCTTCCGGTACCAACCCATATTTATATGGTCGGTACTCCACTTATGTAAATTAGGTGTATCATACACAACAGTATTATGGATTGGAAATAATAGAATAAGCCTTTTGAAAGATTTGAATTTGTATCCTTGGGAGTTTGTCTTACCAAGACAGTGCGTTACCAGTTAGGCTACATCACCTCAACCAGTAGCTTTTTATAAATTTACTCATAAAATATATCTTCTTCTGATCTCCACAAAATAAAGCATTGTCATCAAAATAGGAGATAGGTGTTCAACTCTTTTCAAGTTAATTTGCTAAATATGCAGTTTGTTTACTGATCAGAGAATCACAACCTGAGTTTCAATAAAAATCATCAGGATTAAGATGAAAAATATGATTAAAAGATTTATAATAATGACTGTTTCATCTCCTCCCCTCAAATTCAAATTCACCTGTGACATGCATAATATGATAAGTATTCTTTTTGGCAAAGCAAATACAAAGGAAAGCTACTTATTGTGATCACTTTAAAACAATTTATGTCCATTGTTTGACATTGTTACATAACTTGTAATTTTTTCTTAATTCATTTTAAATTTGTCCTACTCCTAACTGATTTTGATAATAACCATTTGGTACTTTTTCTAGAATACATTGATTACATAGTTCATGTTTTTTATTTTATTTTTTTTCTTCTAAAGATGTCTTATTACAAGAGAAGAGTTTAGATTCTCATTTTGCATTAAATTATTCTCTCCCTCATTTTTCATTTGCTTCTTCTCTTCTCAGATAAACATTCATAGTCTAAATCTTAAAAATGGGTTGAATTTATTTCATCATTGCTGATAAGACATTTGACTGGTATCATGAGATCTACATTTGTTTATACTGTATCAATGACCCTTTATCCATAAGTAGATAATATCTGTAATTTAGCCAATATTCACCAATCTTAGCCTTGTCTGACACAAGACTACAGTAATGGAATACACATTACTCTTAACTAACAGTGTCTTACATTAGATCATATATATATATATATATATATATATATATATATATATATATATATATATATATTGTGTGTGAGTGCAGGGTTGAGGCATTTTTACTTAAAGCAGTTATTTTACAATTGATATTTCTTTTCAAGTTATTGTTTAAGGACAAATTTTATTTAACCCTTTATCATTCAACATTTTCAAACTAGCCCCCATAAATTTCTGCTCTCAAAAGTCTTGCTATCTGTAGTCAGTTTCCTTGTTTGCATGTCTTCCTACGTTATTTCCGATGATGTTGTCATATATTATGTATACGTTGGGTGTGTTGAACATTGAGAACCAATATTTATGGGGCATGTTGAATGCTACAGAGAAAAAAGATTTTTCTTTTCTAAATAATATGAAAAATGTTAATATACACCTGGATATTTAATGTACTTCATCTATAATAACAATTTAATAGCATATTTCTTTATATTAGATTTTACTTGCTTTAAATGGTATTAGGAAATAAGCCCATATGTCATTACTTGAGTGACTTATTACTAAATTCATTAGTTCATCACCAAGTTCCCTTCTTCATTACACTTAGGAAATTTCTTAATATTGAAACTATGCAATGTAGTTATAGTAAATATTAAGATTCTGTATATTGGCATTTTGTACTCTTATACTGAACCATTTTTTTTTTTTTATTATACAACGATGATTGGAATAATCTGCAATATTTTAATTCTCCACACACTTGATTATCCAATTATTCTTGATTAACTTGAACCAATGTAAGGCTATAAGTTTGTTTTTTTTATTTTTGTTTTTGTTTTTCTTTATTAAAATTCTTCCACTGGGCCAATGGGAGACTTTCTTTCTCTGTTGTTCTGCATATGTGAAATGATGTGGATGGAATTTCTGCCTTTCTATTTCAGATGGTGAATGATGCGTTTGTGTATCTCAGAGGTGAGATGCTGATATTTCTAGTTTTTCTTTGCACATACACTGTGCACTCTTTTGTACATACGTTGTCCCCTCTGTTTCTCACGTACACTTTTGAGAGTATTTCATTACATAAAGACAATGATATATAAAATAAACAAAAAATCTTAGAGCATATCACACTATTATTGACTGTACCATTCTTCTGCTTTGTAGACTTTGCCTGATGTCATGGCATCAGTATATATTGGTTGGGATTTCACAAATCTGAGACAAACCAAAACCAACTCTTTAAACAAATTTGAAGCCCAGATGTGTATTATTAAAAAGGAAATTACTGTAAGCTAAAGATGTCTGAGCTAAATTTTTAAAATGACCTCTACCTTTATGACCTGATTGCCAAGGAGAAGAAACAGAACGACATTTTTAAGATAGATCAGTCAATACGTTTTTCTCCATGAATAAACTAGATGAAACCGCAAAAATGATGTCAAAATAGCTGCTGATAGATGATTATTGCCTTCCAGAGAACACTTTTGCACAACCAACTAATCATGAAATCAAATGTCTCCACTTATAAAAATTTTACATCTTTTCAAGAGCACTTTGTACACCATAGTGTTTCAAATTTAAATTTCAATTCCTCAGATTATTTGGTTTTCTAAGACATTGTGCATGTATTTTGTTATTATTATTAATGTTTCTTGTGACTTTTTCTCATTATTGTCCTGTAGAGAAAATAAAATTGCAACACTCTAAATGTCTCAATTTATGCAAGATTAAACATACAAATAATATAGCTGGATTGTAGTAAATGACCACATCCATATGTGCACAAATTCCAAAATAAGGGTGTATTACCAGTACTCATCTGCCATATTAATACTTTGTATGGCCTTGTGTATTAAAATAAGCATCTACTCTTGTATACATATAAATAAATGGATGGTGAATAGTAGTTATATTTTATTTTACACTCCGTGCAGCTGTTGATGCAATGCAAGAGCTGTAAGTGAGCTAACTGAATGAATCAAGCATTGTCCTTCTTAGTGGAAGACAAGTACAACAGTTGTGATGTCCAGGGAATTTGTTAAATGTTTTGTAGAGCATATTTAGTAGCATGGGCATAAAGTGGGCAGGCATTATCTTGCTGTAAAATTAAATAGACTTGTAGGAATGATAACAGAACAGGTTAAACCATGTTCCCTGGGCAAACACCAGAAGCAAGCGAGAATGTTAACTTATGGCACCCCACACTGTAATGTCAGGAGTTGGACCACTCTTCCATAACTTATAATGGGTGAATATTATAAAGGAGATGTTGCTCTCCACTTATACATCACTCACACAAATGACCATTGTTTGCATGAAGGCCAAGCCTACACACATCACTGAACATTAGAGGAAGCTTCTTTTCTTAATCAATTCACTCCTAGCAAGGCGATAATAGCACTAAAATGCAAGAGCCTACTGAGAGTGAAAGAGGCTGAAAACATTTTAGAAGGAACTGGAAACCCAATCCTAAACAAGAAACAAAGGATAGAACTCCTGTTCAAAGACTGGGGAGGAGTGTGTACTGGGTGCTATTCGATTCCACAAGTAATTCTCTTGTGACACCACTGGAGATGTCCACCACTATCATGTGGCATAAACGGAAATCTTTGTAAAGGCATGTGTGCACATAATCCTGCTACAAGTAAAGGATTTTTAAAGGTTTGTTTTGATACACCTGGATTCACATTTACTGAATTGTGGATGCTTCAGGGTTTCCACTGCTCACTTTTTAATGGATTAATCTTGATAAATGTCTGTACTACATGACTGTCTAGAACCCAGTCTATGGGTGAATGAATGTTCATTTGACTATTGTTGCCCGCAGTGAAATACCACTATATCCTGTCTAAACATTTAAAGTAGTTCTGTGAAATGATCATCAAGCCTCTTGAAGAATTACAATTGAACACTCCACCTCTGAAATGGTACTAATCAAACAAAAACTGCATGTATATATGCCTGTGGTATAATAGCTGATTACACTGAACTATTTCTCCACACAGCATGTATTATTGTCTAAAGCTCAGACATAAAACAGAAATAGTGAGGTCCTTGATGACACACATACTACACGCCCTATAGCATTAGATATCTCAAAGGCCTTTGACAAGGTGTCATAAAGGTTTGCTACATAAGCTTCCCAGCTTCTGTCACTTCTTGGACCAACCCTCTTTTTGATTTACATGAATGTTCTACCTATGAATATACTCGGATCATTTGTAAATGCCTATGCTGATGATACGACAATATGAGTGCACCTTTAAAAGTTTTGATAGATTGGCAGCTGACCTCTCTTCCGATCTAACATTAACTTCCCAGTGGGGGGGCGAACTGGCTGGTTACATTCCATCACCAGCGATCACACCCAAAACTACTGCCAGTCATGATGACTGGATGTCCCCTTGAGGAGGCCTCATGCCTTGAGAGAATATTGGGCCTCAAACTCACATCTGGCCTCCAGTGGAATTCCTATATACAATCCATCACTAAAAATGCAGTTAAAATGATTGGCTCCCTGTACTGCTCCAGTAAGTACCAGATTCTTCATGCTATCCTCTATCTTTATAAGAGCCAGATTAGGCAAAAATGGAGTACTGTTGCAACATTTGTAAAAAAAAAAAAAAAAAAAATAAAAAAAATAAAAATTAATGGTGCACTGGTATAGAGTGTGACTATATAACAAGAGGGCCAAAGACTTTGAGAGTTTTATCAGAATATCTGCTATGCTCTAGCAGACATATATTGTAGCTAGGCCAAAATCAGTATTGTCTTTCATTGTGTTGCAATTTAATTTCCTCTCTTTATATTCTTTTTACTATTGCAGATATATTTCTATATCTTTGTAGTGAGTGCAGCAATAGAGAATAAAAGAATTAGTTAAGCAAAAATGTCTTAATGATTAGATTAACAAATGATAGAATTTAATTCTGTCTACTGACATATTGTATTTTTCTTTTATAAGGTAAAAATTTGTTTTTCCTCTTTTTTTTTTTATGGGCAAATGAAATAGGGGTGTGATTTTGACCTCACAAGCTAAGCACTGCTTAAATACACATGGTTCTTTTTCTTTAAAAAAAAAAAATTGTATTTATTTTTTAGTAAAACATAAATAAATGCCACAAGTTTTATTATTGGATGTAAAATATCTTTTAAATATTTCATCAGATGATGTTTAAAAAGCAATCTCCATATTGTTTGAAATATTTTAATGAAATTTGTTAAATACTTTGAAGTTAATTAGTATGATTTTGAAGACCAAGAATGGCAGTTTTCAATAGCTGATGCCTTAGAATAGTAGTATTTAATATTTTTACAAATTCAAGTTAAATTCTTTTGAACAATGATCTCAATTTGAATTTTTTTCACATTCAAAAAGATACTAATTTCCTGCAAGACAAATTTTAATTGATTGTAGTACTTCAGTCATTAACATGCGTATTGTTAAAGATGTCTTCTATTTAGAATGGTATTATTTAAAAATAAAAAAAAATAGTTGCTTTGAACTTATAGCTAATTCTTAATTGCTTGCTCTTAATTACTATTTAGTTATTACTAATAACTTATTATAATGCTAATACTGTTATTAGTAATTATGTGATAGTCCTATCCTCTGAGTAACACTTGCATTAATTCTTGACTAGTGACAATCTCCTTTCTATGATTGTATATTCTTGCATAGATGAATACTGAAAGTTGCTGAAACATTAAACCCAAAATTATCAAAAACAAATTATCAAAATTATTAATTTATTTTCCTTACCATCAAGATTTTATTTATTATTCTTAAAAAAAATAAATTGAGAGAATGAAGTATCAGTAAAGTAAGTGGGCAATGACAAAGAAAAGCAAAATCTTTGTGTGTGTGTATATATATATATATATATATATATATATATATATATATATATATATATATATATATATTATAATCTTTATAATAAAAAAATTAATAATATATTGCACTATATATAAGGTTAAAAGGCAGTCAGCATTAATATACAGGCAAGAATCTTTCATTGATGTAAAATAATTAGGTTTGATTAATTTGTTAAATAAAATGTTTGTTGAAATTTTTATTGCCTTGTCTCTTTAGTACATAGTCATTCTTGGTTCTCCACAGCTTCTTTTAATATGTGGGAATGAAATTACCATGAAAGGAAGGAAAGACAGTGGAGTTGTTTCTGGATGCTTTCTTCATAGTTGTCTTTTTCTTAGACTTAGTTGTCACTCAAGCCTTTGCTATTTAATACATAACTAAAAGAAAAGATGGATTCATGCCTTTCCCAGAGGTATTTATTTGAAAGTGAACTCGGACTAGATCAGAACTTGAATATTGCCTGCCAAATCCATCTTCTGCACTCATAACCATTATGCTACACATACATTGCCTTTGATATTATGTTTTAGATAAGCAGTTTATTATATATTAACCCTTATTAATGATTTGCTCATCTTAGTAATCTGAGTTTAGTTTTACAACAAGAGTAATAATAGATTTTAAATATTTTTTTATATTTTTTCTCCTGTTCATATATAAAATATTACTGTTCACAGCTTGCTTGTAAAATCTACAATAAATAAGCTGCATGAATATTTGTAAAACAAAATTTTTTTTTTTAAAATTTCATTGGTTTGCTAGATTCAAGCCAGCTTCTGCTTGTTTCTTTATGGTCTGTTCATGACCTCAACTTCTCTGTGGCTAACTGCCCACCAAAGTCCACTTCTATATCCCTGTGGAATTTACCCTAAGGTAGGTTTTGGGGCTCATATCTCTCATGTGAAAATGATGGATGCTGTTGCTAAATTGCACTTATTTGGCAAAGGCACCCATCACTTTGGCTATCTTTTTGGCAGATGATTTCAGTTGAAATCATGTGCCAGTGCTCTTATTGATAAACTGTTGGGGCTTTTGATGTTCAATCCCTTTCTGGTTTGAAGATTAACATTCTGGGTTTCAGGCTGGCAAGATAATTCCGAGCTCATTGGCAACTTGACTAGCTTTCCATGAGCTAAAAATTAGCAGAAAGAATCACAGTCAATATCCTAGTTAAATTCTTCTTTATTACAGCCATAACAGTAGAGTATTATTTAATCACAACAAATTCTACAGCACTTATTTCGATATTACTTAGAACAATTGCTTTGCTACTTATTTCAAAATTTATCTTAATTTACTGTTTACTTAAATGAATTTTTCAAACCTTATAAAAGTGGGTTGAAAACATTAAATCAATGTCAGCAACTGTGAAATGATGCAAATTTATTATTTATTATGAATTTAATTTAAATTTATTATAAACAAAAGCAAATTATTTATAAGATTTATTATGCAGATTTAGTCAATTATTAGAGCAGATATTGTTTTCCTTGGCCTGCCTTGCTTCTTCTCCCATCCAATAAACAATATCCTGTAACACTTTCATCAAAATTGTTTCTTTAAAATGCCATAGTTTTTATGGCTCTCATTCACATTTTTTTTATCAATTGTCCATCTGAAGACGAAGATGACATTGAATATTCAGTTGAGAAAAATTTGCTGCCATTTTTGTCTACAATGAAACAAACAAATTGAAAAGTTTTTATTAAATTTATCTTCACTAGATAAAATGTTACAAAAATGTAAAAACAAAGGAATATAAATCTTGATTATTTATGGCTAATTTGTTTATGTAATGCACTGATTATTGTCCATGAACATCTCCCGCTGGCTAATGAACTTTCTCTTGAATCTCCAGATCATTCGTACATGTGTCTCCATCCCTCTCTACTTAACTCAGTCAGCTATCCCTTCTTTCTCTGCTATTCTCCTTCTTCTCAAGACTATTGTGTGCTAAATAGTATTCTATCTCCCTACACCTTTGCAAACATATTCATGTTTGGTGACTTTAATGCCCACCATATCAGGTGGGCATTAAAGTCACTGACCATGCTGATATCCTAACCCTTAACTTCTCTTATACAAGTGGTTGACTTCCCCATGCATTTCCCCAGTAACCCCCAACTGAAATGCTTCTCTTGATCTCTTTTTTTAACTCTACTCTTGACCTTTGTTGTACAGTGCAGCTCTGCCCTCTTGGCAACTCTATGTGGTAGTGTCAGTAAACATCTCCTTCTGCTCCCCCTACCAGCCATCACTGAATATGTATATCAAGCTCTCGATAATAATGGTGAAGCTTGAGTTGTGGCTCTAGATATCTTTTGAATCTTAAAGAAGACAATCTTCATCAGATTCTATAAACTAGCACTAAAATTAGTGTTTTATCAATTAACAAAAAGTACATCACTTTCAACATCAACAACAAAAGTAGATTGCACATGTAACTAGAAAAGAAAATATAGTCAAAATGTGGGATTTCTACATGACCTTAAACATAAGTTTGGGAAGGAAACTTCTATCAGTATTCAAAAGAGTGATAGTAGTAGAATTGACAAGTCTTATTTCCTGAAAAATTTGTTTTAAGAAAAAGATTTCATAATTTCAACTGACAGTGATGCTGTTTGGTTAATAAATACTGAATGTTCCCTGTATGGAAATGATTAATTTTATGATTACCATTTAATTGGTATAGTAAATTAGATTAGTATTTTTCAGTAACTGTTTGACTCTTCTAAAGATATGTAAAATGTTTCTTATGCTAAAAAAAAAAAAAGTTAAAAAAATGTGACTGTAACCTTTTCAATTGATTTTTGGGTCTTGAATTTCTTTGATTGTGGAGAATCAGTGTTGTTTAGTCACTAGATTATGAAACCATGTTTCTTCAACTGTGACAAGATTTTCTAAAAGAAAAAAACACACTCAATCACTGAAACTGTTGCAGAATTAATTTGGAAATGTCTGTCCGATATCATTTCTGATTAGCATGACATTCAAACATCTTGGTAGCCATTTGGCTCACACCTTCAGTATTACCAATTGCTCATGAATTATAAATCCAATGCATTCTCTAGATATCTTGAGTGTGTCAGTAGTTCTTTTTGCTGAGATTCATTGATTGGCCAAAATTAGGTCAGGAACTTGATTAACAGTTTCAGAAATGATATTGTTGAAGGTCTCCCAAACCATGCTGAATCTTGAGTGTCACAATAACGACACTGGAAGTTGACACTTTTGACTTCTTCACAGATGAGTATGGCAGTCACTTGTCACTTAATGTTTGCATCATATACTCCTGAATTTCCTTTAGTTTCGTTTTTAACTAAAAACTTCACTTAATCTAACAGTCAATAAAAACTGCTCAAAATACAGGGTTACTGAATGGAGGAGTTGTTTTATGGTTGTAAAAATTGTAGTAGGATAGATAATGGCTGAGTCTAGACTTGAAAAGATTAAGGTTGTAGCATCCTTTTGGGACTCTGTTCCACAAGGATTCTACAGAAACATGCACTTCATGATGAATTGGCATCCAACATTTGAAAGTTCTCCACTTTTAGTTACATGGTTCTGTTAATGATCTGAAAAAAAAGCTCAAGGATTCTGCAAATTGGTATTTTACAATCTAAAAGACACTCTTTTTAGCTACATTGACAAAATAACTTTGATTTTGGGAAGTTGGCCTCATGATTTGAAGATTAAAAATATAGTTACATTGTTAGAACTTTGAATTCATTCCCTTTTTTTATGAATAAAATTTATAAGGCATAAAGAAAATAGACCTTATGGGATTGAAAGTGAATATATAAACCTTAAAAGGCATGTGGCAAAAACTTCTGAGTATAAACTAAACTTCTGAGAAAACTAAACATTTTACCTGGTTAATGGTCAATCCAAAAAGAATTGCCTTGTTCTACATTTTAAAATTGTTTGGTAAGTAAAGAAAAAAAGTCATAAAAGTATTTTAAAAAATTATTTGGATGCCTTATAGGACACAAAATATCTAACATTTTAGAAAACTTGATGACATCACCTTTCAAAATTTTTTTGGCATCTCAATGAAATGTTTGTAACGTAAAAACTGGTACTGTAAGTGTAACAAATTCAAAATTTATGTTGCTCTTAGATCAATTCCGATAATTAAAAGTGAAACAATTTGGGATTGAAATTTTAACTAGAAACACCAGTCTCTCGCTGAGTCAGACAATAAATTTCAAGTAGAAATTTTCTCTAAATATTATCAAAAATCAATCATTCTAATTTCTGTATAAATTTCTGTGATTAAGAGTTATTTTCACTCAGACTAATGTCCTCATCTTTTCTGTTATTGTCAAAATGTTTTAGTTATGCACTTTTGTTTTCTTCTGGTGTGTATCAACCTTGGTAGCCTTCAAAGAATTTTAAACTGACACCTTCTTTGGGGTTCATTTTGCTTTTTCTCTTGTCTATATCTAGGGATGTCTTGTTCTTATAAGTATTACTCAGTTGTTTCTAGTTTCTATTGAGTGTGTACTATCTGACCCAGGAATTGAACTCACAATTACTATGCCATCAAATTCACTTTAAACCTCATACTGAAGAAGTAACAGTAACAAAGACCAAGAACATTAGACTGACAATAAATAAAAATAATGATAATTTTCATATTGATTTCTTCTCATGCTCTTAAAACTAATCATACTTTTTCTCTCTTAAAAAAACAAACTTTAAATCCCTCTTGAAATAGTATGGTTTATATAAGAATATTATTAATTTTGACTATTGTTTACTTAATTTTTATTTTATTTTATTATTTCATCTTTACTCAGCAATTTGATGTATCCTGCTAGGTTCTCTTGAAACAGAAGGAATGCAAAGTTTTGCCAAATGATTGTCCTTTGTGTCTTTTTGGCTTCATTGTCTACTTGTAGCAGTAGATTGATGGCCTGGGGAAACTTGTGATTAAAAACAACCAGAAAATGAAAGTAAATATTCATTAAGATCAATAATTGACATTGCTTTTATATATATATATATATATATATATATGTTCTGGGTATGATGATAAGCTGTATCCTGCAGGAAGCCTATTGGAGGTTTTGATTTGGGGTAGTAGCATCTGTTAGGGTCCTAGTTATGGGCAAATACTGAACCCCCAAACAACACTATGAAAGTATAAAAATACATTTTTAATATAAAAATACCAGCAATAGGTTTTTTTTTTTTTTTTTTTTTTTTTTATTAAAAAAAAAATGACCAACAATACATTTTATCTGTAGTTGGAGGTATATAATTACACTCAAAATATTTAGATTTCAGCATTAAATATGATATGCTGTTCAACAAACTCAACCAACCAACCAACATTATTAAAAATAATATTATGTGGATATTTTTTGGCAGGGTTATAATGTATGCATGAGCCATTAATCTTTGTATTATAAAGAATGTATTGCATGTGTGTTTCTCTTCATTATTGTATACATGGGCATGGTTTATATTTCAGATCCTCATTGTCTCTCTTTCTCTCCTGTATTTACTTGTAATCATTTAACCTGAAAACAAAACAAATTTAAAAATATGATTTGATGTCAGATAATGGCTTTTGTCTTCTGGGATATTTGTTCATGTGACAGTGGTGATGACTCCAGTGTGTATTTCCTGGATTTGTATTAGAATGTATGTTTTGTTAAAGCTTGTATTTGTCTAATATCTATTTTAATGTTGTCTTTTATTCTTTGTCTGAATCTGAAATCATTGTCTTATACTATTCATATTGTGCCATAATTACATTTGTAAATTTCTTTCCAGATTTTCAGTGTGTTTCTATAGTTAATGTCATTTCAGTGCATTTCTATAGTAATTACATTGCTACAAAATAATTATGCATGTAGCTCTATTCAATCAATAGAGCTTACTTTGTTTCAAGATTAATAACTATATATGTCTTCCTCCTTTTCAGTTATATTTTTTTTTACTAAAATTTATCCTAACTTTTTGGCAATACCTTTTAACTCTTGTTTTTTTTTAATTTTCATACTTAACTTTTTCTAATGTATGGCAAATTAAAAGCTAAAAATTGCTAAGATACATTTGAGGTTAAAAGTTGTGAAATTAGTTGTTTACCCAGTTCTTTTTTCTCATACCAGCTGAAATGGTTATTTTGTTAGTGCAGAAATAATTCAAACTAAGTGGGGATTGTTTGGTATTCAAGTAGGCAAGGATAAGAAAAAAAAAAAGAACTTGTTAGCATATTATGCTGTAGGTATGTAATTCTTCAAGTAAAGAAAAATGTATTTGTTTAATAAAACCTACCTTTGTTATCATGGATATCAATGGAATCTTTGTATTTTGTCTTAAATATTTCCTTGGAAATTGTTCTTTAGTAAAACATATATGGAATTTATTACCCTTGGCAGCTAATTGCTAGAGATTGCCAAAGACAGTTGTTGGTCAGGTGTATTTTCTAAAATAATCCTAAAAAAAAAACAAAAAACCTTGGAACCTATTTTTAATGTTTGTGGAAGAATTAGTTTATTTGACAACACAATATTTGCTGCAGGGAAACAATGTGTACTATGCATTTCATTCTATGACGAGTTAATCCTGTGTCAATCCTGGCAAAATTTGTCACTGGTAACAGGAGAGTCTTGTTCGTGTATAAGGAATTAGATTGCTAAGACAATGTTTTCTTAATTCCCAGAGTTATATTCATGAAATCAAAAAAATATCAAGTGGGTTGCTATTAGAAATTGAATTTACCCTCAATACCTTAGGACAGGGGTTGAAAAAAATATGTTTAGATAATTCAAAATTTTGGATAATTGAATACCTAAATTATCAAAAAGGATGAAGAAAAACATCGTTTTCTGAAAAATTTAACATTTATATCATCAAATAACATTTTCAAATGCTTTAAGGTTTGTAGATGCATATCTGTTGCTTCAAGTCTCTACTTTATCTGTAAGGAAATTATCCAGGATTCCTGTCATACCAGAGGATAGATATGATATAGCAGTTTGGCACTTTTCATTGTTTGTAACTAAAATTTCCAATGTCTTAATACCATGCTTAGTTTCTAGAAGGTCCCTTTCACTATTATAATGTGCCATCTAATATGTCATACATTTTGTCATTTATTACTACACTACCCAGATAGTTAAATTACTGAAACGGTGTCATGTTGGAAGAGAAAAGTTCATTCTTTATGTGTAGGGACCTGAGTGGATTCATGCATGACTGAGATTCTTTCTAGGAAGGTCTGTTGATGCCCTGAAGTTTACTTGGATCATTAAAAACCTGAAGGCCAGAGGGTACCATGGTTAAAACATTGATGATAACAACAAAGATGAGGTCAATAGTCAGAATGTAAATTGAAATTTTTTGTTCATTGTAAATGAAGAAAATTCTCAGTGGTCTGGAATTAAGAAAAACATTGCAAATAGAATTGGGCAGCTAGACGTTAAATATTTAAGATGCATGGCAATTTGATGAATAAGAAAATGTAGAGAATATTGAATGCAATACGAGTAGAAGAGAAGACCTAGTTATTCAAAGCTTTTTTGTAATATATGAAATATTTTAATGATGACATCATGAAAGATAAACTCCCAAGTTGTGAGACAAGAGTTCATGTTTCATTGGAAGCTACTTTATTTTTTAACCTGTCCTGTTAGACTGCTCCAGCAAGCAGTGTTGTGATATAGAAAATTAAAAAAAAAAAAAAAACAAGATGGTGTAAAGGTCGAAATAAAATAGATTTGAGTCATGTGACTACTGCCATATTGCTTAGTCAAGCAATATATTTGCTTAGACATTTTAAATAGGAAATATCAAATATATTGGAACCTCTTATCACACGTTTTGTACTAACCGATCTTCATATCTATGACCTGCATTACAGATTCCCACACTCTGCTAGATGCATTGATTTGGTTATCACAAGTTACTTTTGATTCTAGTGGAATTTAAAAAATAAATAGTCTTTAGGCTGTTTTTGATAAATCAGGTCAAACTTTTTTTTAAATCGGTGAAATATATTTGTTGCAATCAATGTTTAGCTGTGGATGACTTTATTACAGTTTCACTTACACATATGTAATGTGGGTGTATACAGGCAGCAATTTTTCATTTATACAAGTTAAAGACTAATGAAGGTGCTTTGTTAAAGTTTTTTTTTTCTTCTTCTATTTTTAAGATGATTTTTCCCGTTTCCGGTGATAATTTAAATTTTTCACTGTCAGAGTGCTTTCAGCTTTCATAAACCATTTTCCAAGTGTTTTTGTTTATTCTGTCAGTTTTCTTCAAGTATCAGTCAAGATGTGATAGTTTGAAAAACCAACATACATAGAAAAAGATAAAACTGGCATAGCACAAAAAACATTTTGGTAATGATTTATAAAAGTTGAAAGTACTCAGACATGTAAATTTTCACCAGAAACCAGGAAAATTATCTGAGATACAGAAAAAGAAATTCTTCACAAAGAACTTGAATTGGTCTTTAATCAAATTTGTGTTTTCCAGAAAACAGTGGTTAACCAATATATTTCTGGAGTGTAATGGTTTTTATAAGATTGTTGAGTCATGAATGTTCTTGGGATTGATAGTGGAGTGGTTTCCTGTTGCCTTCTCCACCTCTAGTTAGCCGGCTGTTGTTTTGTCAAAAGTTCTTTCGCCCATTGATAGATTTTATTTTTCATCTAGAAAGTGGTTTAACGGAGGACAGAAAATATGACACTGAAATCCAAAGGCGTATTGGGATAACAAAAGGTACCTTCCAAAAGCTAAGCAAAGTATTAAGAAACAAGGAAATTTTGTTAGTTTAGTACTGTTTTTTATTTCTGTTACAAAATTCAGTCATCCTATATGGCAGTGATATTTAAAAATACTAAAATATATAGAACTGTAACATTCCTGAAATCAGTTATTTGAAAATACAAAAAAAAAGAGAAAAAAAACAAAGATTGTCCATTTTCCCTAAATATACACCAATTATGAATCGGTTTTGGTATAAAATGACTAAAGTGTGCCATGAAAAATCCACTTAAATATAGAAGTGAATGTAGGACAATCTCTCCTCACACATGAAGACACTTGGGGCAAAAGAAATTTGGTTCTACAGATAGATACCAAGAATACAATGAACTGAACATGTGAGCAATAACAGTTTTAGAGAAAATGGAAACAAAAAGGACATTTATCAGAGGTAGTTGAAATTTTTAGGGCATATCATGAGGAAATAGGGCTTAGAGAAATTTGACACCTACAGGATATATTAAAAGCAAGGGATACAGAAGAAAGCAGTATATAAACTACCTAACAGGCTTGTGTAAATGGTTGGCAGAACAGGGATTATGAAAGATAATAAAAAGGTAAACTTTACTAAGAGCTACAAAAGGAAGGAACATGGCACATAGGAGAAGAACGTTTTGTAAGGCAAATTAAAAATGTCAAGAGATTGAACATTACTAACAACAACTAAAATGTACAACTTATTTTTGCCTACTTGCAGATTTAGGGATATGGTATCCACTTGTTAGGTGGCTTGATAATAAAATTCTTCTATATTCTTATTATCAAATCCCCTGACAAGTGGATACAATATTTATATAACTCTGAGAAGGGACAGATACAAGTTGAACTATAAATTTTTTTTTTTTTTTTTTTTTTTTTTTTTTTTTTTTTTGAGATATATATGTGATGTTCACTTCCATTGTCTTTGATGTAGGGATGTCTAACAATTCAGTTCAGACTACCCGTATATATTATTTGATTACCATCCACAGAGAAGTGATCCACATAATGTGCCACAAGGTCCCCAAACAACCCTCACCAGGTTTTGAATTCAGATTTGTCTTTCTCTTAGACTGGTTATTAATCAAGCCTAAAGAGCCAAGTCTTCCCTGTTATTTTAATATTTAGCTAGGGGGATAGTTTGAAGAAAAGTTATACTTTTTGCCAAGAATACTCTTAAAAATAAAGTAGAAACTTTTAATAAAATACATAAATTCATAAATATGTAAATCCATGCGTTATTTTCTCATATTAAAATTTTTTATTTTGTGTTACATTTTTCTAAAGACATAACATCTAAATGCTAATTTTTATTTGTTGGTTTCATTTGAATTCATTTCACAAAAGAAATAATTTGGTTATTTTTCTGCTAGCTGAATTCCTCCAACATAACATGAAAAGCTGCAGTGGGGGGGCTTTTCACACTTTAACACATTTAATTTTCTTTTCTCTTTTTCTCTCCCTAAAATATTTAACTTTAGTTCATGCTGAATTAATGGCCACATTCATTTTCATATCAGACTAGTGTAATAAGAGTTTTAGAAATATCTACCTTTTTACTTTGCATTGCAAAATTTTTATCTTTTCTTGTACTCTGGTTATATTATTAAATATGTTTACTCTCTATTACAGCTAAACTGTTAGCTATTTCTAACTCAAGTACTTTAATTTTAAGTCCTACATTTCCTCAAGTTGTTAAATAACCTTGTTTAACAAGACAAATTAAAAATAGTACTCTTATTTAGCATTGTTAAATAATGTACAAGATGTAGTAGTTGTGTCAGACCATTTCATGTTTTTATTTCTAGTAACAGTTTGTGTTGAAATTGTATTAAACTAACATAATTGTTTTTTTTTTTTTTTTTTACATTTCACCTGCAAAAATCTCTTAGTCTTTGAGATGACAGTTATTGTAAAACTTTTAGCACAAATTAATTTACAAACGAGATGAATTATTTTGTATTTTTATTTCTATAATTAAATTAATCTACTCTCATTACTTTGCTCTTCAGAAGTATTGAAAAAAAATACATGCTCTAAACAAAAAATGAATAAACATACCAGTGTTTAGTGGAAGTGGGTGACTTCTAATTGTAATTTCCACTCCATTAATTAAATATATTAAAAAAATATTCTGTTTCCTTTTTCAATATAATTTTATCTTTCCTCCATGAAAGTTTTCAGAAGGGTGGGGTGATAATCAAAAGGTAATCAAAAACGTGTTAGGAATTCATTGATTATTTCGATTTCTCTCATGACTTAAATGTATGGGATATCCAAACATAACTGAGAGAATTAAAAATGTATCCTCTTCACACACAATGACCTAACAGATATTAATATAACAGTTTCACATATGGGATTAAGTAATAGGGTAAGTGAACATATGTGAAAATTGATTGCTATCACTGACTATATATATATCTCTGTGTGTGTATCTCTCTCTCTCTCTCTCTCTCATATATATATATATATATATATATATATATATATATATATATATATATATATATATATTATCAAAAGCTTAGTAGATTATCAGTGTAGAGTGTGTGCGTTCTGTGTATGTTCAGTGTGTGGTATTGATGTTTTTTTTAATTTCCGAATACGGTTAGTACATTGTGGCTTTGTTCATAGTTAATATTGTTAAGAGTTTCTTTTTTTTTTATTAGAGCTTCCATTATTTTTAGTCTTTTTTTGCAAGTGGATGCAGTTAATATATTTGTGTTTTCTACTAGTATGTTCCTAATAGTGTCGGGTAAATCTGAGTGTGTGTTTAAATGTGTTCTGATAATGGCTAAAGGTATAGCCGAAAGCACTCCGAAATATAAAACATTCGGACAGTTCTTACACACCCTTTGTCCAGAAAAGAAAGCTCTTGTCAGAACACAAGAAAAATTAAATAAAAAGCTCAACCGTAGTACCTTGTCTGTCGTTTTTAATGAAACATGCATAAAGGAAGGATTGCTGCCTAAATATACAACTCTCTCTCTCTATCTATATATATATATATATATATGTGTGTGTGTGTTTCTAATATATATATATATATGTGTGTGTGTTTCTAATATATATATATATATGTGTGTGTGTGTTTCTAATATATATATATATATATATATATATATATATGATTCTGTGTGTGTACGTATGTATATATTTTGTCATGTAATAAATTCTCAGAATTAAGTTGTAAAAAAGACAATATGTGTAAAGGAAAAAGACAATAGGAAAACTAGTTTTAGCCAACTTCAAGTCAAATAATGAAATGAATTTCTTACAACAAAGTATCTGTAAACAAAATGTTGTTAGTAACTAGAAGAATTTAGAAATGCTATTGTATATTTAATTGTTCAATGAAAATTTGTTGTGTTGATGGATTCAACCATCTTCTTTTGTGTGAATATTTGTTTGGGAGAATTGGGATTCTATTAGGACAGATGATATTCGGAAAAATCGGGGCATATATTAATATTTGGTAATATTCAATGACGGCCCTCTCAAGGATTTTCCTTCTGTGTGAATTATTGTCTTCTTTATGAGTGTAGCATAGGTACCTCCGTGAAATCGCTAAAAAAAAGTGCATAGCTTGATGAAAAAAATGCCAACCTTGCCAAAAATAAAATTTTATCGTCTAAATGCTTATGTTATTATTAAGAGGAAAGACCAAAATTTTTTTTAGTTATTTTTCAAAATTTCTCCTTTTTAGAACATTCTAAATTTTGATTAAAGAAATCTTGTTTCTCTTTGTATCAGCTGAACTAGTAAATAACATAGACAATTTTTAGCATGTTTTTTTGGTATGACGCACATTAATTTGGAATATCTTGCAAAAATATAAATAATTGTCAGATGTCAATGAAACTTTCAGGAACTATTCACAGAATATCGAAATTATTATAAATGTTTTTTTTTTTTATTAAAGTCATGGCAGAAATATTTTTTTTATATTTATTATCCCCCCTTAACTAATCTTATGAAAACGCTAGAAATTTGATTGAGTTTAGTTTAATGATTACAATAGTTAAAAGCACAAGGCTTTGAGGAATGCAAATCATGTTTTTTTTTTTTTTTTTTTTTTTTAATTGGACCCCTCCCCTACCTGAAAATCAGTTCTGAATTGTAACATACAAAACTCAATAAAACAAAGATATTATTTAATTTCAAATGCTTTTATTTGCTTTTAGTTGTTTTTATGAATATGGACAATATTTTCTGAAAGCAAAAAATTTTTTCAATGAAAAATGAAATTTAATACAATTATTTGTTATTTCTTAATTATAATAGATTTTTACATTTAATTTTTTAAAATATTATAAAATTAGTTAAAAGCCGCATCAGGTTTCCTATGTCTCCTTATGAGATCTTTTTTTTAGCGCGTTGTAAATTGTATCATTTTGACTAATCAGAAGATCTGCAGTAATTAAGAAATGTAATTTTGTGTTTATAATCAGGCTGTAATTATAACGTACAGAAAACCAACCAGAATACAATTAAGTTGTGTTATTTGAGTTAAACATTGTTCTCCACTGTTTAGGCCTTTACTTTTGCGAAACACATGTGGAGAAGTTAATTTGATTTTTCAATTTCAACTGAGAAGGGTACCTACAAGTACCATTATCATCTTATGACATTTCTATGATCTTTTTTTTTTATATTAATCTCAGTTATGACATTTTTTCATAAATGAAATATCAAAATTAATAATAAAATGAATGCAAATACAAATAACACAGTAAAATGTAATAAATGTACATAAAATTATAGTATTTTATGTACACTTCTGATAAAATTTCATAAGAAAGGTACCTATAAATTAATTAGATACATTTCTTATGAAATATGAAATTTAATCTCACTCTTAAGTCTTATTTTATTTTCTTTATAATATATTTTCCATAAAGCATCGTAAAGGTGAAAGCTAAGAACAAAAAAAAAAAAAAATTAGAGCGCTGAAAGTTTTCCTTAAAAATAACAAGGTAAATAATTTGTTCACTTAAATGTAAATTATTTCACTTTTCTCCTTCCATAGAACAAATTAGCCTCATGGAATCCATCAATATGTCATTCATTACCTGTCAAGTGACACAAAAGTTTATGACCTGTTTTGTTTTATTTTCAAATTACATCTTTTCGGTGCAGAAGCTAAGTTAAGCTTGGTTTGAAATATTTTAAATAAACATTATAATTTCTGATTTTCTTAAAATAAGTTTTGAAAAAATGATAATTGATATTTAAAAGAATTTCAAAGTGAGATTTCCAGTTTTTTTATAAAATGGAAAAAAATGGTCAATTTTGCTGACTCAAAAAAAACAAGATTTTTAACGAAAATTTCGGATGTGCTAGGAATGATTAAAAAATGTAGAAAATATACACCAAAAATACTTTGATCTTTCCTCTTAATAGTAACATAAACATTTAAATGATAACATTTTGTTTTCGTCAAGTTTGGCATCTTTTTCATCATGCTATGCTCTTTTTATAGCGATCTCATGGAGTTACCTAGTGTAGCATTTTTAAAATCAAAAGTGTGGTTAAATTTATTTCTATGTATGACTGGACCTCATCAATAACAATTTAACAAATGCTCTTTCCAGTACTTATGAAGACTTCCTTTCTAAACATTAATTTAAAGTGGTTTAGAATGTCAACATATTTCATTATTTTCTCTTTGAGTTACACATGATATCCAATTTAGTTGTTACTTTTATTGTAAGCCTTCATTGATGTGGTTTCTGTTATTTGGTACAGTTCTTTGTTCGTGATTCTGTTGCGCCAGTTGAAAATGTGTGGTCTTCACCAAGACCGATAGGCATTATTCACTCAGTCATTTTAACCATTGATCTGAGAAATTAGATGGTTTAGATATTTCTAAACAGGTTTCGTGCTATGTCTTGATCTGGCAAGGATTTTGAAGAACATGACTCGAGTTTTCAGATTCTGTCACCATTTTATATTTTTAATTTTGTTTTTGATTTTGTCAACTGCACACTATAGTAGGGTCAGTTAGGCACCATCTATGAGTAAAAGAGCATCTTGAAACAATTTACTCACAGTATGTATATAGATATTGAGCCTAATCTGTTGGTGTTATTTCTTTTCTTTTTTTTTAAATAGAGCTTTGGTCAGATTAAGAACTTTCACACCTCATAAATAAAGGTACACTCCACATTTGTAGGTTTATTCATATAGAAGATATATTAAAAATACTTTTACAAACTTTGGGAGTGGTTTCCTCACTCCAAAAGAAAGAGAAATGTTCATATAAACATATGTCTACAAATCCTTTTGGTTTTGTATTTTAAACATTATGGTAGATGCTGTTACAATCCAAAAATACTTTTATAAATATTGTAGGTGGATTCCTGACTTCAAAACAAGCAATGGTAAACAGCAGCAAAGGTTGGATGACTCAATTGTCTTCAGTCTGGAAATGCAATCTGATATAGCCATGCAGCCTTGTGGTCATATAAAAATCATATCTGCCTTCGCACGATATGAATATCCTACTATTGTTAAATAGAACACTTCTCAGTTAACTCACTCCTACACATGTTAAACATTAAAGACAGTCTAGCCACAAATGTACATAAATGCCATATATAACCTCATGTACATGGCAACACAGCACTGTCAACTTTCTTTAAACTGACAAATGAAGGATTTTTGGACATGTGTTTATATGGACTTTTGTCCTTCTTTTGGTGTGAGGAACTCAGTCTCAAATTTGTAAAAGTATTTTTGATAAAATCTCCAGATATATATATATATATATATATATATATATATATGATTAAAATGAAATATATTTTCAAAGTAAAATTTAGGGATTAAATAGAGATTTGGGTTTACTTAACAGAGATAATTTCCATAGGGAACCCTCTAACCAACAACAACATTCCTTGGAAGAGTAAGTCCCACTTCTTTGTTTATTCCTCGTCTCCTTGAAAAAAGACACAGGCATTGTTGTTTTTTTTTGTTCTACTTTGTTTTTAATTTTCTTTAATAACCAATGGCATCAGCTCTTGACTTGATATCTATGCTGATGACACAACCATTTACTCCTGTCTTGATAGTAAGTTTAATCAGTTCGATATGGTCAAATTTGCAGCTGATGTCAAAAACTACCTTTAGTCTGCTGTTACCTGGGGCAAAGGATGGGTTGTTAATTTTACCATCTCTAAAACTAAATTGCTCTCTATTAATCATCTGAGAGACCCTATTCTGCCTTCCATCAGCATGGCTAATGTTAATCTCTGAGGGAGTGACTTGTTGCACCTTCTTGGGCTAATGTTCTCTGCTGACATGAAGTGGAAAGACTATATTGATCCATTGCTACGTCAGCTGCTAAAAAAGTTGGTTCACTGTGTCATGCTAGACAATTTTTCTCTTCAGAATCTATCTTGCATATCTGTAGGTCTACCATTTGTCCATACTGAGAATATTGCTGCCACATATGAGTCAGTGCTCCTGCTATATATCTAGAGATTCTTGATAAAATCTAAAGAATTAGCAATATTATTGGTCCTGATCTGTCGTTTCAGCTTCAGTCACTCTCCCACCATTATAAAGTTGCCTCTCTGCACCTTTTCTATAAATACTTTCATGGTAATTGTTTGGATTTGCTCTTGGCTATGGTGCCTAGACTTTACAAATTAAAATGCAGTACTAGACTGACAATGAAGTCTCAACAATTTACAGTTGAGTTGGTTAGATGTAACTGTAAGTTCTAGGCTAACAGTTTATTTTCTTGCACTTCTTGCTTGTGGAACTCTCTTCCAGCTCCATGCTTTCTAGCCAACTTTAATCTTCAAAAATTCAAATGTAATGTCAATCGCTATCTACTGTCCTCCTTATTACTCTTCTTTTGTTCTCACTCCTTAGTAATGTTTCTGTTTTCTGATATTTCCACATCCACTAACCCCTTGTGTCTTAGTGGCTTTAATACTTTGCTTGGGGTGAACTCTGTTTGAAAAAAAAAAAAAAAATCCTATAATTATTGCAGATTTAATTGTGTGGCAGTGGTGCAAATAAAAAATGATGAGGTCATTCTTGTTAGTAGATTTTCTGTAAACTGCCAACTGAAGTTTGTTATTATTTCTATACAGCATATCTAGGAAGGGTAAAGTGTTGTTAGACTCAGATTCAAAAGTAAAATCTATTGTGTGCCCAATGTTATTAAGTTTGTTGACAAGATCGAGTAAAATTGTTTTGTGGATATATCACACATGCAAGGCTGATGCATGACCGCAAAGTACTTTTCCCAAAATTTTATATTCATTTAGTGTTTTGCATATATATATATATATATATGAACCTTTGTTGTTTTGTACTATTCAGTGTAAAAAGGGAGGAAAATATGTGGATAGTGTCAAATTTATTAAATGCATTATTACAATAAAAATTAATGAATTGATTAAATTGTGCCTGAGTGCTTTTTCAGGATCAGTGGATTTCAGAACCTAAGGGCACATTCACTGGATGCCTTTTCCTCTAAAATCATGGAGTTCACTTTGAACATGATTATTTCATGCTGGGGAACTGTTTACCTCAGCCATATTATGTGCAGTTGGAATTTCAGTGCACATATCGGCCCTCCTGCCAATATTGGCTGCAGTTTTTAGCTTCTAAGACTTCTCTATAGCAACTAAGCTATGTGGAACCTGCGTAAATCTCAGTAGATTGCGTGTTTATGTGGGGAGGGGTCATGTATTTTTGTGGCAATTATCTAGCATTGTATCCTAACAAAAAGCAAATAGTTTTTTTTTTTTTTTGTTTTTTTTTACCTTTTTTATTTTATTGTATTTTTCTCTTTCTTTTGAAAATGTTTTTCTCTTGCTCTGCATTGGAGACAAGTGATACTGTTCTATTAATTTTTTTTTCTCTTATTTCTTTGACAGACCTTCATCACTCCATGCCTTTTTTCACATTTTCTTTGATGACATGTACATGTTGAGATGGTTTTTTTTTTATGCCTAGCACTTTAATTCTCTCTCTCTCTCTTATTCCTATATATATATATATATATATATATATATAATGTGTGTGTGTGTGGCTTGTTTTTGCTTAAATTATGTATATTTATCTTCAATCTTTATTCCTTGATAGTGTTAGCTGCCAGTTGTAAGTAGCTTGTTCCTGTTATACTAACTTTATATTAGTAGCAGAGTATAGGGCAGTAAGGGAATACCATTGTACACTACTTGTGTTGTTATAGTTGTCTTTAGATAACCAATGACAGTAGGAGTTTCCATTCTTTCACAAGATTGAATTTTCTTTCCTGTACCAAATTTGAGAGTTGTTGCTCCAGTTAGAAATTTAACTTTTCTTTCATTTGTCAAGAATGAAGTTTAATACATCTCCTTCCATTTACGTTCAGCAACTGTTTAACTGCATGCACTATGCAGAACAGTGTGGCATTGACTATTTTGACCTGCTTATCTTCACATTAGTAATTGGTCACTTTGTATACTGTAGTTGATAGAACCCTGTCTAAACCCAGTCTTTTTTCTTCTCTATAAAAATGGCACTTATAATCACCTTTGGGTCTCTTTTTTTTTTTCATTTATTGTCATTGCTAAACTGTACATTTTATGTTTCACTAGAATATTTTTATTGGATTCTTCCTCTCTTGGATTTACTTTGTAAATAGGAAAAACTGTACAATACTTTGTATTATTTTGAACTTTGTCCCTATTAACCCATTATTAGTTGTCATTTCTTTTCCTTTTACCTTGAACACCTGTTAAAAAATAAAATACTGTTTGAGGATGCTATGGGCCAAACGTGAGCAACAACAAGGTTTTAGAGAAAATGGAAACAAAAAGGAAATTTATACTTAACATCAGGAAGAGACATTTGAAATTTCTGTGGCATGTAATAAGGAAGGAGAGCTTGGAAAATCTGATACTCTCAAGAAAAATTGAGGGAAGAGGGACAGGAAAACAGTGTGTAACATACTTGATAAGCTTGAGCAAATGGATGGCAGAACAGAGTTTGGGCAAAAACACAAGAAGAAAAAACTTAAGAGCTACAAGGGACAGGGAGATGTGGAGAATTATGATTGCCTATGTCCTGAAGGGATATGTCACGTAAAAGAAGTTTAACTCCTTATACCAAACAAGAAATATTGAGTTCATTTTCTATGTTGTTTTTGATTGGTAGCATTTTGTTGCCTTCTACAACAACAAATACATCATAAAGAATGAGTTCAGTCATTTTGAACAACTCTTGGAATCATAATCATGTTTTAAGATTATAACAGATGTTTATATTCCTTAGACCATGTCAGATCCTACTTGAAATATATCAAATAGCAACATCATAGTTAAAAGTATAGAAACATTTGTAGCTGTTACAAAATTTATTGCTTAACTGACTTTTGGGTTATAAATCAGTTTAACAGGACATAAATTCTTGATTTTTTTTTTTTTTTTTTTTTGTGCTATCCATTAAAAGTGACTGATCTAAACAAAAAAAAAATAATGTACAAATATCTGTATGTTGGACTTTGTGCATAAACCTAGCAATGTGGGTTATAAATGTGCAACTTTGCACTTGCCTTAAAATGAAAATGTCAAATAGGTAGCATTTGTTTCTTTTCCTGGTAAAAGGAATTTATACTGAAGATATAAGTTGATGATACCTAATTGAAGCAGTTGTGTATACCTGATTATACCTACCTGTCTGGATAGCATCAATTTTTTTTTTTTTTTTTTTATTAAGTCATCATGTCTGTTTCAGCTGCATCTGTAAAACAAATGCTACAAGAGTAGTTATATTTCTTTTTATTGTGTATTTTTAAACATTTTTAAAAAGTCTAAATTTGATAAATACTCCTTGTAGAATAACTATGAATAGTTAGTAAATATAAACTTCAGATAAACATCTAAATATAGGCCCCAAGGGTATAGCAAAAGTTGGATTTTTTTTTTCTTTTAATGTTATTGCTTCTTGTGTCATGGTGGATGGTGCTGAAATATTTTTGACCTGATCCCCACAGACAAATTATATATTTTAATCCCTTTTTGGTTGGGCATTCCAGAACTTTTCAGCACTATTTCTTAAATCATATAGCATATTTTGTTAAAGTTGTTTGATTTATTGTAAGAACTGTAGTGTGAAGTTATTGTGCAAATCCAGAAAATCACTTTTTACTTCAATAACAAGGTAATAAAATCATCAACAATTGATCAACATCTATAATAGAACAAAACATATATAAATCTTTGAAGCATTTGCATCTTTATATAATCAGCCTTTTTAATAACAGCCATCAATCTATTATCCATTGTTTACTTCAGCAGGTTCAATTTCTGACATGGTTATTTTAATTGCTTCCCATAGGGCTGCTTTGCTGCCATATTGTTTGCCAAATTCATATCATTTCATCTTAACAATAGACTATAGATTTTTGATCAGATTCATATCTGGACTTGCTGGTGGCCATTCCATTATCTTCTCTCCTTATTATAAAAAATTCACAGGTAACCTTAGATAAATGAGAAAGCATTGTTGTGCATAAATAAACACTTTCACTTTGAAACTGCAAGTATGGGACTTGTACCATTCAAAGAATGTTTTGTCCATGAAATCATAATAGGACTATCCTTCATTGACATTGAATAGTTCAGCAATGCTTTGCTCAACAATTCCAACATATATCATCAAATTGCCACAGACTCATCAAATAAAATCATTTGGCCCATCCATCTGTTCTATCAAATACCCCCCCTCCCTCCCCCGAGATTCGTACATGAAAATTACTGTAGAAATTTTTGTGTATTATTTCTTAGCCCAGTTTTGATGCTTTCAAATATTTGCTTTGCTGAGAGAAGTTTGTCTTGGAGATTTCTTGACCAATTCCAATTTACTTCATCAGTTTGAGCCTATTTAAAGGTCTGAGCAGTGGTCAAAAGTGGTTGCCATCCTGGGTATGATGATAAACTACATCCACGTCCTGGGTAATGGATAAGACAATAAACTACATTCAACAGTAAGGTCTCTGATCATGAGGTTTTGAGGAGCATGGAACCACCTCTTAATTGCTGGTCTTCCCAAGTCCACTCTGACCCAGGGTGTAGTGCTTGTTAGGGTCCCAGCTATGGGTAAATAGTTAACCCCCAAACTGGGCTCAAAACACTATGAAAGTGTAAAAATAGGTTTTAATACCAGATATACTTTGTAAAAAATTACCAGCGAAAAAAAATATTACCATATTGTCAGCATTAAATAACCCATTGAGGTTGATATGCCGTAAAACAAAACTTTATCGAAAGTGTTTTTTTTTACTTTAACTCGCTGTAGTTTATGTTCCTGTTTAGGAGATAAATTCTTAGTTTTTTTTTTTTTTTTTTTTTTTTTTTTCCTAGTACTCAACTTAGTTATATTTTCAACAGTCCTCTTTTTTTTTTGTTCAATGATCTGTGAAGCTCCTTTGTTATTTCTAGTGTGAACATTCCCTCTCTCAATAACTTTGCTATTTTCTGGTTTTCACCATTTGTTAGATACTTTCCATTACCAATGTTGCAACATGTGATAGAAAAAAAGAAGTTTTTAGATTTTTAATATTAGTTTAATCTGCATAATAACTTCAGACGGCCGTTTTTGTAATGGCTCTTGTAGTTTTTGGTGAAAAATGTTGTAACTGTCTAAAAATAACTCAGGCTTTGTTTGGACATTTTAAATTTGCCATTTGGAATTACACAGAGGTTGTTCAGGGCAGGTTAGAGTTGAGGTTTGTGTGATTTGCATGATGGTTTGAGATACCATCAGGTTCTATTGTTGCCAATGTCCAATCAGTTTAGAATTTTCTTATTTTTTTTCCTCCCAAAATTCCATTGTTTGTCATCATTTAGTTGAGTCTTTGAGGTGTGATTTTAAGAGAGGATGTAGTAAGAAATGAATGTATTTCAGAACAATGGTAGTGACATAAATATTTTCAAATTTCTCTGCCAGAGTTTTGACATACACATTCCAATTTGGTAAACATATGAACCAGTTTATCTAAATCCCGGAAATAAATACATAGACTCAGTTTCAAGTTATTTTGACGTCTTCTCTAGCCATTATTTAATAGGAGTAGATAAGTTTGCCTATTACCCAGTTCACACTCCCTCCCAGTGTTTTGAACAAGATTAGAGTTTTATCCCATGTTTCCTGTTTAGGATTGGGTTTCTGGTTCCTTCTAAAGTCTTTTCATTCTTTTTCATTCTCAGTAGACCCTTGCGTGCATTTTAGTGGTGTTGTCACTTAGCTTGGGAGTGGAATGATTTTAAAAAAAAAATATTAGAAAAGTACTCAATCAATAGACTATACAAAAGCATTTGATAAGGCCTGGCATAAAGATCTATATGAACTGCTGCAAAGAAATCTTGATTTATTCAGGAAAGGTATAAGAATAATCCAGATAAATGGGTACAAACTACTTGTATACAGATAGAAAATGGAGTAAATACGCAAAAATAAAAATGGGTGTAAGACTATGTCTTTTTACTGGATTTATTCAACCATTACAATGAGGCAATCCTAAGAGAACTAGAAGTTCTATCATGATTTAGTATCAGATCAGTGGCAGATACAGGAAACAGCAGGGACTCCTTGACAAGGTAGTAAAGGAAAGCAAGAGATAAACATCAGTTGAAGATACACAAATCAAACAAGTACGGAAGTTCAAATATCTGGTAAATGTTTGAACAAAGGACAGAACATGTGATACTGAAATTGGAAGGCACATTGGAATAGCAAAAGGTGCTTTCCAAAAAGTAAACCAAATATTAAGAAACCAGAAAATATCTTCAGAAACAAAGACAAGTAATAAACTGCTATGTAATTAATATCAATCGTCCTATATAACAATGAATATTGGATAATGTTTTCACAAATGAATAGGTAACTTGAGGTAACAGATGTCCTTCATAAGAGTGCTGAGAATATCAATAATGCAGTATGTAAACAACAAGGAATTTTTACGAAAAATGGAAAAAACTTTTACTTGAATCAGAAGGAAACTGTTGAAATTTCTTTGATTCATATTGAGGAAAGAGGTCTTGGAGAATTTACACTCACAGGAGATATTGAAGACAAGTGTGACAGGGAAAACAGTGAGTAATCTAACATGCTTGTGTAAATGGATGTCAGATCAGAAAGAGGGAAGGATAGTAAAAAGACATTGTTAGGAGCTACAAAAGATAGGAAGTTGTAGAGAGACATGAACGCCAATATCCTGAAGAGAGACAGTAAATAGAAGAGACTCAATCGTTGGCTTTCTTTTGTATGTCTAATAAATGTTGATAAAGTAGACTGAAGTAAATGCTAAATTATTATCCCTACTTTTTTTTTTTTTTTTTTTTTTTTTTTACAGATGTTATGCTATCAATATGATATATTTTCATTTTTTTTTCTAAAACTAGAAACCACTCATTCACTGTAAATGCTGTTAATTTCAGTCATTGTAGTTCTTTGATTGCAAATGACACATTTTCTTCACTCCCCTACACATAGCTTAATGCAAACTATGAAAATTCCTCCTGTTTTAATAAATTCATTATCACATTTAGAAAATGGCAATTGAGTTGCTCCTACCACAGTTTTTGATATGAAATGAAGGTGTTTATGTTCATCACAAGTCTTCTCTGTTGGGTTTATTAGTTTAATCACCACAGGCTCTTTTATTCAGTTTCTCAGGTTCATCACAACAGGCTTTTATATATATATATATATATATATATATATATATATATATATATAATTATTTTCAGATAGTGTATCTGTGAAAGAACAAAATGAATAAAAATACAAGAGGATAAAGTCCCTCAGAGGATGATACACATTAGCTAAGAATAGTTTTCTTATCTTTTCATTATATGATGATATTAGTGATCAGTATGGATATTTCCAAAAGGATATAAATCCAAGGAGAGCTCTATTGTTAGAGACAGACCAATAATTATTAATAAAAAGCACAAACGCTTAAAATTTCCTGAGGTTATATTTATTTCATTAGAGTCGTAAAAACAGCCCCATTTCATCAGACATTCAAATCCAAAACGAAACAGAAAATATTTCTCCAGGTTTAAGTAACAAAATTTATTTGAAAGTGGGCAAAAAAAGTTGGAAAGAAAGATCCATAAGTAAGATTGAGAGAGAGGTGGAAAGAAAGACATTAAAAAAGTGTATATGAGATTGTGGAATGGAAGATAATGTAATCATATTGTAATCATTCAGAGAGAGGAAGTAATAGAGAAATTTAAAAAAAAAAAATTTAGATTGAGACAAATAGAAGTTTTTCTTTCAGTTAAAAAAAAAAATGACTTTTGACTTGTTGACCTAATTTAAAATACAAACTACGGAAAACATGGATACATCGATTGTGACCGTTAAATGCACATGAAAGGGAAAAAAGAAGAGAAAAAGAAAAGAACAAAGAAAGGGGAAATCAGTGATAGATGGTTATATGTGCAGTCAAAATATTCTGTCTGGCCTCCATTTACGTATTCATTAAAAAGAATAAAAGAAAAAAGGGCCTTTAATCTAATTTTCTTGTAAAGATTTCAAATTTAACATAAAAATATAATACAGTTAAAAAAAAACGTATGTAACACACACACATATATATTTAGGCAGCAATCCTTCTTTTATGCATGTTTCATTGAATATGGCAGACAAGGTGCTTTGATTTAGTTTTTTATACAATTTCTCATGTGATCTTATGATTTTTTTTCTTTTTTGGTAGATAAATTATATAAAAACTGTCCAAATGTTTTTTTTTGTTTTTTTTTTCAAGCGTTTTCAGCTATACATTTAGCCATTTTCATGGTTCAAATATATTAACTGTTAACAAGCCCCCCCTCTCTCTCTCTCTCTCTCTCTATATATATATATATATATATATATATATATATATATATATATATATATATATATATATAAAAGGGTAAGATTTTCCCTGTATAACTTATAATACCTGCACATGTTGCCAATTTCAGTTCATAGGCATTAAGACACTAAATAAACAGTTACTTAATGTAATCAGTTTTAAATTATGTAGGAAATCCACACAAATCTCCATTATCCCATGTAATTAACACCAAAATAATAATTTTCTGATTTCTGTTAAGTTCAAATAATATTATTTGAATTTAACAGAAATCAGAAAATACTATTTTCAGATTTGTTAAATTTCTATTAATTGATCTGGTTAAAATCATGTCATGAATATCCTTTGACTCCTGCAATCTAATCTCTGCCCATTCACTGCTTACCAACTGCCTCTGGCTATATTTCTCAAGTTGTGTATTGGCTTATAAGCAGGGATTTTTCTGTTAGAAATCTGTAGGTCATTACCATGAAGGTCAAACATGATTTTTCTTCTGATCTATTTCACCTTGGGGCTTTTATAATGTCTTCATCCTTTGTCTGCATGTCTATTACTCTAAAAGCACAGAAACTGCTAGGATACTCTTGTGAAGTGCTTCATTGAAGACTTTTCTTATAAATGACTAATTCATTATTGTTTTAGCAATTAAGATCATGCAGTCAAAGTTTAAGAGATGTATTAAAATAAATATTCATCAGAATCTTTATTTCCTCTTGTAGATTGTATATTTTAATGATTGGTGACAAGCTAAAAACTCATTTGAGGCTTGTGCATTTTGTTCAGTTGCTTAGAAATCATAGATGCTTTGTGATATTCTTTATTAAAGCTGAGAATTTAGTAGTACTTGTAAGGTAGTCGCTGATAAAATCTGTGTAAAAATGAACATAAGCTCTTTTAAAAAAAAATATGTACGAATTGTCATTTTAGTTTATATTTTGAGATATGTCAAGTATTAATCAGTAATCAATTTTTAAATGTCATTGTTTTGATAATTTAAGAATTTTAATGAAGTATAAATAAGGATATATTTTGGTAGCTGCTTTTGACTTTCTATGGCTCTATGATGTCTAGTGATCTTCTTGGAGCAGAGTTTAGACCCGTTCTTCCCAAACATTTTTGAGTCATTGCCCACTTGTGTAGTAAATATTCAAAAGCATGCACAAATTGTTTGATAAAAGTTTATTACTGGTTCATAAACAGACTTTAGGATGCCGCAAAAATACCAAAGGAAGTTAACAAATAACACTGACTTATATGGCAACTGCTGCTGTGAATATGCACTAATAGCAGCTAATGAAAATTCAGCGAATATTTTTTTTTTGATTTTGGTCTTCCTATAACTGATTTATATACCAAAAAAGTTGTTTTGTCTGAAGAACTATTGTAATGTTAATGGACCTTCTCAAAGCAATAGAAAATACCAAAATAGTCATTGTTTGTGGGGATATTTAGAGTTTACCTTGGAATGTGACCCAGTTTTTCGCATTTAGCCCCCTGATTTTTTATACGGGTTGTTTGCATGTCACCTTTTAATATTTTTTGTGGGTAACATATGTTGAAATAACTTTTTAATACTGAAAATCCTATATCACCAAGGAAAATTTCCAATAACCCACCATTTTCTGTTCAGTTGCTCATTGCCCAACTAACATTTGAAAACACCCACTGGTGGGTGATATCACCTATGTTGGGAAATCTTGATCTAGACCATTTGTAATTTCAACTTGTAATTAAATCCAAGATTATTATTTTTATTTACTTATATGTTGAATTATTTTAAGGTTTTCATATTCCAATTTGTTTTAGTACTGACTGAGAACAGGCAATACACTGAAATGTCCTGGTCATATATTAATCCTAAGGGTTGTGTAGATTAAAGATTATTGCCCTTTCAATGCATCTTTGAAAAAATTATTCTATCCTTATTTTTTCTTTAATTAAAACTACATTTCCATGTCCAAATTGTGATCCTAAAGGTTCTAAAGGCATACAAAGCATTGATTGTACTCTTTTATTTTAAGTCACTGTTTTCTTTTAATTCGGGATTGTTTAATATCTCTATATTATATTTGCTTTTTTTCTGAACTATTGATTTGGCAGGTATTGGAGCTCCACTGTAATGACCTTACCCAATGTTTTACTGTTTAAACACTAAGCAGTATGCCCTAATTCCATGTTTAATGAAGTATTTGTCTCTGCTTAAGTGTAATTCAATAATTTTTTTTTTCTCTTGTCAACTTCTCTTTTAAATGCTTCATGATTTTTTTTTTTTGATTTATTGCTATTACTACTACTACTACTGTAACTTTATCCTTGAACTATTTGATGATATAAGCAGATTACTAGAGAATATATCTCTTGTATATTTATTTATAGGATATTACCAGGGTCTTTTAAGCTTTTAAATTGTTGTTGCTGGTCTCTGCTCTCATCACACTCCCACTCTCCTGTTTTTTGTTTCTCTTCCTTATTTTATATCTCCCCACACCTGTTTACCTACTGATGTGGAAAATTAGAACTTACCTGTTACTACCTGCTTATTAAATACTGTTTGGTTGACTTATTATGGAGTGGATGGGTGGGGTTCAGGATCTGTCTACTTATGCAAACATTTCTTTCATTATTGATCACCCGTGTCCATACAAGTGAAATTTCAGTCAGACAAACCAGTTCGTTCCTGGGTCAGAGAATGAGAAAAAGGTTAGCTTTTTGTCATATTTATTTTTTTGAATTTTTGTCATCTATTGCACAATTTTTTTTTTTTTTTTATTATAAATCCTGTAATTTTAGAAATTCATTTACATTTTTTCAATAATTTATTAAATAAGTAATTTTTTTTTCATTTCAGTGATCATTTTAAATATTTTATCAGCTTGTCTCTTCACAAATTAATTTTGTATTTGCATATTAAATGACTGGATACATTTTTTTGTTTGTCTACTGACTTAAATTCTCTTCTCTACTTATTCTAGAGCTGAAAACTGTCATAATGACTTGTTTTTTGTCTGGCACAAAGCATTTGCAGGAGGAAACTATTTAAAACTTGTTTTTTTATTATTTTATATTTTTAGAATTTCCAAATTTGACCATGAAAAGTTGTTTTTCAATGACATTTAATATCCACCATCTCCACAAAATAGTCTCCATTGTCTCTGCAATCTGAGTCATTTTTTAAAAATTCCAAATCTATACCAGTTACATTATTCAAATTTTTGAATAGCACTTTATATTTCTATTCTGTTTATATTATTCCTTCTGATAATTAGATTTTTCTTGGATTTTATTTTTTATAATCATTCCACCCCAAGCAAGGCAATAAAGTCACTAAGAGGCAAAGGCTACTGTGTGTGAAAGAATGAGAAAAAATACTATTAAAGAGAGAGAATAATAAAAGAACAGGAATTAAAAAAGAAAGAAAAAAAACATAAGATAATGATTAACATTGCATTTAAATTTTTGAAGATCAAAGTTGACTGGAAAGCAAGAAACTGGAAGAGAGTTCTATAAGGAAGAAAAAGAAACTGTTAGCATAGAACTTGTGGTTACAGCTAACCATTTGAACTGTAAATTGATGAGACCTTGAAAATATTTTTGTGCCTTCAACTTAAGTATTAAATCCATACGGGACAATGTTTCTGGAAAAGCTTCCAGTTTACTTTAGCCTATTTATCATTTTGCTGTTTATTTTATTTTTTATATAGAATTAATCCTTCTCTGTTCTGATTCACACTGTATTGAGTTACAGTATCTATGCTCTCTTTATAAAGTACAAGCCTAATGACCTTGATTGTACTAGGCTCTCTGCATCTCCTAATGACTGTGAGTATGTAGATTTTCTGCAAGTAATTTTCTACCTTCAGCCTCCTTGTTTGTTTATGCACAACGCCTTTCACTCAACTTGCATCTGTTCTGCATTTCAGGTTGACCATGAAGTGCGGTCTCTCCTGCATATTTATGGTTGTCTTCCTCACTGTCCATGTGATGGCCAGGCTGGCCACTGGTTCCAAAGGAGATTCCTCCTGGATATTTCAGCGATGCCTTAGTGGCTGTCTGCTCAAGAATTGCACAAACATAAAGTTGTTCAGCACCCGACAGCCAGTTAGCTTACGTGTAATGGGCTGGCGATGTGAAGATGAGTGCAAATACACATGCATGTGGTCAACTGTGGATGCCTTTCAGAGGGAGAACCAGCGTGTTCCTCAATTTTATGGCAAGGTAAGGTAAAGCTAGACTCCATCCTGCATTCATTTTTCAATCAGCACCACTTATTTATTGCCTCTGTATTTATTTATTCTTTTTTGTTTTTCATTTTTTTTTTTTTTCATTTTTTTTGTTTTTCTTTCTTTTTTTTGTTTTTCTTTCTTTTTTTTTCATTTTTTTTTTTTTTGTTTTTCATTTTTTTTTTTTTTTTTTTCATTTTTATTTTTCATTTTTTTTGTTTTTCATTTTTTTTGTCATTTTTTTTGTTATTTTTTTAAATTTATTTTTTATTTTTATGATTAGCATGATGGATGATATTTTTATTATTTACTATGAAGATATGATAAATTATTTATGGAACCATTTTCAGTAATCAAAAAAAAATTAAAAAAAACTTCTGTATGGTTTTAGGCGTGTTTAGCTTTGACTTTCATCTAAAAAGATCGCTTTGATTCTGTTTTGACATTTTTTTTTTTTTATCTGTGTGTATTTTATTATATAGTTTTATCAGAATTGGCATTTTCATCATATGTGTTTATTTTTAAAAAAAAGGAAAAATACAAATCAAATACAAAAGATACATTACTTGAAAAAAAAATCATTAATATGACATGGAAAACCACTAAGAGAAAAAGTAACCACATCAAGTGTTGAAAATCATTTCTACTAATTTGGTTAGGTTAGTCTCTTTGATGTGTACTTTCTACATCAGTTAAGTAAAAATAAATCAACTGGATTGTATTTTTGTGTGTAAATTCCTGATTAAAAGTAATGTGATGGCTAATATGGGCATGTGCCTGAGTGTTTAGAACATTTGCTTTCTGTTCATGAGACCCTGGTTCAAATCTTACCATGGTCGATTTGTCAGGATGGTAACTTCTTGATGTTATCAGCCTGGTGGAGGTGATCCCAGAATGTGCCACATTTGGAAAGTGCCTGAAAACCATACCATGTGTGAGTGAAATTGGGTAGGTGCAACTCTTGTAAGCTGTCAATGGTTTGTGCTAGAACAAAGTCACAAGTCATTATGATCAAGGGTTTGAGTGTGCTGGCTGGGGTTCAGGCTGTTGATCACACTAGATAATGTGCACTCTCCCAGAAATTGTAACTAAGGTCTGCTCAGCATAGTTGCAGTATAAACCACAGGGTGTGCTCTGTGGGTGTTGAACAAATACAAATGTGCCTGAGCAGGCGTCTGCAGTGGGGATTAGCTAGCTGCCCTGGTAGGCAGTCATCCTCAGATATGAGTGGCTGTGCCATTTAGAAGGCTAATCTTCATTTTAAAGTTGTTGATGTTCATATATATGATGGTATTGAAAGAAATTATTCTTTACAGAAAATAAAGTTAGGAGTGTCAGAAATTTTAAAATTATCTGAAAGCTAACAGAAGAGGTAGATATATCAAAAGAAATTTAAATTGGAAAAGACAAAATGCATTATTTCTGTTTTCTTGGTCTCTCAATGCTAATACTTGGCTACTCATTTATTCTTATTTTTGTTCTGAGCTTCCACTGTCTAAATATCCATTTTTTTTATTTTATTTTATTTTTTGAGCTAAATCATGTAAAAGTGTAAATGTTATCGGAATGTTGGCAATACTACTTTTTTTTTTTTTTTTTTTTTTTTTTTTTTGTCATTGCCATCTTGACCTTTGCATGTTAGAAAATCACCTATGCAAATACTACTGAAATTTACGCATGCGTGAGCCTAGCAGAAAACTTTTTTTTTAATTATATTGGGGGGGTGGGGAGGTAAACATGTGCACTGGTTGTCAATTAACCTCAGTTTATAATTCAAAGGATAACCTGTCACTTACATCAGCAAAGCTGCCAACTTTTCAAGAGATAAGAGATGAAAAACAAAAACATGATTCCACATCTGTACAACAAGAGCTCTTTCCTCTTTTCAACCAGTTCTTGTGGAATTTATCCAAGGAGGTGCTGAAAAGTTCTTGGTTCAAACCATTTCCCAAAATCTGACCAATTTTGCTACTTATTGGCATATTACTTAGTTTAAATAATAACTAAGTTTAACTATCCACTGAACTGAATGAATTTAAAATTGGTGTTGTCTTACCTGACAGAATGTCATTGGAGAATTGTAATTAGTGGTTCATCTTAAATTATTTGATTGATTGATTTTTTTTTTTTTTTTTTTTTTTTTTAAATTTAATCAGGCCTAAGGCCAGAGTGAATTGTCACCAAAAATGCAAAAAATATATTTCTATGGATAGAAAAACATTAGCTCTGTTTTGATTGATCAAGCTTTAAGATTGATTATAGAGGCAAACTTTTACTTTGGTGTGGGATATGTTTTTACAAGCATAATTAACAGAGCTGTCATGGAGATACCATGTAGAAGAAGAAAAAAAGTATTTCAGGACTGAAGTCATATCACATATTTGACTCTAGTGATTCTATTTCTTTTGTCTAATTCCAATTTCTTTATAAATGGCAAATGTGTTAATTTTGAGTTGATGTTTATCAAGCACAATTTGATTAATTTCTGATAGCCAACAAGCCTTTTATATTGCCTTCATTGACTAAGTTCACCTACAGTCAAGACAAATTAGGAATTTTCTTTTCTTGAAAAATTAGCTTTAATACAGAAAATTGAGTTTTAACATAATTTAAAGCTTGTGTTGTTACATTGTGATTTTGTTTGTTTTCTGACTTTAATTTTAATTTCTGCTTAATTGACATTTATAAAAATGGCTCTCACTTATAAAATTTTATAATTAATGCCACAAGGAGGATATCAGGAATCCCCCACCCCTGAAAAGTAAATAAAAATGCACATACATAGGAAAGATTAATGTTTTTTATTTATCCTGATATCTCGGTTCCTTTTAATGAATCAACAAAAGAATGCTATAAAGAAGTGTATATCTCTTTGCATTAAAATTGTTTACTTTTAAGATCCTTCCCCACTTTCTTAACAGGAAATTGGAATAAATGTATTATCTTATAAAAAAAAACAAAAACCTGTATTGCAAGTTATACATTTATCAACCAACAAGTACACTTAGTTCAGGCAATCATTTCTCTCTTACTATCATCAAATGTGACTCGTAGATTTCTATATATTGAGTCATTTTTTTGTTCCTAAAATTTTTTAAAATTTTACTGCATGTCATTTTTGTTTTTCTTTTTTCAATGTTTTTTTATTCTGTTTAATTAAAAATAGGCATTTCAAAATAATTTAGTGTCATAGACATGCAGGCAGAAAAATAGAATTGGTGAGCAGAGTTCAATTTCTGGTTTAGTCTGTTCCATTGACTTTCATGATAATTCTTTTAAGAGAAGTCATGAAGTTATCTTCTCTTCTCATCCCTGCCAGCTATAGGTTAAGTATTAGGTTAGACTGGGCTCTCTAGCCTTGGTTGGCATCCTGTTTAGCAGAACTACTACTATGAAAGCAATGGGAAATGACTCCACTATTTTTCACAAGAAATCATAGTAATTCACAAAAAAAAAGAAAAAGAAATTGTGATGATTACCTGCATCTTGAAGAGACATGGCATTTAAAACAAAAAAGAAAAACACTATCATTAAAAAGCTTTTCTTATTAGTCAGCTTTTCAGATTACTTATCAATGTTTTTTCTTTTCCTTTTTAATCACTTCATTCCAAGCAAGGTGATAATGTCACAAAGACACTACAGGATATTGGGAGTGGAAGAGAACAATAAAGCTTTAGTAAGGAGAAAGGACAATAAAAAAAAAAAAAAAAAAAAAAAAAGGATCCAGGAAGTCAGATGGTGGTGATTGGCATTGCATTTAAATTTTTGAAATTTGTAGATGGCAGGGAAACAAACTGGTGGAGTTCTACAGGTGAGAAAAACTATTAGAATAGAACTTAGTTATGTCTAGCTGATTCAACAGTAAAACAATGAAACCTCGTTGCCAAGTAGTATGATTAAAATTATGTAGTCATGGTACCAAGGAGGAAAGTTCATCAGAATGATTGCCATGAAAATATTTATAGAAAAGTCAGAGAAGCCATGTCACAATGGTTGGAAAGTGACTGAAGCTGAGATGCCAGGTCAGAATAGGTTATGTTACAGACCCTTCTTTTGATTTTGTCAATAATTTTGAGATATGGCAGGAGCATCAGACCAGA
This sequence comes from Acanthosepion pharaonis, assembly GCA_903632075.3. Classification (NCBI taxonomy): domain Eukaryota; kingdom Metazoa; phylum Mollusca; class Cephalopoda; order Sepiida; family Sepiidae; genus Acanthosepion; species Acanthosepion pharaonis. The sequence goes on along the minus strand of CAHIKZ030005100.1, from coordinate 556,349 downwards.
TGTGCTAGCAATATTCAATGTACACATTATTTCAAAAAGTATAGAATAAAAAAATATCACACACACTCATATAATAATAATTTTTGCTTGTATTTTTTCTTAGTTTTTCAAGCTCATTTAGATTCTGATTTTAAATGCTGGATATGCTTACAAAAATCAACAATTTATATAAACAGAACTGATTTTTCTTAAGTCTTTTGTAGGCTTAACTTATAAAAAGAAATGTCCTGATACTGAAATTGGAAAGTGAAATATGTATAATTCATTGATGCTTTTTGTTTCATTCTGAGCAATAACCTTTTTTATTCTTCTGCATTTCAATAACAATTTCTTACAAATCGTTGTTATTTTCTGAACATAAAAATATACAGTGAGATAACACATGACGGTTTGCTTTTGAAATGTCAAAACTCTGCTGAGATTGTAGAAAATAAAAATGTTGTGGGTGCTTTGAAAATGACTAAGGCAGAGAAAATGGAGTCATTAGGTAACATTTCATAATGTTTGCCTTGCTTTTATGTTCTCTGCTGGATGGATGCCCATGTGATTGTTGGCTGTGTTTTTCAGACAAAAATCTATGCGGAACAAAACAGGTTATTACAAATAAAGCAATTTCATACATTTACTTCCTGTGAATGAGTTACATTCATATCATGTGTAGTGCGTATGTTCCAATGGTAATGGAACAAGGTATTAGCCGTTTCCTTATAAGGAAACATTCAGCATTCATTGACCAAACAGCCAGTGCTACTGTCAGTTGAAATTTATAAAATCTTTCTATTAAAACAATTCTTCAGGTAAATACATTCCTCAAGTTATTGTTCTTTCCAGTCTTAGCCTCTTGTATGAAATAGTATGGAGCATACATCCTTATATTATTATTTTCTCTTTGAGTTACATGTGATATCCATTTTAGCTATTGATGTAAATCCTCAAATGATGTGGTTTCTGTTATTTGATAAAGTTCTTTATTTGTGATTCTGTAGTAGTATTCTTCTCTTCAAATATTTTTCATGGCAATTGCTCTGATGAGCTTTTTCCTTGGTGCTTCAACCACATGAATTTAAGCATGTTACTATATTGGCAACTAGATTTCATCATTCTACTGTTGAACTAATTAGATGCAACTGTGGAACTCGCTCCTGATTTCTTGCTTCTCTGACAACTACAATCTTCAAAAGTTTTAATTTAATTTCAATCGCCATATTTGTGTCTTCTTGAACCCTGTTTGTTTATTGTACTTTCCTCAAACCTCCTCATTCTTGGTCTTATTTTCTTTCACTTTCACTCCCTGTAACCCCCTGCTGTCTAGTGGCATTTTTACCTTGCTTGGGGTAAATCAATAAAAGAAAAAAATATTTCACTATGTACAAAGAAGGATGGTTAATAAAAAATGGCTAATAATATTATGAAGCTATCTTATCAGTTTTCAAAGATTAGTTAATAACTAGTTTATTATCTCTGGTGAAGACCATCAAAACAAAGGAATGTTAAAAAAATTAACAATATTTTTTCAGGAATGTGTTAAGTTATGAGTATAGGTAGTATAAATAGAATTGTTTATTTGTTATAATAGTAGTTTTAATATTAGTATCACTTTGGGAGAGAGACAGAAAGAAAAAACTTAAGCCAGCTGAATTCAGTCTTTTTTCATATTTTAATCTTAGTTTTTTCTTGATGTCCTTTTTTTTTTAATTTCATTAATTTAATTTTTTACATGTGAATATGCACAAAGGTTTGATACTTAATGTAACAAGATATGTTAATGCTCATTTGCATTATGTAGGTGGATGAAACAAGTGCTAGAATGAGAGATAAGATTTTAATCTGGTATAAAAGTGGTATGGCATTCTGAAGAATGTAATTAAGGCATTCTCTTGTAATGGACATTTTCTAACTGTTGAAGACTTCATTGGTTATGGGCATTGTGTTTGGCTTTTCGGTGCAGACTTGTTTGCAAGTTGTGAGAAAATATTTTACAGCAATGTTTGCATTTATTTGAATTACTGATTTCTTCATTGGTTAAAAAACTACAAGATTCTACTTATGCTTTGATTTGAATGAAACTTAATTAAAAGAAAAAAAAACTTGTAGTTCCAACGAATGATTTATTTTATGGAAATATTTAGATTAGCAGCTGCTAGTCTTGGTCACTTGGTAATTTGAGTAAAAACAGTGCAAAGAAACTAGAAATGCTTAAGAATTCAAATCAAGGAAAACAAACTGAGTTGATGACATTTACAAAGTAAGACCAAGTTAAGACAGAAAAAAAAAGAATTTTGTTTTTTCTCTACAAATTTTTTTTTCTCCTCTTTTTCCTTTTTTTCTCCTCTTTTTCCCCTTTTTTTTCCAAATTTTTTTCAAATTAAGGAGTGACCAAGATTGGCAATTGCTAGTTGAAATATTTCCATAAAATAAATCATTCATTGGAACCACAAGTTTTTTCTTTTAATTATGCAACTTCCAACAGAGACAAGCATCCTAATTTTGTAGGAAACTTGTCTGAAAACAAGTAGGTTTGTCTTTTTCCTTTAAATAACTTTCATCTCTGTTCTCTCTTAGGTGTATTTGATGAGTTAAAAACTTACACAACAAAGTCCCTTTTCCTCCCAACTCCCAAGAAAAGAAAGCAACCCAGCCAGTTTTTCTCCAGAAATATTGCATATATATTTCTTTATATATCAGAAAAATACAGAAGTTTCCAGCTGAATATCTGTTTTCAAAAATGGATTTTGGGAACTTTTATACAATCTTAATGATATGTCACTTTTTAGAGAAAGGTTGTTATAATGAAAGCAATCAGTTGTTAGAAAAAATATTTACAAGTTGTTTATTCTTACAATGCTGAATACAAATGTAGTATTTTCATTTTTTTTTCTTGTATTGTATTGTATTTCTAAAAGATACCAATGCCTGTTTCTCATCTATACAAACTATTTGTAGTCATTCTGCAGAAATGTGGCTATTGCTCTTCAGCATTTGTGTGAGTATCCTTAAAAAAGAAGTGCTACTTTTTATTGATGTTTTTTTTCATTGCTTGTAAAAGCAGTATAAACAAACTTTTATAATGAAATCATTAAAGTACCTGAGTTTTCTAGTGTCTTTTTTTTTTTTTTCCTTTTTTTTTTCCCTTAAAAAAATGAAAAAAGAATTCACTATCAAAGGACATTCATTTGCACCATGTCTTCATTTTCACCTTTACACACTCTTGTGACTAATATCTGCTCTCTAGGGATGCTATAGGGAATCCTAATTAAAAAAAAAAAAAAAAAAAAAAAGGTTTTTCACTGAAGGTGTTAATATAATTAATCTCAAAAGAAATGTGAATGCAAAAAAAGAAAATCAGATGTTATCTTGGAACAGTTTTTAGTTTACGGAAGATGTAGCAACAGAAACGACATTTGATTTGGTGGGGGGATTGAAATGGAATCTAATTTTATATTGGGTAATATTCATTGGATTTTTCCTACTTTTAATATTTTGTTTCAGCTGCCTTCTATTTCTTGTCATTAAATATGATCCGTTATTCATTGCTTGTTATCTAAAGTATTTAATTGATTAACCATAATATTGCTATGTGTCCTTTCCACCAGTGAATTTTTTTTCTCTTTTCTGTAAAAATTAAAGTGTTAACATTAAGGCAAGAGTTTTTCTTTCCTCTTACCTTTGCCAACAATCATTAAAGCATTATGAAAAGAGTCTGAATAAATATGGGAGGATAAAAGTACAAGACTTTTACAAAAGCGATTTATCATTTTATAGAATTAATGTCAACGAAAGCTAATAATTATATAAGTAGTAAGCGCAATCCTAAATTATTTCATGAATACTGGGTTTTTACTGCAAGAGATTAAATAGTGCACAAAGATTAAATTGAAATCTGATTGTCTGTGCCAGCAAGCTTATGTCTTTAACTTTTGCTTTATATAAAACAATTATATAGATGATAACTGCTTTTCAGGGCAATTGATCAAACTGTTATCAACCATCATGGCATGCCAAGAACAAGACAAGATATATCTGGTGATAAGACAGTAAAATCAAGAAATGTATTTGTTGTGGGTTGCTAGTATAATTGGGTAAATGTTTAGTCATCATTATGTTGCAGGAACCAACACTTTGAATTGTAAATATTTATGAGCTCCTGAAAAATCTATCCCATAAATAATATTAGCAGACTCAATGTAAGTCCAGGTAAAAAAATGAATAAACAAAACAATAAACGTAAAACAAGTGACAATACATGTATTTACAAGAGGAATTACATATGACAAAAAGGAAAAAAACATGAAACTAGCTATAATAAGAGTGAGTGTGTGTATGTGTGTCTGTGTGTGTGTTTAACAAGCATGTATAAGAGAGTACAAAAGTCAAGAGAGAAACCATGCAAATGAACATGCCCCGGTAGGAGACACTTTTTACCAAGTTGTGAATGACATGTTAAAATCTGAGTTGAAAATCTAGGAAAGAGGCTAGGGAGAGAAATGTATGCCTTTTTATAGGCTTAAAGAGTGCCTCCTAATGACTGTTTTTAGCAAAGTTAAGTGGAATAACCCACAGATTCTTGCCATTTCCCAAGGGCATTAGTGCAAAGTGAGCATAAGCAGTCAATGTATTTTCCATGTTGATAATCACCATTCCTATTTGTCTTTCCCTCTCTTCTTTCTCCAACTTTGAAATTCTCTGTGTATGTATTTCAAATTTTTGAAAAGTTATATTTAGAAAATTCTTGGTCAAATCGAACTCTCAAAATTCTGCTACAATTTTTTTTATAATCCTTATTTTTTTAATATAAAAATGAAACTTTATGCTTGAGGTTATGTGAAGTTAGGCATGATCATTATATAGATACAAGAAACAGTTCCACATAGTGAGTAACTTGTTGCAATTCCTTACTTAGGGATAAAGATGTTACCAGATATTTCATGTTCTGATTTTAAGGTGTATGTCTACTTTGGTTCCTTCTGAACTCCTTGACATTTGCTTGTGTTGTGGAGATCTGCAAGAATTTAAGAGTTAGGGTGAAGGTGCTATAATCAAAACGTAATTGGAGAACTGACGAAGAGAAAGAGTCGTTGAATTTTGCTGTGTTTTTCTTTGTAAAATCTCACAAAATAAAATTTAAAAAGATATAAAAATATAGTTTATTTGAATGAAAATTCTCAAACCACTTTTAATTAAAAACAAAACAAAATGGAATGATCTAGTCTTGAGAATGAAGATATTGCAGATATGTTGGTCATTCTAGTTGACTACTACTTACATGTGGTTAAATGAAACATCAAAAGCAAACGTTGTTTTTCCTCTCTGTTGACAGTCTGGATAGTTTTTATACTTTTTATCCCCCCTCTCCTTTTCCATATTTATATAACTTTTCCTCATTACAAACTGTCACAAATCTCTATTTGCAATCTAGAGTGATACACCAACACTTAACCTTCATTTTTCATGTGTGACACTACCTAGTTGGCTTTGATGTTTGAAAATAGAAATTTTAATTCTTTTGTTAGCAATGAAAACCCCGTGAAAGCAATTAGACAGAAATTGGTGTCATGAAGTTTGACAGGTATCAGTGCTAACTTTTGTCCCTGGATTATAACAAGGTGAGCAAAATGTCCACCTGTCAAGAGTCTCAGGTCAGCAGAAGATTTTCACAATGTCACACATTTACACTGAAGGCTAAAAAAAACAAACACCCCACCCTAAATAAAGAGCTTAGTTATTAATAAGCACTTTCTTGACCCTCTCTTGGGCATTCTCCACCTTCAAGTGGGAGGTTGTATCATTAGCTAGAAAATAAATACTTATTATATATTATGGCTACTCTTTCTCACGCTGTCCTGTTTTCAGACTATGGAAAAGAGCATCTCAAAATGAGAAATCAGAAAACCTGGGCTTGAATTCCAGTTGAGTTCATTACATACACTTACACGTAAATATCCTAGAAAAAGGTATGAATGCATATACTCTCTCCCACACTCAGCTCGGAGTTAAATAGGACTTGTCTAGAATAAATTGTTGTCATTCTCCAAAGATTGTTAATGCAATGTTCACTTTCAAAAAAAAAATAAAAATGACTTATTTTTACAATTCCTAAAATTGTTCCAGCTTTAAATAATCCACAAACATTTGATTAAAAAAAAATCTGAAAACAGCAAAATAAAACTTGCCAAAAAGCACTTGATAAAACATTAAAAGTTGCTGTGGCTAGCAGTCTACAGAATCAAAGAAACTTGAAGACAAATGCTATTGTCTATATTGCTAAACCAACAACTGATGTGGTTAACAATGTCCACTAAACAGCAGTGCAGCTAACATTGTTGAGCCTTCAGAAGGCAATTTCTTGAGTCACAGGTATGGCCAAAGAAAGTATTTTGGATAAAAGACACTTCAAAATTTAAGAGGAAACTTGTTTTATATCCCAACTGAAAAACAAAATGTAAGCAATCTATGTAATCTCTCAGTTATTCTTGTATCAACCAAATAGCATCCCTTGTTTACAGATATGAAACAGTATTGGGGTTAAGCAAATGTATCAATTACTACTTAACCCCTGGTGAATATGGATCTGTCTCTTCTCTGTATTTTCTGGGCTGGCCTGCATAAATATGTAGGGTTCTCTTATCTGTTTCCTGTTAGTTTTAATTTAGGCCCTCATTGATTAGAAGCCACAAGGAAAACACTAGCATAATCATTCTATTCAAATCTTTATCTTCTACTGTAATGACCAATATAAAATGAACTAAAGTATTAGCTGTTTCATTGTTGATAATGATGTATTTCATGCTGTCAGACATATTTTCTCTGGTTTTTGAGTATTGATAAAGACATAATGACAAATGAATAGGAGTTCACTTAGCTGTACTGACATACATTATGGCTTTTGTAAAAGCTGTATTGTTATTTAATAATAAGACACAATCATATTTTATTGGAGGAGGATAATGTGAAATATTCCATTCTTCTCCCTATTCCTTCTATGAAGTATTTAATCTAGTAAAACCCTTCAGTTGCAGAGACAAGATTTATGCTGTAAATTAGCCTTCATTAGCCCCTATATATGTTGCATTTTCATACCATTCCTTTCAAGTGATGCATCTGCAAAAGAACATAGCAGAGTGTGATTTCAAGTAGATATTTGGCATGTTTGCAATATTCTTTTTCTTTTTATGTGCCATGTCCTTTCAGGACATAGGCGATCATGACTCTCCACCTCCCTCTATCCCTTGCAGCTCTCAGCAAGCTCCTTCCCTCTGCTTCCTCCCCCAGACCACATTCTGTCATCCACCTGCTCAAGCTTGTCAGGTATGTCACGTCCTGCTTTCCCTTGTCCCTCTTTCTCTCTATTTGACCTGTGAGTATCAGATTCCCCAGACCCTCCTTCCTCATTATGTGTCCCAGAAAATTCAACTGCCTCTTTCTGATGTTAAGTATAAGCCTTCTCCTTGTTTGTAACCTCATCGTTGATCACATGCTCGGTCCATGTTATCCTTAACATCTTTCTGTAGAACCACATCTCCGTCACCTTGAGTCTCTTCTTCATCCTTGAGGATATCATCCAACATTCACTGCTGTAAAGAACATATGTCACGTTACCAAAGAAATCCTGCTGTCTCACAATACTCTGCTTAGCTTTTGGAATGTGTCCTTCGCCATCCCAATATGTCTACGGATCTCAGTGTTGCACTTACTGTCTCCTGTCAAGACGCTTTCCAGATATTTACACTTCTGCATCTGCTTGATTCTAGTGTTCCCGACCTGCAAATCGCATTTCGAGCTCTTCCTCTTACTGATGACCATACTCAACTGATGTGTTACATCTTGTCTGAAAGTAGACAATTTGAGGCTTTCGGAACAGGTCTGATTTTGTCCTAACTCCAAGTATTTGTCAAATTAGGGTCATTTGAATTAATCAAAACTGGCACTTGTTTAATAATTTATTTTCCAATGATCAGTTTTGGATTCTTTTTTTGTTGTGTGCTTTTGCTATGAAAGTCCTTGGAATCTTGTTGAAAAGTGTGTTATAAGTTTCAGACAGATTTAACTTGCCACTCTTTTTCAAAAATAGCCTAACAATTTGGGACCCTTGTTATTTTTTGTCATATTTTGCCTGTTTTATTGTCTCTGACCCCCAAACTTCAAATAAGGCTAGCAGAAAATACTCAAACATTTTTTCTCCTTTTTAGTATAAGTTCCCAAATATTAAAACAATTTCAATCTGCAAAATGTAAGGAAATTGTTCTCTGGTAGATGTTTAAACCATACTCAATTCCTCTCATACCTTAAATTGATCATTATCTGCATTTTGCACCATATGCCCGGCATCAAATATCAGACAGCTGAAATTTCTGGATACATAATGAGGAAAGAGGGTTTGGAAACCTTCATACTCATGGGGCAGATCAAGAACATGAGAGATAGGGGAAGGTAGCACGTGAACCAGGACACATGGCACAGTGGATAAAGGCATTGGTTAGATCCAGTGACAGGGCCCAGAGTGTGAGTTCAATACCGAGTTAAAGCTGTGGAGAACTTAGAGTGGGGAATTAACAGGAGATAACTGACAACTGACATCTATTAAACATGGCACATGGAACTAGAACAGTCTACCACAGAGTGAAATAAAGGGTTCAGTTCAACATTCCAGTCACCTGAAGAAGGCCGAAACGTACAACGGCTGAAACATTGTAATAAATATGGTGACAAAGATGAGGACAATAATCCGAATAATGTAAATAGTGGCTTGAGATTTGCTTGCTAACTACAATTGCAATGTGAGATATTAATTTTCACATACACACACACACACACACACAAAAAACAACAAAATCCAAAATTACCTCATGTGGGGACAGATCTTTTTCAACCGACACGAAGTGCGTCAGTCTTATTCAACCCCAGTGTATGGACTGGGGTTGAATAAGACACATATAATAAATACATTGTTGAGATCTTTTTGTGGATCAGCTTTAATATTTTATATTACTAGGATCCACTTGGATTATATAGCAATAGAACTATTACCTGTACTATATATATATATATATATATATATATATATATATATATATATATATATATATAATGTTTGTGTGAGAAAAGAGAACAAAAAAGTTTAAGACTTATCTTCCTGACTTCAAGTTTTGCAATTTAGATAATTCATTTCATTATCAGATTTCTTAAAAGACATTACATAATTCTCTCTGAAACTGTTCAGTTATTTTATTAATTTATAATGTATAACTTTTATTTTATTTGCTGTTAATTCCTATATCATTATCCTTTTAAAAATACACTCTCTCCCCCCTATATATATATATATATATATATATATATATATATATATATATATATATATATATATTTGTATATATATATTTGTACATTAACACTGGAAATTGGGGTAAACTTTAAAACAATTCCTCTTTTATCTTGAAATCTCTAACAGGAAAAAAATTATTCTTATTTTTACATTTATTTTAAATTGTCATTATTAAGAAATCAGAAAAAATTTATTTTATATGGTACTATTTATTTTATACTCTTAAAAGAAAAAGGAAAAAAATGAAGCTGAGTAGGATAAGTCCCTTACTTTCTAAAAGTCCTTCCTCTTGATAAATGACTGACATTATTTAGCCTATTATATAGGTACTAATAGACTCCCTCCTTATTCCCTGGCCTTGCACTCATGCATTCAAGGCAGAGGTGATATACTTGCTGCTTTTTCTGTTGTTTTATTGTTTCTTTTCTTTTTTCTTCTTCTTTTCTTCTTTTTCTTAGCCCTTTGTGCTGGAGGTTGTCTATACCATTTAAAATTCATGTACTCTTCAAATACCTCTTAAAATGCCTGCTGTTCTGTTTTTTCTTCTTTCAATTGTAGTATTATGACAGTTCTATAAACAGATCTGGATGAATTGTTTAGTGTGCATTTATATGCAGAATAGCAGACTTTTCATCATTATTTTACATATTGTTGAAAAATAAGAAAGAAAAAGTCATTGGCAAGTTTTCATTGGATAAAAGTCAGGTGTTCTAGTACCATATTTAGTAAAATAGCTCCTTCGATATATCAATTGACATAGTGATATTTCTATTTTTAGATAGTGCCCCCCTCCACACAACACACACACAACACACACACACATACAATACCTAAAATCCAAAAGGCCTGTGTGTCTGGTTTTAGCATTCACTCATTCAAAAGAAATATTAGAGAATAAGTTTTGTGATGGGCACTAATGAGGCTTTATAGAATTTTAAGCTCTTTTCTCAGCTTATTCATGTTTGTCATTAAAGAAGGAATGACTTCTCTACTATATGTTGTTGTTTTGGATATCATTTATTTTATTTTTTTTTTATTTAATCTTTTATTATTTCTCCAAATCCTTCATCTCTTTTTCTTTTTTAATTCCCTTTCTCTTGTTTAGTCATCATCATTAACATTCTATCTTTGCATTCACCATACTTGAATTTTTCTATTTTGTTCTTTATCTTCCTTTTCTCTCGTTAGTTTTTAAGATTATTCATATGTGAATCACTTGGCCAATAAGTTATACTTAATCAAATTTCTTCAAGACAGGTTGTATGTAAATTTGACTTAAAAAGAAATGAACAATTTGTCTGATTGTCTTGTATCAAATTTTTAAAGATAGTTGCATTTAACATTGTGAAGTTTTGTTTTTAAATTAAATAAAAACTTTGTTAGATTTCTTCAGCATTTTCTAATTTTAAAGTATGTAACACTTAGATGCTTGATTTAACAGAATAAATTTTCTTTAACTTTGTAAGATTGGATCATCAACCTACCATTCCAAGACTAAAATGGCTATTGAGGGAGCCAAAGTTACTTCTAGAATTCTCAGCTAAAAACTGAAATGTTATATTTTTAAAGTTTTTTTTATTACATGCCATGTTATAATTTTTGTTCTTTTGCAAGAATTTGCGTGGATACTATTTGAATCATATATCAAAGTCTCTTTTATTACTTCTGCGAGATAGGTTATCAATAATTTCTGTCTGATTCCTTCTTTTGATGAAATAATAATAGTACCTTGTTCAGTCAAGGTCATTGAACGGTGATACTGGAGTGAGCTTTCCAAGACACAGACCTGTAGGCAATATTGTATGGGGCCCTTGAACTGCCCAGATACCTGCATATTACATTTGGCATCCGAGTTGACTGCCAGAGTTGTTGGAGAGAGGTCAGTGTGGAGAGCCAACTGCTCTTAGGGCTTCTATTCCAGATTCTCTGGAAGCAGGTCATTGTTGACAGCCAACCACTTTTAGGGATTTTACTCCAGATCTTGTCTTCCATGACACTTCCATGACCTTTTCCCTGTTTGGATCTGTCTGCAAGGCATGAAATGTTTGTATTCAGAGTTTTCCTTCTCTTAAACTGGTTACCATACAAAATTAGTGAGCCTAGTATTCCCTGTTATATAACTCACAGCTGAAGGAAGATGGTTTCATGCCTTTTCCATGAACATTAGTGTGAAGTGAATGAAATAATAATTCAGAATTCAAACTCTGCTTACCAATTCCATTTTCTACATGATAGCCATTATGCTATCTGGAAAGATTTCTTGTTTCTGGAACTTTTCTGCACCCGATAACTTCTTTCCTATAATCTATTTTACCTTAATAGTTTTAGTATGCTTGTGATTACAGTGCTAATTTTACAATAATCCTTAGCTTTCCCATTATTCTGTCACACTCGCACACCATATTATTACTTGTGTTTATTATCATTTTCACAATCAGGATTATTATCAGAATTAAAGTTATAGTTGTATGGTAATCCTATGTTCATTATTGTTATTATAGCTGCGAGTCTTGTCTCTTGACATTCTAGGATCTCCCTAGTAATTTCATGTTCAAGATTATTCAAAAGAACTTGTCTTTATTTGTTAGCGTCTCCTACTTCCAACATTTCCAATTTCTCCTTTGTTTAAATTTCTTTTTCTTTAATAATCCAAAACTTTTATTGCGTTCTTCATTGTCTTCCCTATTGTTTGATCTGCCCGCAATGGCTCCTTTCCATCTCCCCTCTCCCCTACCACGTATTCTCCAATATGCAGCCTCCCATGTTGTTTCCTTTGGCAGCAATGTTTTTTTTTTCATTTTCTTTCTTTCTTTCTGCTCTCATATTTTTTTTTCTTATGCTTGCATTTCATTTGCTTCACTGCCTTTCTAAATCTTAATTCTCTTCGACTGCATTTTCAATTTGATTTTTGCTTATTATTGGCATTCAACTTTTTTCTTTTTTTTTTTTTTTTTTTAGGAATGGTTTTAATATTTTCCACTTTTATGATGTCATTCTCATTATTTTCTCTGTAGTTTCACTTGGTAAATTAAATTTTTACCTTAGGAGCCAAAATATTTAAGACCTTAAGATCAAAATTACACTGGATTTGACTACTTATTCTGAGTTTTAGTAAGACTATCAACTTGATTCTGGTTACCTTTGAACTTTCAATTATGAAAATATGTTTTTCAAAGATTTTCTCTACCTAAAGAATATCATTTCTTATTATTTCTAACATCAGCCATATAGAATACCCACTCTCCTCCAATCGCAAGTTGGGTTTATTCAACAAATATATAAAATTATTTATTCATCCTAATGATTATATAGGCTTATTGTCACATTAAAACATTGCTTTCTGTATGATCACGAAAGTTAAGAAATGTCAAACCTGGTCAGTAGCTAAAGGAGTGACCACTAGGAAATCAGGTACTGTAAACATGGATGTGTGGGTGATGTAATGGATAACGGCTCAGAACTTTTAATCAGAGAGCAGTTTTAATTTCAGTCAGTTTCATTATATTCACTTATTTGCAAATACTATTGGGGAATAGTATGAATTTTCTTCTTCTCCCCACAGCTATGGGTTAATTAGTAAGGCAAGTATCATTAAAACATTATCTTAAAAAAATATTCTTACAATCTAAAAATATTTTCTGGCTTTAAATAATCTGCAAAGAGTTGATAAGTTATAGAAAATAAATCAAACTTAATGATTATATAATCATACAGCAAAAACAAAAGCAACTAGAATGGCATCAACATCATAGATTTGACATGTGAACAAATATGAATTAAAAAGTTGAGCATTTAATGCTTGTATTCTGCAAGAAACTTACACATAATGTTAACAGGCCAACAGTACATTTTGGCTCCACTCACAGATTAATTTTTAATAGCCCACTCTTAAATCAACAATGTAATTATTACATTATCCAATCAAAGCAACATGTGAAGTTTATTCAAATTGTCATGAATGAAAAGCACAGTAATAATTATAGTACTGAAAAAAGTGAATGATTTAATTATCAAATTTGTATAATTTTTAACCCAAAATGAAAAAAGAAAACCAAAAATCTTGTTACATGTTTTGTCCTGCAAAAACAACTCTTTCTAACTAGTAATGTAAGCAAAGAGTCTGTTGAGATTGGAGGGGAAACAACTAACCAATTGCTCTCCCAACAACTACGGGGATAATAGGGAGAGAAGGGGAAAAAAATGAGAGATAAAAAAAAAAACACTGACTCAGAAACCACAGCAAAGTTGCTTTGGTTTCTGAGTCAGTGTTATTTTTTACAGTGTTCATTAGTAAGGCAAGTATCAAAAAAATGTCCACAGGACCGACTTCCCAAGACACCATGTCTTGCCAACTTCTGACTGCTGTTTTACCCTAACTTTTATTGCCATGAGGCATCTTACAAAGACCTGGATCTTGACCAATTGCAGAGAGCCCCATATCTTGCTAGACATGCCAAACCTATCACTCCTAATGGGAAAAACCAGATGTAAAATTGTTGTTGACAAACCTGTCTGTATTAAATCCATAGCCGCTTTTGTGTCTAGTGACATGCATTCACCACACTCCCCTCTGATCTCCTGGTCACAGGTATGACAACTTGGGTCAGATCTCTTTTGTTGAGTGCTTCTCCAAAGTGGGACTGGTTCATGTTTCTCCATTCTCGTTCATGTGTGATTCTTCCTCCATGGGATCATCTGGCCTATCCATGTTAACAAAGATTTAATCCTCACTGTCGGACATATCTTCACTACTTGTCAAAGATTGTGAACTCAAGAAAGACAAAGTTCCTTGACATGGTGGGACATTCTGTCCACTATGACTGATTGAGGACCAGCAAGTCTAGTAATTTATCCCTTTCCAAAAGTTGTTATACATTGGTTGTGTGGGGCCTTTACCCACTGAGAGTTTCCCACCTTATATACATTGTGGCCCACTTCAGACATCATTGGAGGTACTGAATCAATCCCTTTAAGTTGAACCTCGTATCTGTAGACTTGATTTGTGGGCACAGTCAGTGGTGAGGTGTTATCTTTAGTGGTTACATTGTACCGGTGGTCTCTTCAACATTACACTTCATTCTAGCCACAATCCTCTTGACACTTCTTTGACACTGCTTGATTATTCCATTTCCTGTCGGAACAGGGGCACATCAGAATTGCAAATGTACACTCCATCAAGAGGCAAAGGCCTGGAGATCCTTGCTGTGGAATGTGGTGTCATTGTCGGTGAGTATCTCTCATGATGGTCCCCTCTCGCAGAACACAGGCTCCAAATGAAATATGATACTCAATGAGTCTTGGTGGTGTAACAGTCACCACACAGAAAAACATAACAAGCCACAATCTATTAGTGTCAAGTAATGACTGCTGTAGTAGTGAGTGATAACCTTTCTGAACCAGTACCAAGTACTGTTCACTTCCAGCCTGCCCTTATTCCAATGGACTGGTGCAGGATCTATTGTTGTATGCGCCATACAGGTCACAATGGCTGATTTTACCATGGCCTTTGTCATAGAAATATGTGATATGCCATGTACTCCTGAATGCCTACTCTGTTAAGATACTTCCATTATCTGACTGGGACTCATGGTGTTGAACATGTCCACATGCGATTTGAGGTCGCTTTTTTGTCTACTGACATGTGTTTGCCACAAGTAATGGCTTTATCAATGGAATCTTTTATACATTAGTCTTGTATATAGATATATACATATCTTTCACCCTAAAATTTGTGTGATCAAGTTTCAGCACAATCTATATGCTGTGTTTTGAAAATCCCCCCCCCCTAAAAAAAAAGTATGGATGATGGTCAGGGAATGACTAACTAAAAGAAATGAAATGGTTAGATGTACAAGGGAATGCTGAAAAGATTTATGCCAGATAAAGAATAACCTTTTAAAAAGTATTCTCATCTTTGGTCAGATTTTTTTTTTTGCTTGCTTTGCCCTCCTGTCTTCTTCAGGTAACTGGATAACCTTCTTGGAATTTTGAAATGAATCTATGGGAGTAGATTGTTTTTATTCTACTGTTTGTGTCTCGGGATCTCTCTACTGACTTTTGTTTTTGTTTTCCCCATAAAAGCAGTTCTTAGTTGATAGAAAAGCTAAATGCTATTTAAAAATGGAGACCAAAATTAAACTCTATGTAGCTATGCTTTCTAATCTTCAAACTTGTGTGTCAGAAAATAAAATGAAACCATTATTTGCTGTATCTTTAACATGTTTTACTATTACTATCTTATAACTATACCAATTTTCGTGTCAAAATTAAACTGCATTAAAATTTTAAAATAATTAACCAAGTTATAATTTAACACAAATTTTGCAAGCTTAAAAAAAATGTCCTAAACAAATTAACTGTCCTGGATATTATGATAAACTACATCCAGCAGCAAGGCCCCAGATTGGCGGGGAGTTTGAGGAATGTGTCGAACCACCTCTCATTTGCTGTTGTTTGCAGGTCCACCCTGACCTGGGGTGGTAGCACTTGTTAGGGACCCAGCTATGAGCAAATAGTTAACCCCAAAACTAGGGTCAAAATTCTATCAAAGTAAAAAAAAAAAAAAAAATAGTAAAACTACCAGCAATACATTTTCATAGTAAAAGAATTACCAGCAATACATTTTTGTTAACAACAAAAAAAAAAAAAAGTAGTAGCAACTAGCAGTAGAGCCCGGCGTTGCCCGGGGATATAACAGTAAGAGATAGATCAAGTATCCACCATCATAAAGACTGAAAAATAAAATTGACAAAGATTATTGTTTAAGGTTGACAGACACGCATGTCTTAATTATTTTTTTATTTTTTTTTACGAATTGGTCAAACTCAAACAAAAACATTGTTTTCAGTTTCTACCGATTGAATAGAATTTTATTATAAACAATTGTCTTGTAAATGGAATTTTTAAAGCATTCTGAATGTAAAAGTAAAGAAAAAAGTGTGCAAGACAATAAGAAACACTACATGCCAAAAAAAAAAAGTGAAGTTTTGTTGAAATCAGTTGAAAAATGTAGCTAGCCTTTCTGTAATCTTTTAGTTTTACAATTTATGATTTTTACTTATTGAATACAGTAAAAAAAATTGCATATTTTCCTTGTGGTGATACATAATTAGAATTCTGATTTGAATATATTTTCCACTTGTTGTTTCTAATACAAAAAATATTAACTTTATTTGGGTTTATTAATTATGATCGAACAAATCTTATTCATTTAGTAGCCTTTCTGTACTAATAATCTTTTACAATTTATGATTTTTACTTATTGAATACAGTAAAAAAAATTGGACACCATGTGTATTTAAACTAAAGTAGTTTCCGGTTATTATTTTTAGTTAGGAGGACTTGTGTATGTTTAGATTTCATTATCTTTCCCTAAAGATAAAGAATTATCCGATGTTTGGATTCGTACAATCAGTAGAGATCGTTAGATTATTGTTTTTGACAGATACGCATGTCTTAGTTTTTTTTTTTTTTTTTTTTTTTTGAATTGGTCAAACAAAAACATTGTTTTCAATCGTTATGAGTCTCCCGATTGAATAGAATTTTATTATAAACAGTTGTCTTGTAAATGGAATTTTTAAAGCATTCTGAATATTAAAAATAAAGAAAAAAGTGTGCAAAAGAATAAGAAACACTACCTGCAAAAAAAAAAAAAAAGTGAATTTTTGTTTTATCGGCTGAAAAATGTAGCAAATCCGATCTCATATATAAAGAAATACACACTCACAAACAACCTGGGTTTTTAACCCATTGTGACTTGTCCCCCTTTCATTCACACGATGTCTCTTAATCATGTTTTCAAATTGATTTTGTGCAAAGACAATTGTATTTTTCCCATTTTTGGTGCTGTTAGAACCACCGCAAGGTAATTTTATGTAGTCCTGTGAAGTTTTGTTGAAATCGGTTGAAAAATGTAGGAAATTCGATCCAATATATAAATGTTACAGACACACACACAATCTGCGTTTTATAATAAGTAAGATAAGATAAGATATATTTTTGCAAAAGAAATCCCTTGGGCTTCCAAGAAAATGAAATTTGAGCATTAAATGACCCATAAGGAGTTGATATGCCACTAAACAAAACAATTCAAAAATGTCTCTGGTTTAAATAATCTACAAAGGGTTGATAAGCCATTAAATAAATTAATGAATCCTTTATTTAACCAGTTGTTAATATCAGAGGACAAACATGTGTGAAACAAACAACAGTATTTCTATTTGAAATTAGTTTTTGACTGTTTAATTACAAGACTTTATTTAGAAAAAAAAATTCAGTCTTAAATGACTCAATTGGTTGATATACCATAAAACAAATTAAACAAATTAACTATAAAAAAATATGTAGGAAAACTTCCATTTGTGGCTGGCTTGTTTGTATTGGATTAATTTGTACATAATTTCAGTTCATAATTTTGTCCCATAATAAACACATTTCCTTATATTTTTCATACACTGTCACAGCTATTATGGGACAAAGCTAGGACAATTTCTGCTTTTAGTATATTTCATGAAGTCATTGAGTGCAAATGGTTTGAAAGAATAATATATCACAAAAATAGAGGATAAGAATCTGTGATGTGTATAAAGTTTAATTCCTGGTGCTGTGTTTTATCTAATCTGGAGGCATACAATCATGACTCAAATTGAGTGAAATAATTTCTATTTTGTTAATAAAACAGCCAAAAAGAAAGGGAATGCATTCATACATTAATGTATTGCATGAAGGCAGACTTCCTCTGATCTCAACTAATCTTTTCTAGCATCCCCCCCACCTAATTATAAGTTTGATGATCTTAAAGGAAATGTAAAGGAGAGGGTATTTACCATGGCAATAATCCTAAACTGCTATTCTTAACATGGAGATTGGGAAGAGAGTGTTTTTCATTAAGTTAAAATCACTGTTTGATTTCATTGTGTTTGGGCTTTAGTTACCACACCTCATTATAATGGCTTTCATATTTTGACTGGCACAGAACTCATTGTCTTGGATTACTCAATCAAATATCATGATATAACATTTCATTAGTTTGAATCCAAAATGCAATTTTTGTATCATTGCATTGTCAGATTATTTTCCTGTTTTCCTCTTTTACCATAAGTTTTAAAAATTGTATTCAGATTTTTTTAAAAATTTGCGTAGATTTGTTCCATTATATTTAAAAAAAAATTTCAGAATAATTTGATTATTAGATATTTTTTCCATATTTTAAAATATTTTAGCCATTCAGAATTTTAAATTCTTAAATTATTCTTAAATATTTAGATTGTTCTTTGTTTCTTGCAATGGATTTTAAGATTTTTTTTTTTTTTTTTTGTGAGATGGGTCATATTTTTATATTTTTGTTTGCTACTATCTTTGAGTGATTTGAGTTGCAATTATGAGAAAGAAATGGCTAAAAGACCACAGTTATTTGTGATATTCCTTTTAATGTTCAAAATACTGTTTTTCCAGGTGTATGCTGGATTGATTTAGAGAAAGAAAATATAAATTTGGGGAGAGAAAGATTTCTACTCAGACCACTAATTGTTCCCTTCCTTTTACATTTAGTACCTTTTCTCTTCCAAGAGAGAAACACATGTGCAGCAACATGAACAGTAAAAAAAATTTTTTTAAAGATGATAATGTTGCTCATTCTGTTTCAATGTTTTAGTGTAAATTCTGTTGTATAATCAAATGTAATTTAGAATTTTTCATTAAGTTAAAAAGTGTAGAGTAATTGGCCAGGGTTAAATGTCATTGGCAAAAATACCCAACAAACAGAATTGAAAACATCTCTAATAAACTATAACAAAAGGAAGAAAAGAAGATTGTGTGTGTGTGTGTGCAAGACAAAAGTAGGCAAAGCAACAGTAATAAGGCAAAAGATGACACGCTAAGAATGATGTTAACATACAAAATGAATAAAGGGAAGTGATCGCGGCATTTTGACTTCAATACAAGAAAGAACAATATGGTGGATGTGACTGAGTAGTGATCTATATTATTGGCAAGGAAGAAATACCAGCCTACATTTGTACAATTTTTCTACAAATTTGAGGAAGGGGATGTTTTTGCAGTCATTCCCATGTTGGTTATGACCAACACAAATCAGTGAAATCTAGCATTGTTTTCCACCTTCTGCATCTTACGAAAAAAATATTTAAAAAAGGTTGGGCAGGGTAGTGGTTGACCTGTAACTTAGAAAATAAATCAACTGTTACTTTATCTATGAAATGCTTAAAATCCTTCAACTATAATAGCCAAATAATTTGTATTTAACATTTGTTTATTTCTTATGGTTGCTTACCAGATAGGTGGCTGCTGATCATGAAGATAACCTTTAAAAAAACTGGAGTGAATAGGCAGTGGAAAATGAATTTTGAAGGGTTTGGCTTTGGGTAAGAATTGGTCTATAATAAATATTGATATTCTGTAACTTGACCTCTGTATGGGTTCAGTGTTCTCCAAATGCCACTATCACTAAATGCATTAAGGAATGATTGCTCATGAGATTTGCCAATGTAATTCAATTGATGAGGAGAGGGAGGGGGCACCATTTTGTTAAAACAGTTCTTATATAAGTTAAAAGTCTTGTTTTTTGTTAAAGAGAGAAGGCTCTTGATTTAATGCCAGCTTAAATGCTGCATTCAGACTAAAGAAAATAAAATTAGTTTTGTAATTTAAAAATGTGTATAAACATTTAATAAATCCATGAGAGTAATTGAATTTGGTGTAGAAATACAATATTACAAAAAAAAAAAAGCAAATAGGTGGGTTGATAGAAGAATAAAATGCAATATTTCAGGAACTACAACTGGTTGATAAAAACATGTAGCTATATAGATATCCTCGGACAACGATAACGTGTAATTAAGTAGTAGTAGCGGTCGCCAGTTCGGCTGAATGGTGTTGAGCGAGTGAGACGATATCGGACATTGAAGTACCAACCATCACAACTAGATTGCTGCGTCATTAACTTGTATTTTCCAAGTTCTTAATGTTTTGTACGTCAAACCTAATTTAGGACGACTTATAGAAATACAAGCCTCCACTGTGAAAACTACTCCACAACAGAAGTGTAGATTATGCAGATATTTAAGATAGATTATGGTTGATGCTAGTTTTGCAAAGGTTGAAATTGTAGTGATTTGGGAAGCATCCTTGCAGGAGTCCTACAAAGCAGCAGCTCTTAGGAAGAAACAGTCCAAATAGAATTTTGTTTTTGCCACAGGAATATGAAGGGAATGAAGATGATTTGACTCAGTGTAGTGCATCTTAGCTGAAAAGTTTGGAATTGGTGTACCTAATGAATATAGCTCATCAGAACATTTTCCATGGAAATAGTGATAGTCTTGCAACTCCATTGCAATTTCCATGCAACCTTTCCTATGTAAAGAAAAGAATTGTAGAGTGGAAAATAATTCTTCATTTGCAAAGTCATGCGAATGCTTCTGAACTCTGTCAAGTCTGGAAAGAGAGAATTGGGCAGTTCCAACTCACATCTAGCAGAAATACTCCATTTTTTATCTGATATGACTCTTGCAAAAATAGAGCATTGTAAGAGGGGTTGTGTCCAAGCAGCTGACTATTTTTCCACTGTCTTTAGTGATGGATCATATATATGGGTCCCACTTGAGGTCTGCAGTGACCATATCCTATTAGATATTAAAAGCAAGAGATATCAGCTGTTAAACTTTAGTTATCTAGATTTTTAGACTTGTGCCCATAAACACATCTGCATAGATATTTACTAACAGTCTGAAAATGTTCTCAGGCAGATCATTAATATATATTGCAGGAAGAGGGCAGGATTGAGAAGAGTGTTGGGGACATCTACATTGATGTTATTGACTTCATAAGACTGCCCATTAGCAAGGATCTGCACTATTGCATGTCCAATTTTATTTATAGGGTACAGATGTAGTATAGACTAAATGTAGGTCAAAACAATATTCTGATTCTTAATTGCATTTTTTTTCCACTAATTTCCACTGAATACAAGTTTGAAGTTGCTCATGGTAGAGGTTTACTGTTAAAATGGTAATGGTGAATAAGATGGGATATGAATGGAAGAAAAGATTGTAGGAAGTGAAAATTATGGGGATAAGTAGAAAAGATAATTGACTCTTGATTTGAAGAAATTAAAATTGTAGTGTTGTAATATCTGAACAATTCTCTCTCTCACACACACACACATATATATATATATATATATATATATATATTATAAATTAATTGATTTAAAATATGGTTATTTTCGCTACACAGTTCCAACCATGTTTCAAAAATAGAAGCTAAAAACCCCTAATTTTATTTTTGCAAATAAATTAAAAGCATTAGTTCTATTTCATCTTCAAGCGAATTTTGGAGTAACTTTTAAAATTTACCGGGTTTTAAATACACAGCTAAAATCACGTTTCCATGGTTACAGAATATTCTACTCAAATTGAACACGGGTGTCTAGATTTTCCTTATGACAGTATCATTGTATCAGTTATTAGCTACATTTTGGTAAGGGGTGAGGATGTATTTTACACTGAAACCTGACGTCGGTTGAATGGATGTCGTCTGAATTTAAAAAAAAAAAAAAAAAAAAAAAAAAATATATATATATATATATATATATACACACGCACGCTATAAAAATCCAAAATGTTGGTGCGATAAACAGACTACCTGCAAAATGACCTAAAAAGAAAAACCTTAGACAAGAAAAAAAATTCCAAACTAAGAAAAGGCCAAAAGGCCAAAAGTAATCACCGATCTAAGCAGTAAATAACAGTGCTCATTGCACACCTAGGCTATCCAAAGCAAAAAACACTAATATATATATAAACTGTTAAATGTAGCTGTCTCTTCTATTCCAATAGCTTCATGTCTTGCACTTTTCGCCTGTGGAACTCCCTCCCCTCTTCCTGTTTCCCTGATAGCTATAATCTCCAACTGTTCAAATGTAATGTCAATCAACATCTCCAGATGCCCTGATCTATCCCCTATCCTTCTCTTCATCCTTTCCTCTAACACTCCTATTTGCTCTAACTCCAACTCTCTGTAACCCCTTGCGTGCTAGTGGCTTCCTGTCTTGCTTGGGGTGAAATGCTTAAAATATATATGTATATTGCAATTAGGATTTACAAATTACTAAGGACTTTTTTCTTTTCTTGTGTCTGCAACAATATTTTCTTTGTGTTACCCAAACTTAATGGTTTATGTCAAACATACATTTATCCTTTGTTACACATTGTTTAAAAAAAAAAATGATCTGATTACATTATTTCTTAACAGGGAAAATAAACGTTTTGCATCTTTCTTGTGACTTTTAACAACACTTCACTGTTAATGGCATGGAGTATTTTTCTCCATACATTTTATAACAATATAAGTTTAAGTAAGATGTTATTTTAATCACTTTCATGTGCAAATTTTAATCATATTTGCATGACAAAAACTTTTTTTAAATTAAAAACTTATCTGATTTTTTTTATGTTCCTTTTACAAATACATGATGCCTATAAGATAAATTCTTGTAAAACAAGTTGAGATATTTTGTTAGTAGTGCAGCACCGAAACTGCCAAGATAAGGAATGAAGACTGCACCATCTGGTGGTGATCATAAGGATTTTCAAGATGGCTGTTCTTGATATATAACCAGAGGGAAACAGCCTTGAGGTGTTTTGACTACGTTTTACTCAAAGGAAATTGTTACGGGACCTTTTCTCAGCATTGGACTTTCATGAATAATTTAGTTAAAATGGATTTTTGTTCACTAAATTTTGTTTGTAAAAATTTACTTTTATTTTTTACTTTTTGTTGAATCATCCTCACTATAGATGTTTATAAAAAAAAAAGTGACAATCTTATAATTAATAAATACAAACCATTCACACATCTTGTTGAGACAACTTTGAAGAAGCACAAACAAGGTGCCCAAAGGCTATTTTGGCAACTTTAGAAAAAATGTCTTTTCATTTAAAATTGAGATCAGAGTTCAAAAGTTCTCATGAAGATTTCATCAAATGGACAAAATATTTTTTTTAATCAATTCACCCCAAGCATATTGATGATGCCACTAAGATGCAATGGGCTGCTGGGAGTGGAAGAGAATGAAAAGACTTTAGAAGGAACCAGAAACCCAATCCTAAACAGGGAACAAGAGATAAACCTCTACTCCTGTTCAAAAGAAGGAGTATGAACTGGACAATAGGCAAACCTATCTACTCCTATTGAAAAGAAAAAAACTAGTAAATAAAATTTCAGAGTTTAGGTGAAGATGTTAGAAATATAGAGTTTCAGTAGACTTTAGAATGAACCAGGAATCCACTCTTAAACAGGAAACCAGGGATAAGCTTCTACTCCCACTCAAAAGACCAGGGAGGATAGATAGGTGAACATATCTACTTCAATTAAAATAAATTGGAGCCATTACACTGTTTATCATGTAGCAACATTTAAGTGAGTCAAAGAAAACATTGCAGTGATGAAAAAAGCACTATACTCAGCATTTGTGGTTGTTTTGTTTGTAGCCTATGAATAATTATTAGTGAAGCAGTTGTGCTCAGGTAAATCTGTGAATGCATTTGTAGCAGGATTATGCAGCTTGTCAGCATTGGTTTATCTGATTCAGGTTGGCCTGTGCATTTGTGGCAGTTATTAGAAAAATGTGAAACAGCTTCTTTGCACCTCTTCATGTATGACGGTTGACCAGAGTCAGAACAATATTGAATGATGAAATGGGAGTATTGTGTCAAGCCACAGCAGTGAAATAGCCAGTATATGAAATTGCAGAACAAACACTGGAAGGAAGCCAAAAATCTACCATGTTTACATGCAACGTGTATTGTGAACTTAATCATATTGCAAGTGATTGCTTGCTTGAACAAAAAAAGAAGAGAAACAGTTAGGAATGAAGACCAATGTAAGAAATATGTTGTTATTGATGCTTAGCATTGAATTGCACTTCATCAGATTGTCTGAGAAATTGAATGGCTGAAGGATGGAAAAGACATTAGTAACAGTTTTCTTTCCAAGCCAAACCTGAATACAGTGCTACTTGTAAAATTAGTTCCAGATTGATGAAACACTGTGCATGACTTTTGCGCATTCTAGATGGTTCTACTTGATTGAGAGTCATTTTATCAGCTATGAAGAAGGATGGAGACATGATGCCTGTTCATAAGAAAACTTACTTCCTACTCCACAGCCCTTTGCATATGCAATGTGAATTCATTTATAGTTGAAGCTTTAAAGTAGACAGAAATCTATTAGCATTCAACCACTTCCTCAATAAATATTATTAAGGCATTGGACGGCATTCAATTCAATTGGATACTGTGTGTTTAGCCAATTGAATCAATGGACCACATTTTGCACTGCTGCCTGAAAATAGTTGGATACATTGGGAGACAAAGAAGCTACACAATGTGCCTTTGACTTCAGGCCACACTGAAAAGAATGAATTAGGTTCTTCAATGGCATTAATAAAGAAATATAATCATTCTAATGACATCTGAACAGAACAGTTTTTCTTTGACAATTATGAAAATTCACTGTGGTGGGTTTTTTTTTTTTTTTTTTTTTTTTTAAATTTTTGGATGCCTCAAAAAAAATAAATTCTTAAAAAATAATCAGAGAGGTAAATAATTTTCATTAAGAATAATAAAGATTAAAAAAATGAATAATTTCACCAGTTGAACTTGTACATTTTGATTCACTTGAGGGAATGTCTCCTATTTTGCACTTTATCTGAGGCTGTTTTGTCCAGACCACAGTATATAAACCATACATTATGTTTGTAAAATATATGCTAATGGAATGTTTGTTTGTTTTTCCTTTTTTATTGCATTCATATCAGACTTAGACATTTGTAATTTTATAGAACAGTTATCATTTTCACTCTCACTCAGAATACAGTATTATATTAAAAGGAAAAATAGTGTCAATCATTAGCTTTTGTGTATGTAAATCAGTCAAGTAGATAAATATTTATCATTAATAATTTTCAAGATGTCACATTCAAAACTCATTTTATGTCACCTGAAATGAAATGATTTTAAGACATTTAAAATCTGTAACAATATCACACTGATATATTTAAATTCCACTTTAAGTTGAATTTATGTCTATATTTGACATACAACCTTCATTTTTAATTCATGTAGATATACGTACACATTTTTCTTTCTTAATATTAAATAACCTGAAGATATTTTTCAATAAAATACTAGGCATTTGTTAGCATTTCAGACATTACTCCAGTTATGAGCTGATTATTTTTTAAACCAACCCTATTGATGCTTGATACATATCTGTTGAACCAATTTATTCTGTTAGTATTGTCTTCATTCTTTATTTACTTCCATTGGAATATTTTCTATTTTAATGATATATTATTTCTGTCTTAAAAAAATACTTAGGTAGCATATGATAGCATTTGTTTTTTAATTTCTGTATTTATGTAATAAAAAATGTTTGAATTCTACTTTATGAGCTAGAAAACTTTTTCCTTTTCTTTTAATCTTTTTTTCTTTCTCTATGCAATTATCTTGCTAATGTTTTCTCTATCATTTTCAATTTTTAGCTGGAATGCCAGTGTATGCTTTTGTCACTTTCTTTGCAAAAGACTGTATAAGTACTTGCTTACTTCATCTATTACTGGTGTTTGCACTTTGCTTTTATCTATAAAATAATTGATTTTAAGACTTCAATGATTTCCACCATTTAAAAACAAAATGTGTGAGTCTTATTATAGATAATACATTGTGTGTGTGCCTGTAAGTAACGATTAAAAAAAAATCAATGAAACATTTGTTAGTGTTCATTATTATACATTTGGAAAAAAAAGAATTGGCAATTTTCCTATATTAGAAAACTTTGTTACTACTTTGTACAATAACACATTTTTTAAAATATTAAGCTTAGTTTGTAAGTCCCACTCCCCTGAAAATAATAGAGGAAATGCATTTTAAACTATGTTGGTACATCATTATATCGAGTCTAGTGGTAAACAAAAAAAAAATTATAATTACATAGATCAAAATTCAGCTAAAAAATGTCAGGCTACTGACTTATCATCACATCTTTGTACAATAAAGTATATAAACCTCATATCAGATCGGGTAACACTTAAGCAAATTTCCAAAGTCACCCATTTTCCCTTTTGCTTTCTGAAATGTCATTTTACCTAATTACAATAATCAGGTTCTTTTCCCACACTTCATTGTATCTTTTCATTTTAAAAATAATTTTCAACCTAGTTGGCTAAAAATGCTATTATTGTTATTAAAATGTCTAGCATAGATCAGGTCAGTAGATCTTTGTTACCATGGTAATTGAGTCAAATAGGTCAATAGTCAGACGGTTGAGTTCCTCTGTAGTCTGAGCCAATGTATTCTGTCATTTACTTATTATATTTATGTATACTTCACATTTCATTGTGACTTCCTCACTCCAATTTTCTTTTCCTAGTGTCTTTATTGCATTTTTTTGTTTGTTTGTTTCAAGTGACTACTGGAAATATGTGTTAATTTCTTTATAAAAGTTAAGGTCTGTTTCAATGAAAAAGGTTGATGTTAACATAGTGAAACCAAGAAAATTGAAGTCTTTTTAAAAAATACTTATTTGTGTGACTTTTTTCTTTTTTTAATAGGAACATTCATGTTTGAATTATATGTTGCTCTGTGAATTGAACATATTCTACTGTTTCAAATCAGGGGGAAAAGAGAAAATTTGCTTAATATTCTGAAAGCAGTAGGTCTCGATTTAGCCATTTGCATTTCTTTTCTAAATGTCAGGTGTTTAGTAACCTTAAAATGGGACCCACTACAAGAATAATGATCTGTAAGGATAGCTTGCTGAATTTGCTATTTACAGTTATGCACCTAATGTTGTTTTTAGTCAAAGTGACAAACACTGTCTTTATTATGGTTGAATCTGCAAGAAAGTGAACCATCTTAGCTATCTATTAATCACATTCAGTATTTGTCTGAAGTAAGCTATGAAAACAATCTTATTTGCTTAAGTAAATAAATGGATGTGTATTGTGGTGTAATGGATATTGGCTCCATGTGAGAACAGACTGGATTCTTTAGCCTTGGTTGGCAACCAGTCTACTGCAGAAAGAAATGGTAACCTACTATGGGAAAAAAATCTGCCTTGTCAGTCATGTATCAAAAGATACATGGTTGCTCAAACGTGCATCACGTATGGCACTTAAATGACTGAAATAAATGATAAAATGGAAAACTGTTATGACATATTTCATTTAGAATAAGTATCTTCAAAGAACTGGTTTATTGATGGAGTCTATCCTATATACAATGAACGCTGGTTACAGTTTACATCAAGACATAAAGACATTTTTTTTTTTTTTATAGTGAGGTTTATCCTGTACAAGACTTGGGGAACCACTTGAGTTAGAGACTTACTGAATAAGGGGCACAGTTCATGCACATGTGTGGATAAGATAACTCTAGACTTGAACAGTTTAAGATTGTTATGATTAGGAAAACATCTCTTGAGAGTCAGTTCCACAGAGCAGTGCTTTGCAGGAAGAAGCAGCATGAGTTAAACTTACTTCTCACCAATGGAATCTGAAGGAAATGAGGGTTGTTTGCTATGATGTGTGTAGCATGGCAGGACTTAGCCATGAAGGTTAGAACTGGTGGAAGTAAGGAATGTAAGTTGTCTGAGCACTTTTCATGGAAATAGTGATGAGCAGTGAGAGTCTTGTGACATTTCATCTATGATAGAGGGCTTGCAGAGTGGAAAATAATTTGTCACCCACAAGGATGAGGAGATGCTTTTGGACTCTATTGTGACTGTAACGTTAGGACTGGGTAGCTCCTGACCAAATATAGCAGTAGTAGTCCATTTTAAGCTCGATCTGGCTTCTTTGAAAAGTAAAGGATAGCACAAGGTACTTACTGGAGATATACAAGGAACCGACCATTTTTCCAGCATTTTTAACAATCTGGGTTGACTTTCAGGCCCATTTAAATTGTTGATGTCCAATATCTAAATTTTAAAGTTAGTCTTATTTAGCTTTTTATCACTTTTATTTTTTTTTTATCTATATTGCTTTTAACTAACCCACATTTCTAAAGAAGTAATGAATTTGCATTTATTAATCTGACAGATTTTATCACTTAAACGTTATTTCTATTGGGTAGCGCCTACTCAAATATGGGTATCCCACAGTGTATTAAGGAAATATGATAAATTGTATGATCATAGAAATAAATTTACTGTTGAGGACTTCAAAATTAGTACACTTTTAGCCTCAATAAGTTTCTGTTATCCAGAGGTATATTTTTAAGGTAAACTCAAGGTCAAGGATATTACAATGAATGGCTAATGCATTGAATGTATTGTTTTCTAAAAGATCCTTCTGTTCATATAAGATTTTATTTAAATTTCTAGTGTTTTTCATCAGAGATATGGTTTACAGTTTAGTTTGTAAATTCCTATTTCATTGTGTATTATTTTGTTTTGATTAAATCCCATTTCTTGTTCTTTGAAGTAAAAATATTCTATTAAGATTCTATTATTACATTATAAAGCAAATAATTAAAGTAAATATATTGAAAATCTTTTATGAAACATGGTTGCCATACCTTTTTTTTTTTTTAATGCTTCATTTTCATATATTTGCAGTGGCCATTTGCCCGTTTCTATGGCATTCAGGAACCAGCTTCTGCCATCTTTTCCCTTTTTAATGGTCTTACCCACATGATGATCTTCAAATTCCGAGCCAAGGTGTCGTCTGCTGCTCCCATGTATTATGCATGGCATGCCATGGCAATTGTAAGTTTTCACTTTGCTTTTTATCTCTTTCTCTCTCTGTCTTTGCAAATAACTTTTATTCTCTTTGATAAAACGTCTCAATTAACAATCAAATAAATAACAAGACAAATATAAAAAGCGTGACAAAAGAGTGTGTGTGACGTTTTTAAGTAAATGTTCATCTAATACAAGGCTTAAGAGCCGCTCAAGGTAGTGGGTCACTGATGTTGTTGTATGGATGCAAGAGGAGAAAGTGCAGATTATGAGGATATGTAGGATAGTTAACCATTAACTCAAGACAAGGCTAGCATTGTAGTGAGCAGGAAAGCATCTATTTGGGAGTCTGTTCCACAAAGTAGTGGTTCTTGGAAAGAAGCTCACTGTGTGAAACTTCCTCCTTATTAATGGAAGATGAAAGAATGTGAGATGATTTAAACTGGAATAAATATGTGGAATGGATCAAGAATTTGGCAGTACAATCAAGCAAGAATTAAAGAAATGAATAGGCACAGGTAAATGAAGAAGATAGTAAATAAATTTAAAATTGGTAGGCCACTGAAAGGTATGCCAAAAAAAAATGGGATGGGGGAGAAAACATAAAATTGAATGGAAGTCAAGAAAAGAAATGCTGGAAAACTGTGGTTGAAGAGAAAAATAAAATTTACTGCCCAGCACAGTGAGTGAACTTACAACCTTCAGTTAACCAGCTAGTGACTTCGGTTTTTAATAGGGATATCACCCTTATTGACTGGAATAAGTTCACTCAGTAAAGATCTATAAAAACTAATGTTATTTTTTTTTTTGCTCTCTAGCGAGTGGTTTGCCTGTTGCCTGGAGAACCTTTGTCAGTTAGGATTGACCCCTCACTAAGGATTTTTCCCAGTTGCTCGATAGCTGAGAGTGTCAAGTGGAAGAGAAGAAAGAAAACTCTTAATTTAAACTACAATCTATTTCAGTGCAGAATTCAGACCAAATTCCAGTCTGGTTTGGCAGTATGTTTGGCCTTTACATTTAACCAGCTGATACCTCCACAAATTCTTGGAAATATGAATTTGTAGATAAGCAGATTTTAGATCCACAATCATTCTCTTTGCCTCTGCCTCAATTCATGCATGGTCTCCACACACACATTTGTTGTCTTACCTCCTGTGTGACAAGTTATATATATATATATTTAATTCCTGATAATCCAGCACTGGCCAAACTTTTTTCTTTGTCGGCTGAACAACTACATCAGTGGTAGTACACCTACTTTTCCTATTCAAGGCATCAGGATTCCTTCCCAATCCAGTGCTCCATGTTCTTTTAGAATTCTGCTTTTACCTCTCCTTGAAACAACTGATTCTCACTTGTAGACTGAACTCTTTGGTCAGTTCCTTAAGCATTCCTAACCGATGCTTTATGAACATCTTTGCAGATCCTTTTATTCACGCTCTCCTCTCCAAGTTCAGATTTTGCATCTTCAGTCCTCTCTTCTTTTGCAACTTGTGGCTGTCTGCAGCTTCCACCTATAGCAGCTGCTGTCCCTTGCATATGCTCCTTCTGCCTGGCCAATACTCTGGAACAAGTTATCAATTCGCTCATCTCAGGCAGCTGTTGCATAGCTATCACTTGTAGTTTAAATAGACTTTAGCCTTTAATAGAGATGTTATCCCTATTGATTGGAATAAGGCCAACCAGTGGAGATCTGTAAAAGCCAATGATTTTTCTCTCTAGCAGGTAGTTTGCCTGTTGCCTGGAGAACCTGTGTCACTCAGGATTACCCCCACCCACTAAGGATTTTTGCCAGTTGCTCGATTGTTGAGTGTCAAGTGGAAGAGAAGAAAGAAGACTCTTATTTAATTTAAACTACAAAAACTTTATAATCTAATTTTTTTTAAGTTTCACAATTTTTCCCTTTAACACAAACCTCAACTGTAGCACAACATGACTTTAGAACCAGCACAAACTAAACCATAAGTCACAGCAAGACACATAACTGTTGTGAATTGCATTGTCGTGTGTTACACATGAACTTTGAACTAATGTGAATTGTCTCATAAATCCATTAAGTGAGTGTGCTTGTTATTCTAGAAAGTCCCTAAGCAAACTGAGGAACTCTCTCTTGTGCTCAGCTTAAATATAGTCATTTGCATAGACAGCAAATTGACACTACTGAATACTTATTAGCTATTTCCACCATCTGCAACAATAATTGCATGCTAATTGCAGCCATTGCAGTGCTAATAAGGACAAGTTGAGAACTTTATCTCTGATTTGTCTCTCATGTCAGGTGAAGTTATAACAAATAAATGTTTGACAAAAGACACAAGATTTGAGAATGATTGGTAGGTTTCTTTTTAAGAGACATCCATAAAGAAAATTGAATGAAATGGGCAACAGAATTTATGAAAACTTATTCTTCACCCATTCTTTTCAAAGAATGTTGTACTACCCTTGATGAAATCGATGAATAGTATAAATTAAGGTGACAATATATCCTGGGGTATGATTAGAATTGGTGAGCTTATAGCAATTTCTAGATGATGTTAAGATGACAGCTCATCCAGTCATTTCTCTTAAGGCAAGGATTCATGATTCACAAAGCCAAATTCTTTCAGAAAAATGACAATGCTCCATCACATGTGGCAACAAAACTAATGAATATATTAGTAAAATGGGTTCCAAAAATATTAATTTATTGAACTATCTGTCTTGATCACCCAATCTTAACCGAAAACTTGAGGACAATTCTAAAAAGGAACTTACCATCAAAGCTCAACTTTGTAATGCTGTGTAGTGTGTTTCATATGAAGTAATACAATACACAAAACCAATGGATGAATGACTTGAAAAACTAGTTTCAGAAAAATGGAGCATGCATTTCACATGTTGTCTTTATAACAATATCATTACAATGTTAATGTAATTCTCTGTATTCCGTTGGATATTGTCAGTATTGCTGAAAGGGAAGCCATCTAGTCTGGAAAGTGCATAGCCTGCATATACCATCACCCAGGCCTGTATCCTGGTGTGATCACTCCAGTCTCACCACCAAAGGACTGAATTTTGACCAAACAGGATGCTGCCATTATCTCATGAGATAAACCAATGCCAATGACTATCATTACAGTGACACTGTTTTTAATATTTTCTTCAAAATATTTGTCCTTTTAAATTGCGCACAGATTCTATAATTATGATTTTTAATAATTACATGTTTGCTGGAGTTTCACTTATCTAGCAAATATTGTGGAAAGGGGAAAATTTGTTAAAATTCATAACCATGTTACAACTTTGTCAGAAAGAGTGTATGTAAAATATCTTATATATTCTGTAAATATTTATGCGAATCACTTTGTTAGATTTTTATAAGACAATCTGGTTAAAGTCAAGCAACTAATAAGCAAATCTATAGTACTGAAGGGATATTTCCAGTAGTCATTCTTAATTCACCAAGGCAAAATATATACATATTAACAACTCCATTCAGTTAAGATCAGAGAATAATGAAAGGGCATTTATTAAAATAAAGTTATTTTCTACTTTAATTATTGTTAGCTAAAAATCTTAGCTTAAAATCCTAAGTGTTAGGCACCAAATGAGGATTGACCTCACTACAATACTAATTGGAATGCAAGACTAAGTTGTTTACCATTGCTCTATGGTGAGGCACTGATGTAGGCTTTTTCTCCTATTATTAAAACTTATCAGGTTTGCCATAATCATTTGGGTATTTGCCTAAAACAATGTAACTCCTCGTTAAAAGGGTAAGTTTTTGTTTTTTTTTTTTGAGAAAATGGTGAACATGAAGTAAATTTTATCCAAAGTCTCAACACTCTGAATATGGGATTCACACCCCACTTGAGTGAGAGAGAGAGTGTGTGTGTGTGTATATATATATATATATATATATATATATATATATATATATATATATATATATATATATATATATATATATGCTTTATTTGCAATCAATATGCACAAGATGAGGTTATATGACAAGGGAGGTAATTTCATGTGTTATACTCTCCTTTATAATAACTGGTTTATTTTATAAGGCTTTTACTTTCAACATGCCCTTTTATCGAAAATACACATTCTAGAGTTATAAAAAAACTCTAGAATGTGCCTTTTCGATAGAAGGCATGTTGAAAGTAAAAGCCTTATAAAGTAAACCAATTATTGTATCCACAGAAAACAAATCTTGAATAACTGCCTCCTTGGATATTTTTTGTATTTAATTTTTGTGATCATTTGTTAAAACATTGAAAAGGCAGAAAACCTACTGCAGTCTTAATTTGGACTCTATCTCTCTCTAATAATGGAGAGGTAACATTTAGTCAGGGTGTTGGGTTTAAAATTTAAATTTTATTTGATTACAGATTGGCAGCACTAACAGCTACTATTTTCCTTTTGAAGTAGATTCTGAAATTAAAATACCTTTCCAATTGCAAATTCAGTGAAATGATTCTAAGGGGTTACTGAAATGTTCTCAGCTGGACCCACTTCCCAAAATCTGACCGAAGGTTTTTTGTTTGTATTTTCATTTATTTCTCTTAGTTTTTTCTATTTTTCTAAATTTTTTATTTTTTGTAATTTTTTTTTTTAATTTTTCATTTTCTTTCCAATTTTTTCCTTTTTTTTTCCTGCTTCTTGATCAGAAATTTTCATACCCTCTTGTAAAATTTGTTTCTTTAGTAATCAAGAAAATTTATGAGACGAACCGCTGTCAGTTATTCGTTTTTGACCATTGGCTACACAAGCTGAAACATTATTAATTCTATTAGTGCATATAATCAAAGATGACAATGTATCAGGTGTTCATGGAAAATATAAAATAAAAGCTGTTATCAGTGGTATTTATAGCCAAATTGATAAAAACAGCTGCTCTGGACAAGCAAATTTACCAAGGAAAACTGGAAAGGTTTATTCTTTATTTCCAGACCATGCTGGTTACCAACAAGTGTAGAATGGCAGTTTCATTGTTGCACTGAAAAGCAGGACATAAAATGAAAGATATTAGTAAAAAAATTAATACTAATTGGAAATTCTTGTGTTAATATAGAGGTATAAATGCTTTTCTTTTTTTTTGGATGGATGGTGTACATAGTATAGCAGTTATTTTCATAGAAAGAATTAGTATGTCAAATTCAAAGCCTATTATATTTGCTTTTGCAAAATACCCTTGGTATAACACCCCCTTTGCAACAGGGTCACATCCTTGGTAACTGACACCAAATAATGTAACCCCTTTCACTGCCGCCTACACTCTGTGATATAATCATTTTTAGTAGTCTGGTCCTCAGGATCTTAGGACAGTGTTTAGCCGTGGGCTAACTTTGTGATGTTCCATGGTGGTTGTTGATCGCTGGCTGCTTCAATCCACACCGTCTCTGCTCACATTGTGTTCTTGATCTTGGAGCAGTAGAAGATCAAATGTCGTTGCAGCATTGGTTAAGGAAAAAATATCTTCATGACGAAAATAAATAAAATGAGAGATTTGTGCGGTTAATCTTCAATTAATTTATATAACTCTTGGTACAACAAATATTTACCCTCCCTGCATTAACCTCTCTAATGATACTGGGCTTGTCTAAACTTTTGAATGTCTGGGTTCAAAGTTTTTGAATCAGGAATTTTGGTTGGCAGTTGATGTGGATTTCAGAGGCACTCAATGTGGGATCTCTACCCAAAGTCCATGATTTACCCAAAGTCATCTTCTTATATGCACTTTGGCCCAAAACTGGCATGGGGCCAAAGGGTTCTGGAAATTTGGTGATTCCCCAATTTTCATTAATTCAACTAAATGTTTTTTTTGTTCTCTATTTCTGCTTTCTTAATTATTTTTCCGAATTTGGAGAATTATCCACCTTCTTTGGTAGTAGTCACAGGGATTCTTCTCCCTTAACTCCAACCTACTCTACTTCACAACTCACGCTGCTATTTCACATAAGCAGGGCCAAATTCTGCTCCTTCCTTCTTTCCACGCATTCAAACCCATCCCACTTCCCAGGCATGTATAACTGTCTTTGTGACAAATCTAATTTTTAAAGTGCATAGGTGGAAGAGCAGAGTTCCATTCCAGCCATTGATTTTAATTCTCTGAATCATTTCTATTTTCCTGTAGCTATCTCTGTCCAACAAAAATACAAACCAGACCACCTATGACAGAATTTGTTTTCATATCTCTAGCCTTAATCATACAGTACACACAACCTGTTAAGAGAAATTTGTTCTTATTTTAACCTTAAAAATGAGAGATAAAAATTATTTCCCAAATATGTTTTCATCAATAAAAATATATTTGTTTACCTAAATTCTCAACAAAGAGACTCTTTGTATACCATCCCTGGCTGGTCGGCATCTCTGCAAAAACTTGAACCAGATCACCTTGGCACCTTGTTTGAGTCAACAAAAAAATAGGATTCTCATCTACTTTTCTTTTTGTTAAAGTGTTTTTTTCTAATTTTTCCAGGAAGAGATAAACTTATTTCCCAAGTCAGTTTTTGACCACATGCCAGACTCTCAATAGATTAGAAAAATAAACTTTTAAGAAAGAAGAAATCTAGACATCCCATTCTCACCAAGGAAAATGTTTCCATTCTCTCTCTCTCTCTCATATTACATTTTGGATTAACACTTCTCTTTTCCTGCTTAGAATTAATGTTTAATCACTTCACTGCCTCAGTGTCACATCAAGAAAGGTATGAATCCCTCTCTTCTCTCCTCAGCTAGAGATTAATATCAGGTCAGACTGGGCTCTAGCATTGGTTTGGCAACTAGTCTAGGAAAAGGTCATTCAAAACTGGTTGGATATAGGGTGACCAGCTCTACTGTATAAAAACCTCTTTGCTACAGAAATCATGGCAGCAACACTTAGTTTGGTGAGGCTGTAGCTTTATAATTCACGCAGAAGTTTTTTATGTGCTGTGTCCCTTCAGAACGTGGGCGATTATGGCTCTCCACAACTTCCTATCCTTTGTAGCTTGTCTTTTCACCATCCTTCTCAATCCTTGTTCTACTCTCCATTTACACAAGCTTGTCAAGTAGGTTACTGTTTCGTCTCTGTCTTTCTTGCTTCAATATGTTCTGTGAGTGCCAAATTACCTAAGCCCTTTTTCCTCATTATGTGTCCCAGAAATTTCAACCATCTCTTTTTGATTCTAAATTTGTGTCCTTTTTATTTCCATTTTCCTTAAAACTTCCTCATTACTCACATGTTCATTCTATTCTCAGCACCATTCTGTAGAACTACATTTTTAATACCTTAAGTCTCTTCTTCATTTCTGAAGAAATTGTCTCTCATTTTATTGTCATATAGAAACCCTGATATTACACTTCACTTTAGCCAAAATATTTTTTCTGTATTTATAGGCCTTTTCTGAAACATTTTCATCTTGTTTTCTTTGTAGATCTCTGCTCATGCCTGGCTCTGGTCTCTGGCTTTTCACAGTAGGGATACAGCCTTCACAGAGGTGGGTACAATATTTTGTAACTATTTGCTTACCAACTTTTCCAACAAGCATTTTATTCTGATCAAACTTGAAGATGTGCTTTCTTTCAAAACTGATGTTCAGCATATTTTACATCAATAAAAAAAATTGGGTAACATAATATGAATAATTTTGAATCCTCTTATGGGATTTTTTTCAGTTTTGTTTAATCAATGTATTCTCTCATCAACAATTAATAATTCATCATGATATCTTTATAAATCTTTTGTTATTGATCCTGCAAAATCTGATTGCTAACCACTATTTTTCTTTCTGCTATGGATAAATGATTTTTGTTTTGGCTTCTAAAATCATTAAAGATTGGTCATATAATGTTTCTTTTTTTTATGTACCAAATAAGTGGAAACATTTATTTGGCACATCAAATGAGAGGGGGTCATTGCTAATGGTTTAAATTGAGTTGAAAACTACTTATTTTCTTACCAGATTTTCTCCATCTTGTAATTTCTACCCTTTTCAACATTTCATGGTTGATGACTTTTTTGATGCTGATTCCTAAAGTAATCAAGGTAAAGATAAAGTCATATTATCCAATGTAACTCACTCTCATTCTAGCCTTTCAGTCAGATAAGTAATGGGACTATAGTAATAATCAGCGAGGTGATGAGAATGTAGTAATAGCCAATAATAACTCAGTGTGCAATAATAAAAATGAATATGATGATGGAGAAAAGAAAAACTAGTAATAAAAAGTACAGATTGCAATGGAAATAGCTCCCACATATAGCTCCCAGAAATACTAAGACAGTAAAAGGTATGTCTGCAACACCTTGTATAATTTTCTTTATGAGCAGCTGTACTCAAATTTAAGTAAATCTTTAGCAACTCCATTACTGACATAAATTTGACTCGAACCACTCTAGGAAAAAAAATGTAAAATTAAATGAAAATAGTTATTAAATATATTATTTTATACTGATTTTACCAATTCTAGTAGTTTAGTTACATTGAAAATTCTTTGTTATTAGCTCCAAGTATAAAAGAATTAAGCAACTTTAGTACTAATTATTGTGCAAAAATCAAACAACCAAAGTATTGGTAAAAAATCTTTGCTTATTAAAAAAATGGTGTAATAGCAATAATGAATTCTATTTTATTGTTTTTTTTTTTTTAATCATTCACCCCCCCGGCAAAGAAACAAAGCCAACTAAAAAGCAAAAGGGTACTAAGTGTGAGAGAATATGAGAGAAAGAAAATGTTAAGAACAGGAATTGAGAAGACAGAAGATAACAAATGCCATTGTATTTAAATTTTTCAAAATCAAGGTTGACTGGGAAGCAAGAAGCCAACAGAGAGCTCCACAAACAAGAAGTACATGATAAGAAACTGTCAGTGCAGAACGCATAGTTATATCTAGCCACCTCAACTGCAAAATTAAGAAGCCCTGCTGCCAATCTAGTACTGCACACAAACTTATAAAGTTCAGGTACCAAAGAAAAAAGTTCACCAGAACAATTACCATGAAAACACTTATAGAAAAGGTACACTGAATTCATGCCATAGCAGTGGGAAAGTGACTGAAGCCAAGATGCCAGGTCAGGATCGATAACATTATAGATTCTTCTTTGTATTCTATCAAGAATCTCCAAATAGATAGCAGAAGCCCGACAGACAGATGTGACTCTATATTCAATGCATGGACGAATAGTAGGCATACAAATATGCCAAAATACATCTTTATTTTCTGCTAAAATACATCTTCCTGATGAATCCATATCTTCAAATAAGAGCAAATTCTGGTCATTTGTCTTTTTGTTAGTTGAAGAAAGATATTCTCCAGGTACTGGAAAACATTAGCAAATATCTTATTTTTTTTATTTTATCAGTGGCATCAGAAAAGCCTTTTCTTTTTGCATTATAGTTGTATATATTAAGAAACAAATTTTAAAATAGTCATTTATAATTTTTATTTTTTTATTTTTCAGATGATGGATTACTTTTGTGCTTTCTTTTTAATCGTTTTTAACTTGTTCCTCTGTTTATGCCGGTTTGTATTCATTGCTTTTTATTCTTCAAAATTAATTAAATTCTTTTAGTCATGTCTAAAAATAAAAATGGCAATTTAATCTACTTCTGATTTGTGACTTTCTTTTTTTCTTTTTTCTTTTTAATTTCAAAAATAGAATTATTTTATAACACTCTATTTCAATGTGTATTTCTCAATGCACATTTGAATATATAAACAAATATTAAAACAGATATTTAAAACTGGTCAATGTACTTCTTGAATGCAGACAGAACTTTAACATTGTGAATCCAAATTTGACATTTTCATTTTATTTTGCATGAATCTCTTGTCAAATTAGTTTTGGCATCATGAGTTTTTTTTTTCTTACCGTAACATATTTAATCAAAATACTATTTATATTTCTGTCTTCTGTTAGAATTTGTGAGAGAAGCAATGATCATTAATTGATCTGGACTAATATCCCCATCTTTGTTGTCATAGTTGCAATGTTATGGCTGTTAAACCTTTTTGCCCATCTGCATTATTGTATTGATATACTAGAAAGACAAGCTCAACTTAATAAAAAGTAACAAATACTTTAAATGCTGGTAGAATAAATTTAATAGAAAAGATGAAAAAACAAAACTAAAAGCATTTATTGCACATTGATTTATTTGGGTCATTTTTCTCCTTGTTAAAATTTGTGTTAAATACACAATTGTGGTATTTTTGTTATTTTTTTTCTGTTGCAATGTTGGTGGCACAAAGCAGTGTGTCAATGAAATTCAGCTGCAACAATTAGGGAAGCAGTTGCAAAGGGAACCATGCTTGACAACAAGATGGCAGCATAGGAGGCAATAAGTGGATTATGTTTAAAGTCAGTTCTACATTCAGGATTGTTTCACAGGACAATAGGCTAGAAAATTAAAGTATTGGTTCTTGGATTTGGTAACAGAGTAATTTGGAATTCGATCCCTGAGCTGGTTAGTACAGAGTCAGGCAAAATAAAACAAACAATAACTGAGCAGTACGAAAAAAAAAAAAAAAAAATTAATAAATAAAAAAGGTGGGGTGTTGACAGTAAAACAAGAACAATCTACCACTGTAGATTAAATAAATGATTCAGTTTGAAATTTTCTAAAGATTACCTTGATTGATAGATACCTGAAAAGGGCTGAAAGGCAAAACTGCCAAAATGTGATAGTAACAAGGATGAGGACATTATTACTGTGTGAATGTAAATGATATAATACCTAATTCTTTATCTTTTTACTGTAGAAAAATAAATTGTCTTAATTCATCAAAGATTGCCATTTCGTTTAAAAAGATAAAAAATTGTTCTCACCACATTGAAAATTTATGAAGTTGTAATTTGTTCTTGTCTATAATTTCAGTGTCATTGGAACTGAACACTACATCTTTTTGTCAGCGATATTCATCGGCCTTGTCTCATTCTGTAGCAGTCATTTTTATTACATGGCCTACATCAAGTTTGATTATAGCTACAACATGTTTATTTGTTCTTGTATTGGTGAGTTTAATATTTTCTTTTTTGAAATGAAAATCTATTTTTACCTCTCTTGAAAATAACTTCTCCCCCTCCCCTTTATTCCTTATTGTAATATTCCGATTTTTAATTCATAAAATTGACCATGTATTAAGTTTTAGATATCAGGCGGTAGGTTTCATCACCTGAGATAAGACCTCCACTACACACCAAACCTAACCCATCCCCTGATCAGTTTCTGTATAAGAGGACCAACTGTAAAGATTACATAATATTTCTTTATTTAGAAAGGAAAAAATGTATTTAAATCTTGCATAATACTCTTTGCCCAGCTAATTAAAGACATCTAAAATTACAGGTAACTCTTTGCCACTGAACTGTATCAGAGAATCTCTGCCAAACATCTCTTGGAGAAGTAAAATCATTGAAACATATTCTAAGTGCTAAGGCGATCTTGAATGTTTTGTTCCCCACTCCAAAAATGAAGAGTCAATTTCTATTTAAAGTCTAGATTTTTAAAGAAAAATAGTTTCCTCACTGACTACTTTATTATTATTATAAATATAATACTTAATGGGTACACATGTTTGAGTAGACATCTTTTTTGATAGTGGAATTAACATCTCTTGGATATTCACTGATAGTTTAAACTAAAGAAAATGTGTGTTTATCACTCTTTTTTTTTATCATTCAGTTTCAAGAAGCCATTGCTACTGTAAATAGAAAACTCCTGTGACTGAAGTATTTCTTTGTGCAATGAAAGTTTTTCAAAAATATTTCTCTCTCTCTGATTGTATCATTCTATTTATTTCAGGTTTTACCCAGTCCATGCTGTGGGGAGTTTGGTGTTTCTTACACAAACGAGAACAGCCATATGTGTGGAAGTGTTTAGTTGTGTTATGTCTGACCAATATGCTCTTAACATTAGAACTGGGTGATTTCCCTCCAATTTTATGGATGTTTGACGCTCATGCACTGTGGCATCTTGGAACAATTCCTCTGGCAATATTATGGTACAGGTAATGTATTCTCTTTTCTAACAGACTTGGCTGTTATAAAGCAATTCTTTAAAAAAAAAATCCATACTGCCTTTGATGATATCAACAAAAAACCTTACCCTATCTTTTGCATGATTTGTTGGGCCATAAGAAAGTAAGAGAATTGACTGCAGTATTGTTTCTCACATTGATGTTTTTTTTTTTTTCTACTTGTTATGCAAGTATTGTTGGAATCGGTCTACCCAGGTTTTTGTTGCGGTCTGAGTGTCAGAATTCCAAACATTTAACAATAAAACATCTTTTAAATAAAACACATAAAAGGTTATTTTCTGAAGGAAAAGTAGAAGCAGAACATCAGTTGAAATAACATTTATATATTCTTTTCAGAAATATACAATAGCAATAAAATAGTGCAGTGTGAACTGTGTGAATAGACTTGGCTTTATGATGCCCAGTCTAATGTGTTGGTGAGTTTGTAGACATACTTAGTAGGTGGTTGCTGGTTAATCTCTTGTATTGTGTGTATGTATGTGTAGATCAAACTGGCCCCTGAAATTGTTGTGAGCCTTTAAAAGAAGTATGCTTCTGTTTTTATATCTGGAAGGGAGATCTAAAATACTATTTCACATAGAGGTATGAACTTTTTGAAAACCAGGTTTTCATTGGTTAGAAAATAATTTCACATTGGCTTGCAAAGGTCTTTTTCTCGAATTTCTGGTAGTGGTGAAAGGAGTTATAATTGTTATTTTTTTAAATGGCCCAAAAATAACATAGGGTGGGTCTACAGTTACGTCTACAAGTATTTTGGCAGTATTTGTTCTTCTAATAATTGTTTATCAAACAAAACTTTCTGATGGGATTTTATTGTTTGAAAAATATATATCTATATAGAATTCAGTTGCTATAGTATCGATCTTGAAGGATAATGATGTCTAAGTCTCATCTGTACAAAGTACTTCTCTTATTTTCAGATTTGCTTTGATATCATTCTGAAAAACAGTTTGCATTGTTGCCATTACTTAACCGGTCCACTTAAAAAAAAAAATAATCTGGAGTAGGTGCATAATTTTTATAGATTAGCATTCATTAGACTTTCTTTTACTGATAATATTTCACAAAATTGAAAAATATTGATTTTAGAAGGGGTCCTATTCATTATATCAATACTGTGTCAAATCGATTTACAAATGTCAAGTCTGAAACTGTTTACGTCATTGATAACTGCATACTATTACAAATTGGAAAAAAGGATAACATCAGTTGATAAATGTCTATTACTGATGTTCTTTTTCATAATTTGGGGGCCAACCAACAGGCCACAATACCAAGGTTCGTTCCTGTTTAGCATCGACAAGAATGACTTGACCCAAGTGTATAATTGCTACTGATGTTGGTATTATTCAATAACCTAAAAGATAAACTTATATAGTTTCTCATTTATTTGGCAAACCCAGTAGACGTAATCATGATGAATAAAAATTTGGTTGCATTTGCTAAATATATCCTACTTTTGATATAACGTCAAATAAAAGCCTTGTCTGCACATGTATATCTCTATTGATAGTGTGTTTGTTTTCCAAGCATACAGTGCAGAAATCATTTTCCATTTTTTTTATATAATAGTATTTCTATGTCCAGTTCACAATCCTCCCTGGTCTTTGAACAAAAGTAGAAGTTTGTTTCCTGTTTAGAATTGGGCTTCCTGCTCCTTCTAAAGTCTACTTCAGTTCTATACTTCTAATGTCTCCAATTAAACTCTGAAATTTTATTTACTATTTTTTTGTTAATTTTTTCCTCAATAAG
The DNA here is from genome assembly GCA_903632075.3 of Acanthosepion pharaonis. Taxonomy (NCBI): domain Eukaryota; kingdom Metazoa; phylum Mollusca; class Cephalopoda; order Sepiida; family Sepiidae; genus Acanthosepion; species Acanthosepion pharaonis. The sequence continues at coordinate 513,511 of CAHIKZ030005100.1, read as the reverse complement.
ATTATATAGGTTTGCCTCTCATCTGATTCACACACCTCCCTGGTCTTTTAAACAGGAGTAGAGGATTATCTCTTGTTTCCTTTTTAGGTTTGGGTTTCTGATTCTGTATTTTTCATTCTCTTTCACTCACAGTAGCCCCATGCATCTTAGTGGCATTATTTCCTTTCTTGGGGTCAGTTGATTAAAAGAAAAATGACTATGTTGTCAATGTTGATGGCTTAGATTATATAGAATTGAATGACAAACAGCATTGACTTTGTAGAGATAAATCATGAATCGTTGTTCCATGTTGGCTTCCCTTTTGGATATAGGGATTTGCTTAGCATGTAACATAATGGATAGTAAAAAGGGACCCTGTTCCATATTTTGCAGTCAGACTATTTAAGTTAAAAAAAATGTGGCTGGATAGAATCTTTTATTTATACATGTACATTTCAGGAAGCAGTAAAAGAAAACCTACAGCTTATAAAAAATGCCAGTAATAGACAAGTCCATCTTCTATACAACAGTAAACTTACTCAAAATTTAACTATTCATATCCAGTAATGAATTTGTTTTTTGTTTTACCTTCTTGGTACTAAATATTTAATTTTCTTCAGTATTAAATTTGACAAAAATATCTTAAAAAAAAAAAAAAATCATCTTAATAATTGGAACAATGCCAGCAGCATGTAAGGTTTTGGCTTAAAGATTCTTTGGCTAAAATAATTTGTATTTTTGAATATCAGATTGTTGTAATAGTTACTTGTTTGTTTTGTAGTACCTCTTTGCTGATTTGTTTTTAATTTCTCTTATTTCAGTTTCCTCATTGATGACTGCTTACACATGCTAAAGAAGAAACGTATTGTATGACGATGCCTCAAGATTGACCGAGGTTTCCCTATTTAATTACCTGTTATTTTTCTGGTACAAATTCAAAAATCTTCATTTTGGAGGTTTCTCCATCCCCTTCAGTCCTAACCTCAAAATTCCCCACCTGTTTGAATTTTTACATTTCATCAATAAGAAGTGGTGCATGATGTATATTGGATTTAGAATGTGTCAGAAAATGTGTCACTTCTTTTATGGTTTTGTGATATGGAATATCAGTGTCCCCACTCCTTTCTTTTTTTTTTTTATAAATATTGGCAGGCAGTAACATGCCCCTTGAAACAACTCATAATGAACATTATTTACTGGTTATTGGAAATGGCCCTTGACAGTCTTCAAAGGAGTTGCATTGCAAAACTTTCTTGGGTTCTCTGAAATAATGTATCAGATTAGAGCCAAGGGAGGTAAATGCATTGGGATAATATAAGCTGCCAACATCTTGACAGTTATTAAAAATAAAACAACAAAAAAACAATAACATTATTAAATGTAACGACATTTTAAAGCACTCCTGAAGTACAATATTATAAGATCCATCCATGTATCAACTTAGTGGCATTTTTATTTTGACCCCCCCCACGATTCCCAGGTTCTCTGGTTGTTATCAGGTAACATTAATATTATTCAACCAGGAACATTTTTCTTCTCTCTCCCTAAATGCCACTTGTCTAGCCTCCAATCAAATGTGAATAGTCAATTTCCCTGCAACATATCAGGGGATGTTGAGATGTGAAAAAAAAATGCAAAATATCCATTTAAGAACAAAATCAAAGAATAATTGCTTTTTGTTTCCTTGTTTAAAAGGAAAAAAATCAAAATGCCTTTTGTAATCTGTAAATGCTTCATGCAAATTTTTCTTTTTTTGCTCCCAGTTTTTAATGTAAATTAATCTTTTCTTGTTGCTCTGTCCACAGGGCATTACCTTCCTTGTACTTCACAACATTTCTACCCAGAAACTGTATTAGCAAATGTGCCAATTAATAATATCAGAATTATCTGCTTGATTTATGCAAAGAAATATCGCTCAAGCATACACACAAGCAGATGTTTGAGAAGACGCTCTTTCAAAAAGAATGTTACTTATTTTTTTTTTTATGTTAAGCAAAGCAATATTTCACAGGTTTTCTGCTTATTTTTGGCTTTAAAGTTTACCTCGTAAATTTTAATTCCACTAGAATATCACCGCCTATTCCAAGCTTTGTTTAGAAAATTTAACTTCTTATATGGGCTGTTAAGGTTATTACAAAAAAAAAAAAAAAATCATTCAGTTGCTATCTATTTCATTCTGAAATGCAAAAACTCCCAAATAACAGTTACATTCTTAATATCAATTGAAGTTAAGAATTGTTAAAATTCTTGTAATATACAATCAAGTTTTAACAATTCTTTTAAGCACCAGCTGACTTCTGTGTTCCTAACACAATATCTCAACTTAGTTGCTTTTAATTTACCTGCTTCTCTAACATTGCAAATATTTTTTCATCTAAACTTTTTAAAGATAAATCATTTGGTGTGAAGCTGTTTTACAAGAGTGTATGTTAATTTTCAGCTAAAATTTTTTGCTGTACAATCCAACACTGTTCTTTTACTGTTAAAAAAAAACAAACTGTTCAGCTTCAGTGCCATAATGTGTTGAAGGCACACAAACTAGAACTGTTGGTTCTACCATGGCCATGTGAAGATATTAAAAACAAAAAAAAAAGCTAGAATATGGAAAATGAAAGAAAAATATCAACTAATATATCTAAGAAGATATTTATGTGCATACAAATATTATTATGCTACAATCTACACTCATTATCTGGATTTGATAACATTTGAGCAGCTACTATTATTATTATGACTATCACCAACAGAATTTCACAGTACAAGCTCCTTATCAATGTATAGGACATTTATCTTTCTTATTTTCCCATTTTAACTGTGTGTGCTTTTTTCCTTTTCATAGCTGCATTATTGGAGTTTTTTTTGTCTTTATACATACATATGTCTGCATGTGTGATATTTGTGTGGGTGGAGTAATGGATAGTAGCCGAGAATGAGAAATCGGATAGCTGAGTTTGAATTCCAGTCATTTATTGCATTCACTCATGTGCAAATACCCTTGGGTAAGGTGTGAATCTAGCTCTTGGCCTCCCTCTAGCAATGGGCTAAATAGTATGACAGACTGGGCTCTTTAGCCTTGGTTGATAACCAGTCTAGGTGAAGGAAAACTCTGAATTCAAAACCTGAGGAGAGTTGTTTTGAGACCTTGGGGTATGCTATATGCACCATTTATCTATATTATGCTCTTCCAAAAAGTGTGGTTGGTTTTGCACAAGCCTTCACCATTAATCAAATCATGTGCCGTTAGTCTGGCTGATCAGTTCTAACAACTGAGCTGGTGGACCCTCATATATCAAAAACAATGGGAGAGTCCATTATCAATTGATAGAACTAACAGAAAATGTTAAACCTGGTATTATTATAACGGTGGTTATAGGAACATTTACAAGTTGCTCCCTTCTTGAAATAATTTTAATGAAAATAAAGGCACCATGGTTATTATGATAATGGATAAAAAAAATGTAAAAATCCCTTATTTCCATCATATAAAATATTTTGATTTATACTTAATCTATCAGTTGACAAAATTTGATAAATGAAATCTTGATTTGTTTTTTTTTTACAGAACTGTGAATTTTAACTATTGTGTGCAAGTTAGAGGGAAAATATATAGTGTGTGTGTGTGAGATCCTGAAGAACCATTAGGTGAAAACCTTGGTAGGTAGGTTCTGGCTCACTAGGTTTTATATATATATATATATATATATATATATATATATATATATATATTATGAAATGGACTAAGTTTGACAGTTATTTTAATTCAAGAGAAATCATGGGAAATTTGTTTGTTTAAAAACAGTAATTTGACTTTGCTAACCACATGCTTCCTCTGCAGCTAAATGGTATGGCATGTCAGGCCAAGTGATGGTTGCATGTAGGGTACAGGTTTGATTCCTGTTGAAGGACACATATTTTCTACAAAATTTCTCAGACATTCAGGCCAGTAAATGTAGTTAATACTGTTTATTATAAACAGAGCATTTACTTAAATAACTGTATGTATAAAAATAACATATAAACAGAAAATATATTAAAATATATTATTAATATAAATTTTAGCAGTTATACATCAAGCAGTATTTTATTAGCACCAACACTCAAATTTACAATCTAACTCTATTGCTTGGTGAAAACTGGAACAATGTGCAAAAATGGGTAAATTTGTTTCAAAATTAATGTAATGCTTCATATTGCAAATTCTTCTCTTTACCATTTGGTTCATTTTTATACAAAAATCCTATTTTAAATTGAATGCTCTAAACTTTGCCTTTCTTAAATGAAGCATTTTAATTCTTTGTTTTCAGCTAGTTTCTCTTTCCATCTTTTTAAAATGTAGCTATATGATTAAATTTGAATTTTGCCTGCAATTGGGTGTCTGTAGACAAATTGGTAAGCCAGTGTCTGTCTCAGACATATTGTTAAAGGTACAGGAGGCAAGTTTAAATCTTGTCAGAAGTTGTCTTTTTTCTTTTCTTTTTTTTCACTGATTCTGCTGCTGCGTTGTTAAACATCAAAATCACTAAAGGATGAAAAGAAAAACTAATCAAAAAATAATTATGATCTCGACTTGTCAATTTCTCTTATCTAATATATTCTCAAATAAACATATATTGACAGACAGACAATTAATAAAAATTCCACCTGAGATAGTGTTATTCATTTAAGTATATCTGAGTGGGTATTTCCAAAATGCCAATTAATGTCCAAATTAAATATTAATTTCTATATCAGTTTAGTGTTTCTTAAACTTGTATATGCATTAATTTATTTATTTTATTTTTTAAAGACTGGAGGAAAAATTCTGAAATAAAAAATTTGAATTTTTCCGCCTGTCTTTTTAAATAAAATTATTGCATTTGATTCACTCTGCACAGTTGGTCTTTGAAACGTATCACAGATGACGCAGGTTACCTGAAAAGTACCTGGAAAAATACTGATTGAAATACTCTAAGATTAAAATACCTTAAAATGAAAAGAATATCAATTTGCATGTAAGGAATGTTTTGTTTTATTAACTTTTTACTACTTTATTTCAAAAACTTTACTGCTTAGTTTACTAATTTTTTTAGCTATCTCTCTCTTTTTTTCTTTTTTTTTTTTTTCCTTCTTCCAATTAGGAAGACATTCCTATAAATTTATAACATCACTGTTTATGGTGGCATTAAGTATATCTATCGGCAAACAAGAGATGAGAGGCAAAACCAATGAAGTAGACATTGAATTTTCAGTTTTTTCTGAAATTTCTTCAGATTATTGAACTTCTTGTGTTTCTTTTACTATTACCACAAATTAAACCCACTACCTCTCATTCTTTTTACTATTTTTCTATTTCTTTACAAAAATAATACTCCTCTCTTTCCTATGGATTGGCTGGAATATTGTGTTAACAACAAAAGCAAAATAAAGACTGGAGTTTTAATCTGAACAACTTGTAAAATGATGACACTTCTTAAAATTTATGGACAATATTTTTCTCTATCTTCTAACCAGATGTACTATTAGTCATATTCATGTTACAGACATTTCTCTCTTGCCCTTCCTAAAGTAATCTTAACGGTTAGATTTTGTTAATCATTTAAAACTTGAAAGTTTTTAAATCTGTTCAGAGAACTAATAAATGTTCATTCTTGAGATCTTAACAATATCCAAGATGCCTTTTCTCTTTTGATGATTGATTCATATACTTGTAAAATCTGCATTAATACAACAATATAAACATCTTTTAGTGATTATTAATATTTTTAAAATGTTCCTTTATATTAATTAACTAATAATTGTTTTGGTTCACTTTTCTTTTCTTTTTTTTTTATATCCAAAAAAAATGGCTTAAAAATGAAGAGACAAATCAATGCATTTTGAATAAGTGTGTCTTCTCTGTGTTTCAAATACCAAGTTTCTTTTCCATTCGCCTCAAAAGCACTCTCTGTTTGTTTAAAGACAAGTTTTTAGAAATTTACTTTTAACACCTTTTTGGGAAATAGGTGAAATGAAGTCTATTTAGGGGGAAAATTTTATTTTTAATTGTTGACATTTTAACCATTTTCAAAAGAACTTCTGAAGTTATAATAAAAAAAATTGTTTATAAAAGAAAAACTCAAAAGGCTTTCATCGACTTCAGTGAAGTTCCAGTTTTCAATTGCGGAACATTCTCTGAAGTTGTGGGTGAAAAATAGTTGAGAACCTCTTGCAGTGAAAGGAAACCCATAAACCCCAACTAAATCTTTTTTTTTTTTTTTTTTTTTACTTGTATATTTGAATTCCAGCTTGTTATTACATTTTGTATTTTTCTACTTCTCCCAAAAGGAGTTTGTACTGTGAATTCCCCTACATCGTGTTTTTTCCTCTACTATTTAATAACATTTTTTCTCTTCCAGTTGTTTCCCATTTTTACTTTTTTTTTTTTTTTTCCATTAGTGAAAAGATATTCATATTTTTTTCTTGGATTTCTTTTTAACTACCCCATCACTTTTTTTTTTATTGGTATTTTACTCTATAGCTTCTTAATGTCAGTTTTTCTCTCTAGCAGTTTCAAATATTGATATGCATGATTTATTCATGTTTTCTGATTTATTTTATTTTATTTTTTATTTAGCTTTTTACCAATTTCATAAGCTAAAAATATATATTCAAAGAAAAATAAAACAGCTCAATCAAAATTAAAGAAGCAAAACCTAAAATTCTGTTCAGACCAAAAACATATTTTGGGTCACAAAAATAATTTTATTCCCCCGCGCCAAAAAAAAATTAACACTTTAGAATCGTTACTAACAAATATTACAAACCTTCTGCTTTTTTTTAATAAAATTTGGCTGGTTAACCGATTCAAATTTTTAACTCTAGCTGACACTAGCTTTTATGCAAACGATTCTGGTAGTAAAGGCTTCTCTGCAATAAGAAAATGTCCCTCTATTGTATTTGATTGGTTGGTATTTGCTCTTTCTTAAGAAAATGCTTCAACATTATTTTGTGAGAGAGCAATTTAATCTTGAGCGAGATTTTAGTAATTAAGTTGATATGGTTGACAGGTTAATTCATGAATGAGGAAACTTTCACTTGTAATTACAGAACTAAAAGTAAAATATTAAAAAAGAAAATAATTTTAATTTACAAAAGAAGCTTGCACACTTATTTGTCATTAATTATAAAAAGTTTGTACAATTACCCTGTGACTTTAACTTTTATTTTGTTTTTACTAAACCTGTATAAAAATATCAGATAAAATTCTTTTAAAATGGTTACCTAAGAACCAGTCTTGTCTCAGAATATGTTTACAATGCCTTCTGGTTAAATTATGGCCTGTTGATGCTTCTTTCAAATATCTTGTGTAAAACAAATGTAGATACCATTTAATTTTTTAAAAAATTTTCTTTCATAATCCAAACTAGCAAAAAGCTTTAAATAAGCTTCTAAAGAATTTAAAAAAAAAAAAAAATATTTGTCAGGATGTATGCCGAGTGATTTGTAAAGGTTTCCACAAATAATAATGTTACTTGAAAATTTTGTTTGCCTTTTTGGAATGGACATTTTTACCTTTTCTATCTACCCACCTATTATTCCAAATATTAAGGTCCGATGAACATTATCTGCCTGTAACTGGCAACTGACCCTGTGTTTTGCTTACAACTGAATGATTGTAATCAGGTCTCCACCTACACTTGTTCTTGTTATATTTGAACCTTGTTTATAACCTGTACAAAATTGTTATCTCTTACCTTTATATATATATATATATATATATATATATATATATATATATATATATATATATATAAAAAATCTACCTATATTTGTATATGTACACACCTAACCCTAATCAACATTAATTTCTCATGTTTGAGACTGTTTTTTCTGCCTGTCTTTCAAAAAGTTATTGTTGGGTATTTTCTTTCCCCCCACCCACAACAAATTAGTAAAAGAAATTTTCTTCACCTGCTAATGGTCAAAACCATGACGTGTTTTTCTATTTTACTGATTTGTATAGAAATTATTTAATTGAAGCATTTTTACTTTTTTTTTCTTCAATGTTACTTCCTGCCCCTTGCCCAACTTGTGTTAGTTTTTGGATTCACTGTTATTGTTCTTGTTACTGAAATTTGTGCTCACCTTTTAATGAATTACTAATTGGATAAGTGAGCTTCTTTTTCTTCTTAAACAACCCACCTGTGTGTGTGTGTGAGAGAGAGAGAGTGAGAGAGTATTTAGTAGATCCACTTTGGTAAGTTATTTAACCAGAATTTCTTGAATAATCAAACTATAAATTATAAAAATCTACAAACTTCTATATGCCAGGAAAAAGTGTTTCACCTGAAACTGATACAGTATCTTAGAGATTGATGATGTTAAGGACGACTATTGAAATTCTCTTTGATAAAAACATTACTTGAATAATTTGATTAATTTACACTTTATATGACACATTTATGCAAATAGAATTCTGTGTGGATACTCCACATTAAAGAAAAAAAATTAAAATTTTTCCTCCTCTTTCCTTACATTTTCTTGTTTAATGAGTTACACGCTGTTTTCTCTCCCCTATTTTCCTTAAAGAAAATAAGGTATACCTATTTATATAATTTTTTTTTTTTTTTTTTTTTTTTTTATAAATTGAACATTTGTGAAATCCTTGTGTTAAGTTTGTTGATTCAGGGAATTTTGCCAATCCTGTTTGCTGATGGTTCAGATAAGAATTAGCTTTTTTTTTTCTTTTTGTTACTAAAATATTTAATTAAGGTATGTATTTAATATAGTATCTGAACGAAGGTGGTGATAATGTGAAAAAAAAAAAAAAAGCAGTATGGACATGGGTTTTTTTCTCTTTGGAGCAGATATTTTCAGGTCGCAATGAAAGACAAATCCATGTGCAAGGGAAGTGTGTTGGAACATTGAAAAAGAGGTAATAAATATCTTTTAAAAGTTTTTTGAAGATAATATTTGTCAATTATTTTTATTAATGCCATTAAAAGCTGCTGGATTTGAAAATAGCCGACTCTAAGTAGATTTTTTTTCTCTCTATTAGTTCACATTCCGCATTGTGCTACTTTTGCTTTTACAATGAACAGCAATATTGTATGAGCCCTGTCTGAGGTTGACCATAGAAAATTAAGAGATCAGTGCACTTTCAATGTATTTTCTTCTTAGTGATTTCTTTTCTCTTTTAATCAGACTGGCATTTATCAGGCTGAAATTATGGTTAAGCAGACGGCTTCAATATGGGTGTAGCATTTGATAAAGATATTTATTACCTTTCTTGAAATTCCTACACACTTCCCTTACACTTGGATTTCTCTCTCATACTGACCTGAATATACCTGCCATAAAGAGGTGAAATGTGCTGTCTGAACAGCTACAGTTTAATGAAAATTTAACTTTCATTTGCATAAAGAAAACAAAAACTCATTTTATTGCAATATTAATTGTTATACATTGGGGTGGGGTGCACAGTTGTGACTGGAGGATAAAATACTGCATGAAAGCTTTTGTTTATATAGCCACAGCATAACAGTTAAGTTTATTGCCCTGGCCTGAAATAAAACCTGCAATATCTATGAGGTACATTTGTAAAATCTGTACCATGATATCATTTACATAAACAGTTTTTGCTCTTTTTGGAGGCTTGGGAGAGAGGTGACCTGTAAAAGAAGAGGTGTTTTCTTGATTTTTAACTGGATCTCAACTAATATTTTCTTTTTTTCAGCTATTTGCATTTTTTTTCTACTCTGATTTGTTTAGTTTAAATCATTTGTTCATTTTTCCCCTCTTTGTCAGTTGAGGCATGACAGTTATCAAAAGTTAAGCTTTTCAAATACCCAGTCTCCAGGCCTCCTAAATTGTCTCTTGTAACGTCTTTCTGTTCTACTTTATGATTGAACATGAGTGCAACTATAAGAATTATCTGTGTGCAGTCTGAAGAGTCAAGTCCTGATATTCTTTTTTTTTTTTTTTTTTGGTGATATGTTACTATGGAATTGGATCAAAGTTAACTTTATTTTCTAAAATAATTCCTCAAGTTATTTTACTATATCAATTTGATTATTGTAAAAAAAAACTAAAAAAAATACTCTTTAAAATGTCAAAAAAGAAGTCTTGGTACATTTTTTTACATTAGTATCCTGGGACAAGAAAGGGCAAATATTGGTCTAATTCTAAATAATTGACTTAAAGGAAAAAAAAATTATTCTGATATTAAAATAAAGATTTTAAAACTGATTTTGATTCTCAGTTGATGCAGTTGAATTTTTATTGCTTGTCTCTTAAGGCTAATATTAAACTTAATGCAACAAATTACAAATAAAAATGAGTAATTTTTTTCTCTCAGTATTATGTACATATTTGAGATCTATCTTTTTTGAACTTTTTTCAAGTAAAATTTAGTATACACTTTGTCCTAGAATTGAATTCTTCTTTTTTTTTTTTTTTGTAACGATTCAAGAAATTATAATTTTGCTATCAGTGAACCTGCATTTCTTGTAATTCTTAGTAAAAACACCAAAAAAAACAAAAATTGTTTTGCTGCATTGGTTATTTATTTGTATAACAATCCAGATAGCCTTTAGTATCCTCCCACCTGAAACTGCAGATGTAAACAAAAAAAGAAAGAAAAAAAAAAGAATAAATAGCTTGAAGCTTTTTTTTCTTTGCTTTTCAAGCTGTACACAACCAATAATTGTAGACATATACTTTTCCCACCAGATAATATCTATAATTTGGCAAGGAATATTTAGCAAGGGAAAAAATGATTTATCTATATTTATGTCTATTTTAACATTATTTTGATTTGTAATCCTAGCTTAATTTGTCCTATTTTATTCTATGGTCGTTAGTAGACAAGTGTGTCAAACAAAGACATCTAGGTATTTATAACCCAATTATCAAAGTACAAGACTCAGTGGGATTTTTGACTGCCCTCCCCCATTGTTTTTTTTTGTTCAGTTGGGGAGAGGAACTATCAGGTATAGCATATATATATATATATATATATATATATATATATATATATATATGTCAGTTGTTCCAAACAAAAGTGGAGAAATCAGACAAAATGGAAAAGCTTTTTATTGACTGTGTTTGCCTTTGCTTAGTAGTTAAGTAGACGTCTTCAAATGAGAATGAAAGACAAATTTCTGTATGGCTCTTTTTTTTTTTCATATATATTAAAATCATTAATATCTATTTGTGAGGTCGGCTTCTTCTGATCGTACTAAAAGAACAAAACTGCTTGCTTTTTTTTTTTTTTTTTTTTTTATTAAGGCTTCCAATTTCTGTTGGACTCTGTGCTAAATTCAAGTCTACCAGAGATTGGCGTCTTTAATACAAACAAAAAAAAAACAAACAGCTTTGTTCTTTCATTCTGACTGGAAGACACCAACTAGCAAACAGTCATTAACGGTTTATATACACACATAGGTTTCTTTCATTCTGAACTGAAGATGTTAATGAAATGTGTTGTCAATAAAATGGTTATGTAATGTTGAGTAACTGGTCATCATTAAATATAACTGGTAGAAATGCCCAATAAATAGAATTGATAAAGTTTTCAATAAACAATAACAAGAGAAAGAAAAGGACAGAGCAATAATAATATTACGCAAGCAAACGATATATGCAATACAAAACAACAGTAATAAAGCAAAAGGTTCACAAACTGAGATAGTGTTAATGCACAAAAGTGGATACAGACAAGCGATCAAAGCATTCTGACTTCAAGACAAGAAAGAATGGAATTAAGTTGGATGGGACCGAGAAGTGGCCTATCTTATTCACTAGAAAGAAATCCCAGCTTGCATCTGTATGCTTTGTCTATAAATTTAAAGAGGGAGATGTTTTTGTAGTCATTCCTCAGTAGATTGGAACCAACATCTAATGTGTTTGATTTCTCTCACACACACACACACACACACACACACATATATATATATATATATATATATATATATATATATATATATATATATATATATATATATATGACACCACAAACTGATGTGTGAAGATTGATACATAAAAAAAAAAATTCACAAACATTAAGCCCACCAATGCAAATAGATGCAACACTCAAAAAAAAAAAAAAAAAGCACCAAAGAAACTCACTGCATACCTCCAGATACATGCATCACCACCCACAACAAAATTCTTTGATAATGGCTTGTGAAAGTCAAACCTCTCAACAGACAATGGCCAATTCATGTTCAAATTCTTCCTAGAAACCAAGGGAAAAAAAATCATTCAACCTGAAGAAAAAATCTTTTAGAATTTTCATTGGTCCATGACCAAATCTGCATACATACATTATATATATATATATATATATATATATATATATATATATATATACACACACACACTTGTAGGTTGAGCACTTTGGAAGAAAGTGGAAGCTGTCATTATTAACACTAAAAGCTCTTTGCTATGAATTGAGTGCTCTGGAAGCCAGTAATGCTTTTATGTTGTATATAAGGTGTTAAAAATTCCCTTTCTCTGCTGCATGAGCTGATTCAGTCGGGTTTCTATCCTGGCTTGAAGCAATCGCATGTCTAGCCACACTGATGAGCTGTGATAGTGAAACAGTCTGTCTGTGGATGACACACACACACACACACACACACACACACACACACATATATATATATATATATATATATATATATATATATATATATATATATATATATATATATAATAAAATTACTCATATGTACACAATGTATGCCTCTTTTTAAAACTGTAACCTCTTGTTACATTTTTTTGAGATGCTTAATTCAGTTAATGCCTATATCTGGTTACATTAATGTAGAAGCAAACAAAACTTTGAAGACTTAGCTACCACTTGTTTAATTCTAGCAGTTCCAGTTCAGACTAGATATGTTTCATGCCTGATCATCTAATTACAAACCTGATGAGTTCCCTTTCTCATATACACACTTATACATAGTCTGAGCCATGTTTTGTCTCGCATAAATAAAACTGGCAACCTAGTAGGCTGAAGTTCAAGCAGTGGGCAGCTGAACAAGTGTTTCTCAAATTGACCCTTTCTCAATGGTGTTTTTGTATCTGTTGTGAACTGAGATTTTACAGATAAAAATTTAGATTTAATTGTACTTTGAACCTAATGTCTGTTGAGATGCCACATCAAATTGTTAATACCTTTGCCATCTTCTTCATTTCTCTTGTTGAGGAATGCAGACCTACACATTGCATGTGTTTTTTGTTTTTGTTTGTTTATCTGATAAACACTTGCCCTTGGCTGTGTTTTCTATGTTTGAAAAATATCCTTCTCAGTTGATAAAAAATATCAACTTATCTTTTAAAAAGGAAATTACAAATTTTCACCAAAATGAGTATTGAGTTGGGGTGGGGAAGAAATTTAACAAAATTTATCAATGAAACAAAATCATTTTAAAGTTGGACTTTATTTTGAAATTGTTTCCCACCTCATTGTCTGTTTTTTAAGCTGCCTATTTCATTCCTACCCAACTGTGTTACCTAGAATTACCTCAGTTCTTTCCATTGTAACTGCTGCTGTTTGCACATGACCATCTGCTTGTTACATCTCAGTAACAAGCAGGTATGCCCACCATTAGTTTGTTCCCTGCAATTTTTTCTTCTTTTCCTTTGATTCTCTTTTCATTCTTTTTTCCATAGTTTTTCCAAGTTGAAATATCCATAAAAATAACAAGTGTATTTTCTAGTTTGTATATTACACACACATACATACATACATACATACATACATAAACAATAAAAAATGTTATATTTACTGGGTACATGTTTATGTAGACATCACTTTTCTTTTTTTCCTTTTAACTGAAATGAATGTCTTGTGGCTTAGAGATTGAAAGACTTAAAAAAGAAATGTTTCCCAAAAGAAAATCAAACCTGTATTCCTTTTTTTAATCTGGAAAAAACACTTTAAAACATGATTTACCTGTGAGCTACAAGAAGCCATCACAGCAAAAGATTTAACTACTCTACTTATGAGATGCACATCTCTTCTTGTGACGTTTTTGAAGTTTATATTTGCTAATTTTATTTTCATATGTGTATTAAAAAAAATGAAAAATAGAATGTTTATAAAAACCCTTGTATCCACTAAAAATAATATATAACTGCTATATATATATATATATATATATATATATATATATATATATACATACACACACACACACAGGAATACATTATCTTAGATCTTTAAGTTTACTTCAGTATGCAATTTTGAATGTGTGACTGTACATTTCTACACTGTTTTACTTCTGTGAAAGGTACATGCATTTGCCCTGTTACATGTATGTTTCTTAAGCTCTCTAAATATTTTTTTTTTCTGTTGAGAATGCTATTAAGGAATATTTTTGTTCTTATTCACTTTAATGTCTGAAAAAAAAATGTCTGTAAAAAAAGTGGGGGGGGGAGAGAAATCGGTGATGATTGGTTACTATGTTTTTTTTGTTTTTTTTTTATATTTTTCAAACCTCCCTATTTTGTGTATTTTTTTCTCCATCTTTTGAAGACAAACTCCCTACCTTTTTTCTTTTTTATTTCTTTTTGTTAAGAAAATTTGAGCAATGTATTTACTGAACTCACAAAAATGAATGCAGCTTCATATGTTCACTTGAGAGAGGAAAAAAGAAAGTTTTATTTCATATATGACAATTTCTCTCAGAATTTCTGGGATGAGGACTTTTTATTTATTTACATTCAGACTTATGTTCATATCTTTGTTATTCTGGCAATGTTGTGCCCTTTGATTTTCTCTTTTCTTGCTGGTTGATCTGATTAACTTTCAAGGATTTTGGATTGAATCCTTTATTTAATCTATAACAATAGATTACACTCCAGTTCACTATCTGATCTCTTTAGTATTGCTCAGTTATTGCTGGTCCTCCTCCTCTTACTGAGTTTGTATTACCAAGCCCCAAGTTTAAACTTGCAATTACTATGACAGCAAATTTATGAACCAACACTTTAATCAACTAGAGAACAATCTACCCATTTAGCACTCGGCATCATTTATAAATATTACTTCATCTTTTACTGTATATGGAATCCACTCAAAATATAATGTTTTATATATTAGTTCTAGATATTTGAAATTGGAGTAACCTGGTTCTTAATTTCAACCAAGATTATTTTAGGTGTTGCCATAGAAGGACATGAATACACAAGCAAGAAATTCAAATTCAACTTGCATTGACAGGACTAACATTTTGCATGGTGAAAATAGTCACTTATAGAGTGTTAATTGTTAAATAAATTGTTCAGTTTGAAGGTACCTGAAGGTTACTCTGATTGACATATGCCTGAAGAAAGCGCAACAGCTAAAATGCAGTGATAACAACAATAAAAAGAATTAGTCTGAATGTAAATAATTCTGCATAATATTGGTTAATTTTGTCTTGCATTTATTATGTTCACATGACATTGCTATATAAAGATATTTCATGTCTCCCCCACTACAAAAAAAAAAAAAAAAAAACTCTTTATTCTTTCAATATTGAACTAGTGTTCAAATATTTTTGTTAAATTACCAACTCATAAAACAAATATCCAGGAATTGTTTTAATCAAAATTGCTCCATCCAATTAAAAAAAAAAGTACAGATTTGATTGTATATATGAAATATCAGATTATTTGCATTTATATGCAAAACATATATTTTTCCCCCCCATTTGATTTAAAAAAAAAAAAAAAAAATTTTTTTACATTTTATTATTTTTTATTTATTTTTCTGTAGATTTGTACTTTGAATTTTGTGTACAAATTTTTACCTACCATTTCTTTTTCTATTCTGTACACATATCACTATTGCAATCTGTACTGTAGTTTTGGGTGAAAAAAGACATACCTCTTTTCAGAAAGAAAACAAAGCCCCAGGAGACACAAGGGGTGACTGCATTTGTTCCTCTACCTTATTGTATAAGGTGAGATATGACTTGCATACTCACCCCATTTTTATGCACTGAAAAAATATATGGTAGCTCTAAATAAATTTATTCCAGTTGATTCTGACACATTAAATAGTTGTAAAATGAAGTAGAATTTTAATAGGACCCCATTTCTTTTTGTTTATTCATAAAAATTTAAAGGCTTTGTTTCTGTTTGATATCTTAAGGAACACAAGGCTTCATATCATCTGCTTCCACTTTGAAATGATACTTTTGTCAAATAATTTTACTCTGAAACAATTGTCTGTAACCTTTCAGGTAGTGACCTTTTTTATTATTATTATAACCCTGGTTTCTTGAACACTGACTATAGACAAATAATTTTGCTTTCTGAAGTGAAGATTGAACTGGCACAATTCTCATTACACAATTTTCTCTTTTTTGTGTAACCAACTTAGGATTTTAATCAGTACCTGAGTTGCACAATTTTTTCATGCAAGAATTAGTTCTAAGTTGCCTAAATTTTTTTTCATACTTGGGTCTAATAGAAAAGAAATACATTTCAGTGTAACTAAACTGGTAGACTTCTCGAATATAGCTTAAAATAACTTATTTAGTCTTTTTTTTTTTTTTTTTTTTTTTTTTAAATTTGTTTTTGCGTTTCTTTTTCTTGCAAATTACTTAAGCCACAGAGATGTCAGTAGTGTAGTTAAGATTTAATAAAATTTTGAAAACAGTTGCATATAAACAAGTTACTTATAAAAAAATTGAAAAAAGTAGTATGGTCTCTCTCTCTCATACAAAGTTATTAACTTGATTTTGATTTGAAATATTGTCATGTACAGTTAATTTGGACATATATTGATAAAGATTTATCATTAGGCTGTGGCTTTATTGAGAAACCTGTATTTGGACTGTTGAACTATTTTCTTTTTTTTTTTTTTTTTAACTAAAGAAATTCATTTTTTACGCTTGATAAGTGGGCTCTACATTTACCAGCCTAGAAATCAATCAAACTGCAAATTTCATCTTCTGGTCAAGTAGGTGATTCAAAGTCTTAGCTTTCTCATTCCCAGATGATTGTCAACAATTGTTTCACAGTTATCTCCTCTTGCGCTTAGTTTAAAAATCAACATTTCTGTTGAAATCATTTTCTTATTGATTCAGATTGAATTTAAATTTGTCTTGAAGAGGACAATTTCTTTCTTATTTCAGACAACTTATTTTGTCTATTTAATAATCATAGCCTCAAATTAGAGAGGTTTAGTTTTTGGAGTTAACCTATTATTTATATCAATTTTTTTCAGGAAATAGAAATATCATCTTTATTTTCTATATAAGAGACGCTAAGTTGAAGTCTTTGTTTAAGAACCTCTGCTTTTAGTAACCCCCCCCCCTATCTATATTGCAATAAACACATGTGGGAGCAGATGATGCCATTTCATTAATTTTTTTTTTTTTTTTTTTTTTTTTTTTTTGAGAATGGGTGTCATTCATTCTAAACATTTTTACAAATGGACAAATAATGTCTACTTTTTTTTTTTATTAAAGTTTGCACACAACCACACATGCGCATCATAATTGAGAAGAAAAATGAAATTTTTTTTTCTCTGCTTTTTTTTTTTTTTCTCTTGAAAAATTCAAAACTAATTCAGTTTTAAAAAATATTAAGCATGTTATTTTATCCAATTGTATTTTGAAAGAAAAATCGAATCAAATTTTGTACTAAAAAAATAAAATTGCCTGATGTGATACAAAAATAAATACAACCAATTATTTACTTTGTTTTTTTTTTTGTTTGTTTATTTTATCATCTCTGCCTAACAGCTATATTGATTTTAAAATTAAAATGAAACCTTTCCTATAAGAAAATTAAAATGTATTTGAAGATTTCTGACTTAGTCTGAGTAGCAGCTAAATATAACAGTGTGACACTAATTAAGCGTGGAAATTAAAAGCGAGAAATACTTAAGGCGAGAAGAAGCTATTACGAAAGACATACTGAGCGATGTTATTTTTTTTTTAACAAAGAAAAGTGGTAAAGATTTTATTTTCATTTGCGAAGAAAAGTATTTTTTTTTTTTGCAGAAGATAGGAAATTCATAAGATCTCGGATCTGTCAGAATTAATTTATGCCATGACGCGGCGAATAAAAGATAGCAATCTGCCCATGGCAATAATGAAAATTTCAAATTGGTCAAGTGGCTTACAAAGTGGAATGCTAG
This sequence comes from Acanthosepion pharaonis, assembly GCA_903632075.3. Taxonomy (NCBI): domain Eukaryota; kingdom Metazoa; phylum Mollusca; class Cephalopoda; order Sepiida; family Sepiidae; genus Acanthosepion; species Acanthosepion pharaonis. The sequence continues at coordinate 495,429 of CAHIKZ030005100.1, read as the reverse complement.
AAGATAATCAGAATTGGGTCAAGCATGCGATCGAGAAAAGGATCAGCTGAGACCACCCCAAGGAAAAGAGAAGGAAGAAGAGGAAAAGAATAAACCATTAACTATCTTTCGGAGATATCATTTGGTTTTGGAAGGGAACCACTTGTTTTATGTCCACACCTTGCCATGATAAAAGTTTGTTACCTGGACAGACTGTTGGCGACAGAAGTACGAAGACGTTGAGGGAGATTCACTTGACCACCCAGATAATCACTTGCCGAAAATCTCATTGATGAATCCCAGATGACATTCAGTTAAGATAGAGATTTAATGACCACAGTACGAGTCGTGAGTGTTCTAATTGTAAACTGAGGCCAGTCTAGCCACACCCACACTGCCGAGCGTTCATTGGCTGAATGGTGGCGTGAGCGATGGGCGAAGGTAAACATATGAGAAGGGAAACCTGTTGACGCTCTCTGAGGGGATTGGTGTGAGATACCAATATGAGAAAGGAAGAATTTGGGAGGACAGTTCCCCTAAGAACCCCTCTAACACAGAAAGTAATTGACTTCCAAAAATGGGAAGTGATAAATTTTCCTGTCCGAAAACAAAGAAAATCCTTATTGCGGATTTAGAATTATCGAGGAACCCAAGCCATGACAGGCCCCCACCCGGTTTTGGTCAGCGTCCATATAAACAAACGTCCCCAGAGTTACAGAGCAGATTTGAGCTGTGAGCTCGGAGACCAGCCTCGAAGGAGCGGACTGAAAGATTCCACGCATTCCGACTTAGACTTCTAACCAAAAACAATCTATTTTTGAAGAATGACTTAGACTCACACCACCAAAACAAGTTTTACGAATATCGCCTGAAGAAATGACCAGTTTATTGAAAAACAACTTAAGATATTAAGACTCGCCTAAGAAACGCAAAGTGTCATGTATCCATAGAAGCGGTTTGGGAGAAAGATGCAGTCCTGTATTCAGAAACCAGATATAAAGATACTTGTTATTCTTTTTTAACACATTTGAATCTTTCGAGTTGTTACTTTATTTTCTTTTACATATACTTGTGCGGTGTCACCTTTGCTCGAATTCAGCTTGCACTACAGCTCGACGACTGATTGATTTCGTCTACCTAAGATCAAATCACAACGTAGGTAGGTTAGACTAGATATCAAAGCAGTTACTTCGGTAACCAGACGTTGGAGGCGAGCTGGGAAAAACAAAGCCAATGCCGAATCTAACCAGATTTCCATCCGAATCAGCCAAGTGCTAGATCGTCACAGGATAGCACGGGAAGAAGCCCAGGGTGACGTCACACAGTCCATCAGCAGACTTGATACGTTACCTTTATTTATACTAAGCACACAAAGAGAGTAGTAGTCACAAAATGTAGAGAGCTCCATTTTAAAGTGTGTTACTCGAAGAGTACAACAATTTCTAATAATTTCCACACTTAAAAGCTGAAACATTGCTCATTAACAATTTAATGTTTTAAATGGTGTGCAAGTTTTCTTTCTTCATAAATTGTAAGTTGATATCCACTCAATAGGCATATCATATCTTATTAATAATTTTCAATAAAGACACTTTTTTATTTTGCCTGAAACTGATTAACAAAATACATTCTAATGATGTGCCTGCTTTAATTTTAATTTTCGTTTTACAAAATACAAATTTTAAAACAATTTCTTCACAAACACTAGAGCACAGTTGTCAGTAAGTGTATAGATATTTACTAGGCTTGGCTTAGAATGGTACTAGGACGTCAGCTGTGAATCAAACTCACTGCAAAAGCAAATTGTTAACCATTGGGCTACAATAGACAGCTATAGATGGAAGGGGATAAATTCATGCCATAATGAATGGAATAATGGCCATAAATGGTGAGAAATGGCAAGATGACAAAAGAATCATTTACTCAGATATGGTGATATGACCAGTTCAGAGATCTAGGCCAGGACAGTCATTTTGACTGAATGTCTTCATTGTATTGATCATAATGGCCATCAGGTGGCAGAAGCAGCAGCAGCCAAAAAATAAAAATGTCATATAGTTTCTTTTTTAGAAACCAGTGCCATCTAAGCGTATATCTGACTGCTAATTATTTTTTAAGTGCCTATATGCATTATATACATGGGGCATGTGACCGAGGGTTTAGAATGTTCACATTCTGACCATGAGTTCTAATCTCACCAGAGTCAATTTGTCAGGAAAGTGACTTCTTGATGTTATTGATCTGAGGGAGCCAATCCTATTGTGCAGCACCTTTGAGAAGTGCCTGAAAACCATACCATGGGTTGACCCAAGCCTTATGAGTGAAATTGGGTAGACAAAACTCTTTGGGAACTTTCAATGTTTGTCCTACCACAAAGTCATAAGTCATCGTGACCGAGGGTTTGAGCGAGCTGAACTTGTTCAGACTGTTGATCATACCAGATAATGCGCTCTCTCCCCAGAAACTGTAACTAAGGTCTGCTCAGCATAGTTACAGTATAAACTACAGATGGGCTCTATGAGTGTTGAGCAAACACAAATGTGCCTGAGCAGGTGTCTATAACAGGAATTGACTAGTTGCTCTTGTAGACAGGCATCCTAGGAAAGAAGTGGCCAGCTATTTTTTATTTTATTTTTTTAAGTAGACAGGTAGTTTACATTTCTTTGGACTGTTAGCTGAAGAGATCGGCACTACCAAGTAACAATTCATTATTTTGTAAACTCTTATGAAAGTCCTTGCATCGTAATCTAATATGATTAAATTATCTTCGACATCCTTATTATTCAGTTATCTGGAATTATGAATTATCCAGATTTTTTTTTTCAACCCTCTGTTCTAAGGTGTCCAAATAATCAAAGAAGTACTGTATGATACTTTCCACAAATTTTAAGAGTTGAAAGAGACCAGCAAGAATATTTCAAAAGAATAATGGAAAATATTAAAAGAATTTGCATGCAAATTGGATCTTGGCTGTGCAGAACAAGTTCTGCATTTTAGAATTCCCCCAAGAGGACAGAATTCCTTTCCAAGTGTAAATACAAGAACAGGTACTTGCTTTGCTACCTACCTACACCCTGACTTGTAGGATTACAGCGATTGGCTGAGATTTTTGAAAGTCTTGCTAACCTTTACTTCAATCATGTGATTAATAGCACGTTTTTGTTCTAGTTCAAGCAATATATCCAACATTTAGGTACCATTATGGTGTAGAGAAGGGTTATCGCCCTTTTGCCAAGATAAATTCACAAGGGTCACATGATGACTGATGTTAACTTGAGAGCTCACAGGGTGACAAACAGTTGCTGTGTAGACTGTGAGGAAGGTAGATGCGTTAGCCCATGGCAGTAAGAAGAAAATGAAAATCATATGGTTCAAACAAGAAGCATTAAAGACATCACCCAATCTGGCCATTTTCCATCTGTGTGTTGTGTAGATGTCACATATTCATTTTATAGTGTTAGTATATCTGTATAAATATTTTTGTGCAGGTGCTGCATGTTTATCACATGGCATCTGTTGAAGGAACAGAAAGAATTATTGTTTTATGACTCCCGGTGTAATTTATCCTGCAAACAATATTTTGCAAACTCCTGTGAATTCAAGTTAAAAAAAGGGGGGTACAATACACAGAACTTATACAAACAATTATTAAATGTATTAACAAAACATGTTTAGAGGAAAGAAAAGAAGGAAATTAACTTCATAGTTAACACTTTTATTGCTACTCATATGCCCAGTTCTGCTCCCATCCGGCCAGCCATTTTTAAAGAAAATGCCAAATGTCAACCTACATATTTTATTACACAGAAAACTGGCACCAGTGTGTTTTACAGCCTTCCATTTTCATGGATATACCTGGGAATGCCTTACCAGTTCAGTAATGGGTATACACATGATATCTTTTGAAGCATTGTCCTTTGTGATTTGACGATAGATGGTGCAATGGCACACTCATACCAGTGGTATGCAAAAAACATAGGTTTCCGTACTTAGCCAGCTGGAGCAAGATGAGAAAAACAAAGATCTCCGTAGTTAGCAGCAGAGGTGTTAAAATTATTAATAGTGCAATACTATCTACAGCTGATGTCTCCGAATTGCTTACATATTGCGTATTTTGCTGCATGAATGAATAATGCATATGTTGGAACTCCAAAGTCAAAAGGAAAAGAGAGTGAGCCTTTTGAAAATTGTGTCACTTCTAATTTAATCAGAGATTGTAATCCATATATATATATATATATATATATATATATATATTAAGAAATGGACAAAGTCCGACAATTTATTTATTAAAGACATTTTTATGTTTAACGTTCTTTTTATAGATACAAGTATTTAAGTAAATGCTCTGTTTATAATAAACAGTATTAAATAACATTTACCGGCCTGAATGTCCGAGAAATTTTTATAGAAAATATTCGTTCTTTGACAGGATTCGAACCTGCATCCTATACGGAACCGTCATTTACGCTGACGTGCCTTACTGATCGGCCACAGAAAAGAAGCGTTCGGTAGGGAAGGTCGAATTTACTGCTTATAAACTTCAATCTTCCATGAATCTCGTACATTCATAACATGGAAGATTGAAGTTTATAAGCAGTAAATTTTTTTTGATCGAGTTCACCCCAAACAAGGCAGTAAAGCCAGTAAGACACAAGGGATTACTGGCTGTGGAAGAATTAGAAAACAAACATTACTAAGGAGTAAAAAGAAAAGATGAATTTGTTTATGCAAATGATTACTGCTTAAATATACCATGTTACACACACAAATATATATTTAAACAAGTCTAACACCACAGAATTTGTATATTGCCTTAAAGATACAAAAACATTCTGTAAAGGATCCTTTTTCAACTAATATTTCAGAAGATGGTACCTTAGATAAATGAAATACAGACACACACACATATATATGATGTTGAGCAGGAAGAATATTTTGCAGACTCGTGAATCCGAGTAAAAAACAAACAAACACGAAATGGCTTTGAAACAAACAACAATAAATGTATTAACAAAACATGTTTAGAGAAAAGTAAAGGAAATGAGCTTCATAGCTGAAGTTATCAGTAGTTCAATACCATCTTCAGTTGAAGTCTCTGAAGTATGTACACATGGTGTGTTGTACTGGAGAAAATAAAGAAACATTGACACTCCAACACCAAGAAAAAGAGGAAGAGCTTTTCAAAAACTGTGCCACCTGTGATTTAGTAGCGGGTGGGATCCAACAAATCTATGTGTGTGTATTTTTAATTCTGGAAACATGTAATTTAATTTCTAATTGATTTGTTTTTTTACAGCTTATCAACCTTTTGCAAGTTATTTCAAGCCAGAAAATATTTTTAGATTGTAGAAATATTTTGGAGATTTACTGATACAAGTTCTACTAGTTAACCCATGGATGGGGGAGAAAAAAAAGTGGATCCATACTTTTACCAAAGGTATTTGTGCATATAGTGAATATAATGAAAACAACTGAAATTTGAACATGGGTCTCTAATTTCCAATTCGGAGCCATTATCCATTACACCACCTGCACACCCAAGCTTACAGCACCTAGTATTCCTAAGTGGTCACCCGTCTAGCTACTGATGAAGCTTGATGTTGTTTAACTTTGTTGATCACATAATTTAAGTATGCATTTTCCAATCATTTCATTACAATCAAGGCAGTAAAGCCACTAAAACACAAGGGGTTACTGAGTGTGAAAGAAAAAGAAAAAAAAGAGAGAAACATTATTAAGGAGCGAGAACAACAGAAGAGTAATCAAGAAGACAGTAGATAACGATTGACATTGCATTTAAATTTTTGAAGATCAAAGTTGGCTGGAAAACATGGAGTCAGAAAAAATTCCACATGTGAAAAGTTTGAGAAGAAACTGATAGCATAGAACTTATGGTTGCACCAATTGAACTGTAAACTGGTGAGACCTTGTTGGCAATCTAGTACTGCACTTAAATTCATAAAGTTTACCATAGCAGAAAGTTCATCCGAACAATTACCATGAAAGTATTTATAGAAGATGCACAGGGAAGTTACATTGTGGTGGTGAGAAAATGAATGAAGCTGAGATGTCAGGTCAGGAATAATGACATTGGAGATTCTTTGTATTTTATTAAGAACTAGCAGTAGAGCCCGGCGTTGCCCGGGGATATAACAGTAAGAGATAGATCAAGTGTCCACCATCATAAAGACTGAAAAATAAAATTGACAAAGATTATTGTTTAAGGTTGACGGACACGCATGTCTTAATTAGTGTTTTTTTTTTTTTTTTTCTTTACGAATTGGTCAAACCCAAACTCAAACAAAAACATTGTTTTCAATCGTTATGAGTCTATCGATTGATGAATAGAATTTTATTATAAACAATTGTCTTATAAATGGAATTTTTAAAGCATTCTGAATGTAAAAATAAAGAAAAAAGTGTGCAAGACAATAAGAAACACTACCTGCCAAAAAGAAAGTGGATGTTTGTTTTCGGCTGAAAAATGTAAGAAATCCGATCCCATATATAAAGGAACACACACACACACAAACAACCTGGGTTTTTTTTTAAACCGATCTGAGTTGTATATTATATATAGCGGGTGTAACAGCAAAATTGTACAAATCAATCTACAACTTAATTGTCTATCCCACAAAATGTTTAATATCTAAAAAACCAATGAACTAATTGAATTTCTTTTTTCAGGTTTTCAGATAAGACGTTTAGCCATCTTGACACCATTTCTTGTAAGAATCACTGAAAAACTCTTTGAGTTATTCAGCTAGAAAGAGAACAGGTTAATATGATTTTGTGTCAGCCCAAATAAGCAATGGGAAGAGGAAAAAGATCATTCAGGCCTTCAGAAATGGTACCCACATTCATACTTTGGCTTCCATCTTATGTATCCATTCAAGAACCATCAAGAGAATGGTGAATAAGTTTTAAAAAAGAGGGAACAGTAGAGAGGAAAACTGGATCAGGAGGTCACAACAGGAAGACGGATCATTTCAACTAACCTAATATTACTTATTATAAAACGCAGATTGTGTGTGTGTGTGTGTCTGTACGTTTATATATTGGATCAGATTTCCTACATTTTTCAACCGATTTCATCAAAACTTCACAGGACTGCGTAAAATTACTTTGTGGTGTTTCTGACAGTGCCTAAAATTGGAAAAACACAATTGTTTTTGCACGAAAACAATTTGAAAACACGATTCTGCCACCAGAATGAAAGGGGGACAACTCATATCGAGTTATACTTATAAAACCCAGGTTGTTTGTGTGTGTGTGTGTGTGTTCGTTTATATATGGGACCAGATTTCCTACATTTTTGAACCGATTTCAACAAAACTTCACTTTTTTTTGGCAGGTAGTGTTTCTTATTCTCTTGCACACTTTCTTTATTTTTACATTCAGAATGCTTTAAAAATTCCATTCACAAAACAATTGTTTATAATAAAATTCTATTCAATCCGTAGACTCATAACGATTGAAAACAATGTTTTTGTTTGAGTTTGGGTTTGACCAATTCGTAAAGAAAAAAAAACCCACTAATTAAGACATGCGTGTCCGTCAACCTTAAACAATAATCTTTGTCAATTTTATTTTTCAGTCTTTATGATGGTCGATACTTGATCTATCTCTTACTGTTACATCCCCGGGCAATGCCGGGCTCTCCTGCTAGTATATATATATATTTGAACTTTATTTCAATCCTTCATGAGCTTCCAATCCTTATCTATGATTAATTAATGATGAACTTGTCATTTATGAATGATTTCATCATAATTTTTCTTTTAAGTGTGAAGAGTAATTATACATTCTTTTTATTCAAAGTAGAGACCAATAGTGTTATAAATCCTTGGAGAATTCCAGTAAGATATCTTTAATCATTTCTAAGATACAACGGTTCAAAGCTTAATCTAACAAATGGACAATTTTTACACTCAATATATATATATATATATATATATATATATATATATATATTCTATTCAAATTACATCATCAATAATTGAGGAGTAGAGGTTTATCCCTTGTTTCCTGTTTAGAAGAATTGGGTTCTCGGTCCCTTCTAAAGTCTACTTGAAATCTTCTAATGTCTCTGTGCAAACTCTGAAAATTTATTTACTATTTATTTTTTTCCACATTAGGTGTAGATATGTTTGCCTATCGCCCAGTTCACATTCCTCTCAAGTCATTTGAACAGGAGTAGAGGTTTATCCTTTGTTTCCTGTTTAGGATAAGGTTTCTGGTTCCTTCTAAAGTCTTCTCATTCTCTTTCACTTCCAGTAGCTTCTGGTGTCTTAGTGGCATTATCACCTTGCATGGAATGAACTGATTAAAAAATGACTGGTGGGAAAGAAAATTAAAATATAAGAACCGAGGACTTTTTTATATTTTAGGATTTAATGGGGCCACTTTGAACTAATTTGAAACAATTTAGAGTATTTGGACCCATCTGGATGGAGAATATAGATTTTGATGGATCTTTTATCATCTATTAGCCCAGGACCTCTTAAGGCCAAAATCTGACCCTGGCTGTCCACCACAGTAAGATGCTAAAAAACCAAAATACTGACTTCTTAAATAACCTCATCAGATCAAAATTTTCATATGTGGTTCCCAGCTGATTCAGAAATGTCTAAAGTATCATTTTACATGACTGTTTTTTTTTTTTTAGCCATATGAAAATCCTGATCTGGCATCTCGTCTGCAGTCGCTTTCTCACAGATGTGCCATGGCTTCCCTCTGTCTTTTCTACAAGTATTTTCATGGCAACTGTTCTGATGAGCTACTTTCGATCATTCCCAGACTACATGAATTTAAGCGAGCTACTAGGCTGGCATCTTGATCCCACCCTTTCACTGTCGAAATGGTTAAATGTGACTGTTTTTTCTATTCAAACAGCTTCTTCTCTCACACTTCCCATCTGTGGAACTCCCTTCTCTTGCTTGCTTCCCTGATAACTATAATCTTCAAATATTCAAGTGCAATGTCAATCGACCTTGATTCTTGTTTCCCGCCCTTCTCTGTATCTTCTCCTCAAACATGCCTCTTTACTCTTGTTCTCAATCCTCTGTAACCCCTTGCATGCTAGTGGCACTCCTGCCTTGCTTGGGGTGAATTACTTAAAGAAAGAAAAAAATAAGATCAGTGGTTAAAACGGCTTCAAACGAATAAATCCTATAAATCTTAATGATGATCATTCATCAAACCTTATCGACTGATGTGACAAAAAAAAAAGGCTTTTCCAAATAAAAAAAAACACATCACGTGAATACTTCTGACAGCAGCAAAAAAAATAAAAAATAAAAATGGCTAACACATTAGAAGAGCAAATATTGATATAATCAAGCTGCTAATTTTCCACATCACCAAAAGCAAAAGGCTTTGAAGGAAACTCCAGTCAGTGTTCTTCTTTATATACCATGTCCCTTCAGAATGTAGGTGATTATGGCTCTCCACAACTTCCTGTCCTTTTTAAATCTTAATAAATTTTGTCTTTCTGTTTTTTTCTGAACCCCATTCTGCCATCCATTTACTCAAAGTATGTTATGCATTGTTTTCCTGTTCCCCTTGCCTTCAATCTGTCCTGTGAGTATCAGATTTTCCAAGCTCTCTCTCCTCATCATGTGGCCTAGAAATTTCAACTCTTTCTGATGTTAAGTATAAATTTTCATTTTCTCTAAAACCTCACTGTGGCTCCCATATTTGGGCCATGGTATACTCTGCAGAACCATATTTCTGTTACTTCAAGTCTCTTCAGCTTTGAGAAGATTGTTCAGCATTCACTGCCATATAGAAGGACAGATATCACATAACAGTTCAGTACTCTTTTCTTTGTTTCTAATGAAGTTTTTCTGTTTCTTAATATTCTGCTTAGCTTTTGGAATGCATTTTTGGCTATCCCAATGCACCTTCAGATTTCTGTCGCACTTTCCATCCTCTGTTGAAACACTTCCCAGATATTCAAATTTTTTGTATATGCTTGATTTTGCCATCTCCAATTTGTAATTTGCATTTTAGGCTTGTCCTTTTGCTAACAACCAAGCATTGTCTTTGTACAATCTATAACATTTAGCAAACTTGAGAAGTCTTTTTTCACTGTTTTAATAAAAGGATTTTATAAATTTCAACCAACATTAATTGTTCAAAGAATACTAAATGTTTCTTGCATAGAAGTTAAGAATAGGTTTAGTCGGTGTTAAAATATTTGTGCAAAAAGAGAATCCTGGCAAAAGTACCAAACATTTATAGAGAGGGAACATAGTTTAAGGTCATCAAAAATTACAAATTACATGGTTTTGGTTTCAGACATTGTAGAGAACACACTATGTGGTTTCAAAAAATACTTAACTTATCAGAAGAGAGAAAAAATAATTATATAATAACTCTGTTAATTTGAACTCTGTAAAGACTTATAAAACCTGACAATTTTTACTCACTGGGTTCATATGTTAAATGTTCTACAGACTTTGTACACTTTGTGACAAAGATGACATCAGAACATTTTAGAGCTTTTATTTTAAAGGTACTGAAATTTGCAATTGTTTTCTTCACACATACACTCACATTAGGAATGAGCCATTCTCATTCCAATTCCATATTCAACAAACTTGGCAATTGTAAATTAGTTCAATGTTTATTTCAGAGACATATCCTTGCTTTTATTCATATTTTTTTTGATGTTTTTTACCTGCTGATTAACTGCATCATGACTTTCTAGTAGTTTCTTTTTATGTGAAATTCTTCTCAGTGTTTGTTGGCCACTCTTTCTTTTTAATGGTACTGACATGATGGTTGTCATATATTCACTTATACAATATTATCATACCTGTAGGGAAACAGTTAAATTCACCATTACAGTACAAATTTTAGATTTTAAATATCATCATTATTTTTATTTATTTAGTCTATGCACCCAAAGGATCTCAGAGATTAAGATCGAAGCAGGAACAATTGATGCCGATAACTTTGGTTCAACAAATCTCATAGAGCCAAATTTTTCTTTTTGAAGAAAATTTTCATTGGGAATTGTTTCTACTTTTTAAACTCACTGTGCATAGCTGTGGATAGCATTAACATATTAAATTTCTCCTTGAGCTGTACTGCATGAATCATGTTGTCATCTGTGATGGCTCTGGGATTGCCAGCACCCAAGGTAAGCTGAACTTCGATTTCCTTACGAGTATAATTTTTTTAAATTTTCACAAGGAGAAAAACTGAAAATATATAATACTGAGTTTATTACAATATACAAATGAAAATGTATAATACTGAGTTTATTACAATATACAACTTAATACTTAAACTCATCCATTATCCTACCAAAAACATTTTTTCAGGACTTTAAGATCTGCAAATCTTCTCATCCCACTTTCTACATTTATTTTCTTTACAAGATCATTTTCTGTTGACAAAAGAATTTAATGTCTTGAGTCATGTTGGAAGCATGTCTTGCTTCTTCAGGGCCTACTCTGTAAGTGGTTTTGTCACCCCATGAGCTTATGTCACTCACTGGTCATCATGTGCCACTGTGTCAGTTCATCTTATCCAAAGGGATATAATCAATAATAATACCAAATTTCCAGAAAATGGTTTTATAAAGGCAGATAATCTTTAGGAACCTATTCTGCTTCTTTTCTTTTCAATCTGAGAATGGAAACAAATCACTATGCACTTATATTTTTATTAACAGAAATGTTTCACTATTTACATTATTCAGACTATTGGCCTCATCTTTGTTGCCATATTGGCCTCATCTTTGTTGCCATATTGTCCTCATTTTTGTTGCCAGGTATTGAACTCACAACTCTTTGGGTCCTGTTAAGGACACATGGCACAGTAGATAAAGGCATTTGTTAGATCCTGGTTAAGGTGGTGGAGAACTTGGAGAGGGGAATTAACAGGAGATAACTGACATCCATCAGACATGGCATGTGGAACTAGAACAGTCTACCCCAGTGAGTGAAATAAAGGGTTCAGTTCGACATTCCAACCACCTGAAGAAGGCAGGAGCGTACAACGACTGAAACGTGATAAATATGGCAACGAAGATGAGGAAATTATCCGAATAATGTAAATAGTGTACATAATACCTTATCTAAGAAATATAGACAGATACAGAAATGCTTCCATATAGAATACAGGGGAATATGAATGAAAATTATGAACAATGTTGAAAATGATGCCCGTTAGAATCAATAAAGGTTTGGATACTTCTTATTTTGTTTCTCTACACCATTATCAGTTGCTCACATTATCTTGTATTGTCATAAAGGCCACCCTATTGGGCGGCATTTAAGCTAGCTCCTGCAGAGAGCTCTTGATTGGGCCTTCATCACAATAGGTAGGCGGAGTAGATGCAAAAGGCAACAATAAACTATGAAAAAACTCAAAATTGATCACTGCATTTATGTATTGCATTGATATTTAAGGTTACCTTTTAAAAGTTCAACAATAATTCTTTTGCTGCCGCTTAATTTCAATATAATTTGTACGTAGATCCTTACTTTCCTTACTTGCTTTTTCATTTTTATTTCATGGGTGACTTTCACTGGATTTCACAATTAATATGGATTATTCCAAAATTTATTTCCAAGTTATAAAAATTGTTATTATACAGAAAAATTTGTTACAAAAAAATCAATAAAAAACAATCACACTAAATCAAAAGCAAGAATCCAAAATTTCAGGATTGCAGATCTGGATCCACCTTGAAATGGTTTTAATTTGCTCACAGTGTTAGCCTGATTCCAAAATGGTATGATATGTTAGGCTATGGCCTATAAGAATAAAGTTGTAAAAGTGTGACACAATCACACACTGACATTCACATTTATGATATAGATGGGATGAGTTTTAATTTTTGTCTGACAGCTTTATGAGCCATATCAAGACCAATATCTTGCTGCTGTGTTAACTTTTGTAATGATTTTCTTGAACTCTGCTGCACACCGTGAGAAATATCCAACAATTTCTTCCCCAATAGATTTGCTGGCCTTCCGCAATGTTTGACATTATCCACTGATGATGTTTCCGAAAATTTATTAACAGTTATGAACTGCATTGCAATTTGACGCAGGTTTATCTGAAAATTTATCAGCAAAACGCTCTCGGACCAAATTTATGTATCTATCACCTTGAAATACTTGTTTGACGAGAAATACACATTCTTCAGTTGTTAAAACCATATTGGAGGAAATCCGAAATATAAAGAATATAGAATATATATAGAAAAGTTCACAAAACTTTCCGAACACCCTGTATATACATTATAGAGCAAAAAACACCTCTTGAATTTCTGGAACCAGCCTTTAGTAACATTGAAATTAGACTATTTTCTTGAGAGTAAGAGTCTGATGTTTGAAGTGTTTGTATAGAACAAGGACCTCTGCAGAAATCATACCAGTGCTCAGAGGCTGGGTGGTGTTTTGTCCTGTTCTTCAATCCAGAAAAACAACGTATACTTCCCTTTCAACATAACATTATCACGTACATAGACAGTATATTTTCCAGTATGAGTTCCACCAATACTTGTTGCTTCTCTAATGAGACTCTTGTTTTTGGATGTAGCATACTATACTTTTGTTGATACTGAACATATAGCCAAATGCTGCATATTAAAGACCTTGAAATTTATCTAGAATTCAAACCTTCTCATTCAAAGTATAAAAATTAATAATAAAAATTAATGTAAAATTATATTAAAATAATTAAAGAGCGAATATATATATAAATATATATATATATATAGAATAATGATAGGCTAGGTTTGTTTGTTGCAACTTCTTTTGAGAGGAGTGATTAAGAAATAATCATAAACCATGTAAGGATTACAGAGGGCGATTATCTCCCTTTTATGACAAGGGTCACATGACAGCCACTTAGTAATGTCACTCCATACAGTGACCAAAGCAGCAATCAATTCCTGTTCATTTACAGCAGCCAAATGAGAAAGTTGCTTTCGTTAGACTGCCCACCCCATCCCCCATGGCCTGGGCCAAGGCTAAATCTGCCTCCCTAGCAGCTTACAAGTCCATGGTGCTATTTCCCTTTGAGAATATACCTTTCACAGATATAAAAGGAAAGTCCAGCTCGCAGTCCTTAATTTGGGCAAACCTAAGACACTATTTCCACTAATGGGTAATTAGTGTCTTAGGTTCATCTATGCCTGAGACATAGATGGACCCAGACAATTTAAATCTGGCATCCTAATAAAGTCTTCTCCAGATACAGGAGTATCTCCATATTATATGTAAGACCCTTCCTTTTTTGTTTCTCCTTACACTACTTTGCTGTGTAGATATATGTGATATATTATTCTCCGCGTGGGACATGTGTATACATGTATTTATTGTTCTGTGTATGTTTTCATGATATAAAAGTATCTCTGAGAACAAAGCAAGTTTGTCATTCTTTTTAGTTTCAGCCATTCCGTTCTGTCCATGAAATATCAGTATTATTATATCATGGATATAATAATGTCCATAATATGAGAAAACATAAATGTGAAAATAAACCTTTCTTTCAGGCTCATTTCCGTTACAAAAGAAAGCCAGGTAATTATTTAATAAAAAAATAGCCTGAATAAATTTGATGTATAAAACTTTGTCTATGTGAAGCTCAAGTTGATGTTGAAAAATAAATGTCAAAATGAGATCTGACAATTTATGAAAAAGGTACGTGTGTAAAATTTAGTCTTCAAATTTGTATCAAAAAAAGATCAAGTTTTGAAGCCTCAAACATTGTCTAAATAAATTTTGCAGAGGGGTGGTTTAAGAGATACATTGTGTGATTTTTTAACCAATGGGGATAGTAAATTATAGATCCAAGCTATCAACTTTCGGTTTCAACTGGGAGCCGATTCATGGCTATTTAAGAAGTCTGGGTTTTCCCCAGTTGGATAGAAACAATTGTGAAGATGGTCAGCTGGCTGTTGGGAAGCAGAAGGGATTTCTGAGTCTAAATTTGCTAACAGCCACTAGAAGAGCCACTAGAAGAGCAAAAAGATATTGTCATTCACAAGGATGATACCAAGACAAAAAGGAAGAACAAAAGGCAATGATGCCACTGCTGACGTCAAACAAAAAGGTGAAAAAAAGTAAAGAATGAAGCAGAAAGAAAATTGAAAGATTCACAAAATTAGACGTATTAACTCTGAACTTTGAACTTTTATAAAAAAAAAAAAAACAAGATTTATATCAATACTGAATTTCAGTGTAAAACCTGAACTAGTATGTAAATTACTCAGTGGCTTTGTGAATTTGTCATCCTCCTCAAAGATTTTCAACTATTAAATGTATGAAAGTAAGTCAATATTTTTTTGAAAAACAAAAAAAAAAATTGTTTTTTAATTATCATGGTTAATTTTAGAACGTTATTTTACTTAATTGTAAGATGAAAGGAAAATTTTTTTGCAAATATGTAAATTGATTTGTAATCTGTTTTAGTTTTATTGTTTTTTGTGCCATTTAAAATGTAAATTTCTTTTCAATTTTATATTGGAGTAGGAATCTTGTTTGTTTACATTTTACTTGTTGCGGAATTTGAGCTAATTGGATGTGTCAGAATGTGTAATTGTGTGAAGGCTTAAAAATGTGCATGTTCGTTAAACATTCATCCACAACAAATAAAATAAACATTTGAAGGCAATTCAATTGGAAGAAATCAAAGAGAAACAACGTAGTTATAGATTTCAACAAATAACATGCATTTATATACGTTTGATATACACAAGTATTTTAAGATTGTTTGTTTAATGTGATGAGTGAGATAAAATTGTAAGGAGTGACTATGCAGTGATTTGGTGTATGAAAGCTTGTAGTTAAGGTTTGTCTGTGAAATTAAAACAGTTTGCTTTCTGCAATGTGAAATGTCAGTCCTGTGGGTTCCGATATTAGTGCGTATGTGTGCAACAATTGTAAATATTGTTTAAAGTCATAAGGTGTTATGTGCCTTTGATTGATATGGTAAGTTGACTAAATACAATTACTACTTCAGTAGTGATAATGTCACTTTTTCTAGTAAATTATAAGTTGGGTCAATTCGCGTGGCAAGACTTTCTGAGTTGTGTTGAGCTGCTGAGAGAAAGACTGGCGGTTGTTGAGTCAGTGTGCTGGTGCACGTGGAGTTTGATGGCATCTCTCAAAGACTTAGTTACTGACTGCCTGAATCAAGTGAAACGATCCTATTTAGTGATTTTTGGGGGTTTCAATCCGGCTCCAGATAAGTGAGTGGGAAAACATATTTGTCGCAACTTGCTACATTTTTTGGGTCCTTTTAACCAATGTCAAGTTTAGAAAAGTGAAGTAATCATTCGTTAAAGTTGGTTTGAGAGAAAAGTGCATTTTTCCGCAAGGGTGAGTAGCAAATATGGAGGATTCCATTTATTCTCCTCTCCCCATTAAAAAAAGTCACCACTTTCTTTTCGCGTGTCACGATGTACAGTTCGTTTAGGGCGCATGGATTGATTAAAATAAAAACAGCGAGAAATAACGACGAAAATGAAGTGTAAAAAATTGAATATTAACGAAGACACAGTAATCGTTCGATTAGATAGAAAAAAAAAAAGCTTTACAAGAGGCCTTAATTTCGGGTTAAGTTTACCGCAAATCAAAAGACTCACGTGCGACGTTATTTATTCAGAATCACATGAAAGGCACACTAGTTCGACGACCGAATTCTTCGGTCAAAAACAGGCGTCCATGAATATTGCAGACCTGACTGCACAAGGTATTAAGAATAACAACGAATAAATAAGGGTACAGACAGCGACTACGTTTGATTCTTACCCAACTGAGTCTCCGTACTTGGTTGAAGTCTCGTGATATCTCAAAGAATCGCGTGTTGTTTCAGAAGATTAAAAAAAATGAAGAATTGTTACGTATCGTCTCCTGTAAATGGAAATTATAATAAACACTTGCTTCTTCACTCAACTAATGATCTTAGGGTGTTTTATAATTGCCATTATTAAAATAAATATTTGATTTATTTTACAACCGCTTAATGAAAATAATCCGGGCGTATTTTTTTTTTACAGAGGGGACTGATTGTTAGTGAACACCGTCTACTTATTTTCTTTGTCCTGTAAGGCGTGTAGTAACCTTACCAGGAAATAGTTTTCATTTCCTCCTTCGTTGTTTTCCAGGTTCAACACTACCACTTTTGTAAATATAGATGCAAATATTTTCTTATCATCTGGACTAAATTTAGATAAAGCTTCTGAAGATGTATTGGACCGTTTATTGAAAGGTAAGTGAAAATTTGGCGATGCTTTCGCCTGGAAGTTGAAGAAAAAAAAGTTTGTTTCGTTCTCCAGTGTAAGCATTTTTTTTTGTTTACTCTTTCTTTAACATTAAAAAAAATTACTAATTAAGAATTAAAAAAAAACGGCACTATGAAATTTTATTTACACAATGTCACGTAAATAAAAAGATTTAAAAAAATTTTAAATGAACAAATTTTCTGATTTTCAACTTATAACTTAAAAAAATAAATTATTTCAATTTTTAAAACATTTTTTTTATGTTTCGAAATTAAAATTTACGTTAAACTAAAACAAATATATGATCAAAATTAAACTTTTTGATTAAAGCAACTCTTTTTTTTTTTTAACTTTGTTCGAAGCAAACTTTATCTCTCTTGGATTTGTTTACGTTGTTAGTGTTTACATTTTTTGTAGTTTGTTGCTACCAATCAACAAAGCCGGCGATTGTAGTGTTGAACTGCACAACATACATTATTGTATTTTGGTTTGTAATTCCAGGCAGCATTAGCAAAATTGACATTATTTAGTTTAAAATTGTCCCAGAATTAATGTTGCTATTTAATATTTATTTTTAAAAGGCTTGCTTCCTGTCTTATGACAGTGTCTCTACCTCGGGAAATACGGCCTTGATGGGAGAAAGAAAAAATACAGACGTCAGGAACTGAATCGTTTGGTGGAAATATAATAAAAATATCAAAAATGTAAAAAAAGTAAAACATGAACATTTTTGACGATATATGAATTGAATCACTGAGCCGGTCCACCAATTTATATTGCACACTCGCGATCGGTCTCACACCGCCTTAACTCTGACTTCTTTTACACCATATGATTTTTTTTCATTTTTATTAACACTTACTGATTCATGATAAATTATATAAAAGCTAACATCGACTTACGCCTCACAAAAATGGCGAGTCGGCTTGGTGATTGATTTGCATCATTGAACTAACGCATTATTGTTTTCATATATGTGTGTGTTAAACAACATACAATGGCCTAAGCTTCACTGACTATACACAGGCATGTCTAATGTTCCTACCAAACTGATGAAAGAACTTGTCTTAAATGTAAGTCTCTATCTTTCATAGGAACTTCACACACACATGTGCATATGAAAAAGGACATCTCTACCTACCTACACACCTTCAGTCACCCCCTTTTATAGCAACAAAATATGGTAAAATTGTACACAATTGATTTTCGTTCATGCTATTTTGTTTGAGGAAAAAAAACAAAAAACAAATGTATCTATGCAACTATCTCCTAAAGGGAATTATGTTGCAATGATTTAAAACTCATTCCAATCGATTTAAATTCGTTTTGAAATACAGCAAAGTATTTTTGCTTGTTGGAAATATTAGATTTAATTTATTAGTTTGAAATTAAAACTAAAAACTTCAAGAAAGATTCATTTTAAACTTTGGATATCGCTTTTCTTTGGAGGTACCTACTTGTGGCATGAGGTTTGCTAGGGACTGAGACATGTCTTATCTCTAACACATTCATCCTGAAGGTAAAGAGAAAGAAAGAGTGTGACTTTTACCACCTTTTCTTATATATTACTTCAGCAATGCTACCTAAAGGTCTTTGGCAGCTATTTGGCAGACAAGTGGGATAATTCCATAAAATAATTTCATAAAACAGTTCCTGTGACACAGTGATATGTCTTTATGCACGATTGCAAACTTAATCTCATTTTTATCTCAAATGATCCAAATTTCTTTGAAGATACATTTTTATCATTAATTTTGAATACTGTATTTGATTACATATAAGATCCATACTATTTATATTATATATTACAGTATTATGGAGGCACTGGGGAGTAATGGATAACAGCCTCAATTGAAGAATTGGAGAGCTGAGTTCAGATTCCAGTCATGTTGCATTCACTTACATGCAAGTACCTTTGGGAAAGGCATGAATTTATGTCTTATTCCCTTGGCAATGGGTAAATAGCAAGACAGACTGGGTCCTATACTCTTAGGTAGCAACCAGTCTAGAAGGACTGTCCTGAATTCAAAACCCCCAACTATGGGTTAAATAGCCTCACCAAACTACAATTGGCCAATTCTTGCTTCCCAGTCAAATTTGATCTTCAAAAATTTAAATGCAGTGTCAATCATTCTTAATTGTTGTTCTTTTATTGTTTTCCCTTCTTAATAAAGTTTTTTTTCTCATATTCTTTGACACTCAGTAACATTTTTTATCTTAGTAGTTTCATTATTTTGCTTGGGGTGAAATGATTAAAAAATTTTTTCTGTCTTCTGTTAAAGTACTTTCTAGATATATGAACTTCTGTAATTGTTTGATTTTTAATTCTTGAATTCCTAGTTTTGGGTTTTTCCATTTGTTGACAACCATACATTCTGTCTTTTTAACAATAGT
This sequence comes from Acanthosepion pharaonis, assembly GCA_903632075.3. Classification (NCBI taxonomy): domain Eukaryota; kingdom Metazoa; phylum Mollusca; class Cephalopoda; order Sepiida; family Sepiidae; genus Acanthosepion; species Acanthosepion pharaonis. The sequence goes on along the minus strand of CAHIKZ030005100.1, from coordinate 475,799 downwards.
GTTGATAGCAGGCAAAGAAAAGAAACAACAAGAACTACAGAAGGTAATGAAGGAAATCTAAAAGAAAGAACTAAATATCAATAGCAAAATGACAGAATGGATGGTCAATTATGGAGAGTTTTCTTCAAGGAAATAGGATGCCTTGATTCTGGATTTGTTCTAATGAGCTTTTATTCCTGGTACCTTTTTTTAACAGTTGAGCCAGGTGGAAATATAGTATATTAAGCATAGACTGCTATATACCAAAATCTCAAATATAAGATCATTTTTTTTAACCATTAATTTTTGTGTTTTGTTGGAGAGTGGATGAAGGGGGTTCTTATATGCCTGCAAATGTGGTAATTTTTTTTTCTTTTTATTATATTTTTGTTGCTTATATGACTAATAACATTGTAGATTTTTCTTTGGATTTTATCAAGAATGTCTAGATACAAAGTAGAAGCACCAGACTAGACGTGGTAGACTTATAAAAGTGTAAAATAGATTCTGGCAAGAAAAATTGTCTAGAACAATACAGTGAACCAACTTTCCTAGCAACAGACCAAGCAATTGATTTAACATAATTGTTTCAATTTCATGTCAATGAAAAGACCAAGAAGACCCAATCAATTACTCTTTTGCAGGTTAGCATCAGCTGTACTGATGGAAAGTAAAAGAGTTAAGATGATTAAAAGATAACAGTTTAGCTTTAGTTTTATTACAATTAACAAACCCGTTCTTGCCCCAGTAAACAACAGATTGAAGGCCATAGATAGAAGAGTTTAAATTAGTTTCACAGAGAGCTAAGATATTAAGAGAAAAGATTTGACACTACAGAACTTGGTACACGAATATCACAACTGTTCAAGAAAGGAAAGTTGAGGTACTTCTGTGATTTTTTTTTTTTTTTTTTACAAACTGGTTTAATTCTATTATTATTTTTAGTCATTGTAGTCATAAAAAATCTCAAGATGAAAAAGGCCCAAATAATTTTGATTGTTCAATATCTAAGGCAGTAGAAACTGGCTGGAAGGTGGCTATGACTACAACATAATGTGGCCTCAGGGTTGCCCACCAAATATGCTTGAAAGAATAGCCATTCATGCATGCCATAGCACTGACAAAAAACCAATATTATGTGACTGCTGACCAGAGCAATCCTTCTAAGTGCTACCAAATAGTTTGGGCTCCTTGCTATCAGTTGTGATGCAACAACCAGAAAAATGCCAAGCTGGTACCATCAAAATAAAGAGTTGCTGTCATTGATCAGTTGTATCATGAAAAAGTTAAGACAGTTACTTTTATTATGAAACTGAAACCCATGTCTTAAACAGAAAGAAAATGATGAACTTGTATTCTTGTTCAGTTTATTGCCTTGCATGGAGTGGAATAATTAAAAAAAGATAACAGAATTACAAAATATTAATCCATTTACTAAATAGTACTAGAAAAACAAAAGCCAACATTGGCAATCATATTCTATGTGTATTCCATATCAAATTTGTATTTCCGAATATAGACTTGTATTTATGCAAGTGACTTTTTGTATTTTTTTTTTTATTTGGGGAAATATCTTCTTTTTTTTTTTTTTTTTTGAAAGCAGGTAGATTTCCTAAAATAATTTCTAGCACATTACATGATAAATATAATTACCTATCGTTTAACAGTGTATTCTTTAGTGCAGCCATCTTTAATTTTTGTCTCTCCTTGAATGTACGCCTAGAAGAGTTAATACAAATATAAAAAGCAGCCATAGAAAATATCTTTTCTGTACTGAATTATGTAAATTATATTACTTAAACAATTATAGATTAAAAAAGTATTTGATTTGGGATGAGGGTTATATGATTCTTATTCACCTGTTCTCTGGCTTATACAACATACTATATATATATATATATATATATATATATAGTGTTTGTGCATTGCAGTTGGTGTATTTTTATCAAATTCTTTCACAAATGCATGCTGCACACTGTTGTTCAACTGTGTTCAAGCATATTCTAACACACAAAATGCCTTTTCTTTTCCAGTGAATGGCATTTCTATACCTGAGTAGAAAATAAACATAAAACATTAAACATAGAATTCTGAGTTAAAATACGTGATCATTTGAATGAGAATTGGTCAAGTTATTAGATTCTGAAATGATATCAATTTTTTAAAATACATTGTGTGTGTGTGTGTATATATATATATATATATATATATATATATATATATATATATATATATACCTACCTACCTGAGCTGACACATTTTGGCCTCTGGTGAATTTTATCAAGGCAGATGTAAGGATTTTATTTTCCAATACGTCTATAAACAAAAGTAAAAATGTTCTTAGTGTTTAAAAATATTTTAATTTAAGAGACACTCAATTATCAAGTTAACTAATTTAAATTTTTACACACACACACACACACACACACACACACATACACATTCAAAGCTCTCTTTTATACTCAAGAAATTAGGAGTTTGATTCAATTTACTGTTTTTACTTCATCCTGAATCATTAAAGATAATTAGGGAAAATTTTTACGTAAATTTCTTTTCTCATTATCTTTTTAAAATGCTAAATTTAATCTGATGATTTCCATTTTCATATGACATAAAGGGTGACTTTTTTATATGAAAGCTTTTCATTTTTTTGTATATTTTGCACAATTATTGCAATTAGAAAAAAATAAGTTTCAAATTGCCACATAGGCTAAAAACCAAGACTTTTTATTTGTAAATCTAATTCCTGGGCTGAAGCAACTCAATCTTAACTTTGTACTCTTGATAGAGCTCAGAAGTGTTTATGCAGTCTTGAAGAAAAATTTATTCCCCATTCTGCAGCCTCTTTCCAAGAAACACAATATCACAAGCCTATCATGTCTCTGTATCTATTCCTATGGCAAATATTCAGATGAGTTCTATTCTTTACTTCCAACAGTTCACATGTTTACTGCTTAAGACACTTCATGATACTTCCATGGAGTCAAATCACCCTCATTTCCTCCAATTTCTATATGTAAAGAGAAATTTACTCAGCTTTTCCCCCAAGAACTTCTACTTTTGGAATAGACTCCCATGTAGGTGCTTTCCCAAACACAAAAATCTTAACCTCTTCAAGTCAGTCATTATCTATCCCCTTTATCTTCACTTTCTATCACATCCTCTCCCATTCATATCATGGATCTAATTCATTATAACCATTTTAACGAGTAAGCTTCAGTTAACGTATTGGTTGACTATGTTAAATCCAATTTTTTGCAACACCTGGTGTGACTACAAAAAGATTGATCCCCTTAACTATAGAAAATTCTAACTTTGCTTTATTTTTAGTCATTCATTTTTTGGCAATCACTGGTTGTTTTCACATTTAGCAATCAGTATATTAAAAATCTTTTTATTTCTTTTAATGTAGAAATTATTTTTTGGAAAATGCATTGAAATTTGATTAAAAAAAATCATGTGCTTAAAAGTGGTTAAAAGCATTTCTAGATTTGAAAGCCAACCTGTCAGCAACAGTACTTAGAGTATTTTAGAAACCTTTCAGAAAAAGAAAAAAAAAATCGTTATAATTATATCTTTTAAAATGTTTAGCAATAAACTTATTGAACATGTTCATAAATGAAAGAACAAATAAACACACAGACAGAATAGGTAGAAAAAATAAATGTATAATTTTTATTAAATGTGGCTTAAGTTACATTCCAGTACTAGGAATGTTTTCAAAAATGTCTTTTCATCATAAATTTGTGTTCAAACCTTAAATGGGCTCATTTAAGGAACAAAAAAAAAAAAAAATTGTCCAGATGATTAAAATGAGCTATATTGGACCAAACAATTTTTTGATTAAACTTTAATTGAACAAAAGCTAAACCTAAATCTCAACACCCTAAAAAGGCCCTAATTTTCTAAATATTGACATAATTTTTCCTGATATCATTGATATTTCTAAATCTCTTAAGAAATGATTCTTATTCTGCAGAAAATTAGATTATATCAACATTAAATCCACATGATTGATTAAAATGTTCACTAGACTGGATATTCTAGATTTTACAATATGTCAAATTGTCCACAAATGGATAATTATAATATTTTGTTGGTTTGGGCTTAATTTCATGAACATGAATGTCATGACCAAAATATCACATGTCAGTAATCAGGGGATAAGAAGTTATGGAGTTTGGACAACATTAGTGTCATAAAGATGAGACAATTTTATTGTCCTAAATTGGGTTGCAGTTAAAATCTTTGATTTGAGAAATTTTAAAGATTTGGAGTTTTTAGGATTTTAATTTTAAAAGCTGACGTACTATTGAAAAACTGTGTTGTTTTCCAAATACCACTGATTATTACCATTAAAGTTCTTAATACGTCATGTTATTTCTGAACCCTTAGCACCATTTTTGGTTCTGCCATTTATGAGCATGTCTTATTCTGGTATGAAAGAGATTTAGTTGATTTTCAAAATTCAACAACTTTACTGCATGATAAGTACACAAGGGATTTAATCTTAGACAATGAGATGCTTTGATTTTGACTTATGATTACTTTAAGGCCATTTTGCTTTTATATTTACAAAAATATTAAAGGCTGTAACTTGTGTTCACTTCAATTTGTAGTTTTACAAAATGTTTTGAAGTGCCATATGTTCTATATTTTATAATAAGTTTTTTGCTCATTATTGAAAATGTTAATTTTATACTTCTGTTTTATTTTCAGATTTTATTGAAGACAAAAAATTAGGAACAAAATTGTTGATTTCTGATTCTTATGACAATTTCCAAAGATCAAATGTAATTTTTAAGAATGACACTGAAGACAAGAAACCTGAAGGTGAATGTTTTATCATTGAATTAAAATCTAAATATTTTCCCAAGTCTCTACAGAAGGGAAGTCTTTTTTTCTGAATAAAATTATATATAATTAAAAAAAGAATCTATGAAAAGGCTTTTAAGATATAATTTAAAAGATGGAAGAAACAAACGAGACAGCTATTCAGAATGATGAAAGTAATTCTAAATTATATTTAAATCCCATTGAGGAGCACAATGTTCAATCAAACAGTGAAGAAAAACATTTTAGCTGTGAAAAGTGCAAATGTGATTTTTCTGATAAGACCAACCTTGATTATCACATCAGTATACATAACAGTGAAAAACCATTCCATTGTGAGGTTTGCAAGCTAATATTTTCAAGAAGAGCAGATCTAAAAGCTCATATGAAAACACACTCTGGAGAAAAACCTTTCCGATGTGAAATTTGTGAGTCAAGATTTACAATGAAGAAAACTCTTAAAAGGCATATGCAGACACACACTGGAGAAAAGCTTTTTCCTTGTGATATTTGTGGGTTGGAATTGACACGCAAAGACTCTCTTAAAAAACACTTACGAACTCATGCTGGAGAAAAAGCCCGTGAGTGTGAAATTTGTAGGTTATTGTTTTCAAACAAACTTGATCTGAAGACACATATGCTAACACATACTGAAGAGAAACCCTTTCATTGTGACATTTGTGAATCCAGATTTACAACTAGTAAAACTCTCAAAACACACATGCAAATACACACTGGTGAAAAGACATTCCACTGTGATGTTTGTGGACTACAATTTTTAAGAAAAGACTCACTCAAAAAGCACTTGCGAACACACACTGGAGAAAAACCACACCAGTGTGATGTTTGTGGAGCAAAATTTTCGCAAAGTCAACATCTCACAAAACATGTTCGAACACACACTGGTGAAAAACCTTTTGAGTGTGATATTTGTGGGTCTAGGTTTACATTAAAAGAATCTCTTAAGAGTCATGTACGGATACACACTGGAGAAAAACCCTTCCCATGTGGAATGTGTGACTCAAGATTTAAAACAAGAAAGGACCTTAGAATACATGTCCGAAAACATACTGGTGAAAAGCCTTATCAGTGTGACATTTGTGATACAAAATTTGCTCAAGTACAACATCTCAGGCGACATAGGCGAACACATAATTAAATCAAAATGTTTGCACACGTTAATTCATACATAATGCAATCTGTGTTGAACTATATCCCATTGCTTGATGTAAACTGGGGAAAAAATTTGCAATTACAATGTTATATATTAAAGTTGTTTCATTTTTTTTATTGTTTTTCTTTTCTTATTGACACTTGGTGAAACTGATTTCTTTTTTTTTACAGATATCAAATTATTTTTTTTGCAAGTAAACAAACTGGAAGCCATATTCTGTTGTAAAACATCTTTTGTGAATTAACAGTGTAATTAAAAAAAAATAAAAACCTAAATGTTGTAGCATATCTACAGACAATAATGGGCATGTCCCCATTCACATAAATACAGTAGTAAATACTGTATGCTGATCTGCAGTTGGAGATTTATTGTGGAATTCACTTGAACCACTTCTAGCAGTTGACTACTACTTCTACATGCCGCTGGCAAATCTTATATGTTGTTCTTGTCCTAAGTATTATCATTCATTACCAACCTTTGTGTGATTATTCTATTCAATAACTTTCCCTAAGTTACAATACTAAAAATAAAATTATATTTTTAATTTTAAGCAATCACTATTTTACCATGCATTAACTAGACAGACTGTCTTACTTGAAATTAAGCACTCATAAAAAATGTGATTATAATAATGAATGTAATAATAATAATAATAATAATAATAAATATAATTCTAATGTCATAATAATAAATTTAATAAACATTATAATAATAAATGAATATACATGATTTATAATAATAATAATAATAAGGATGTACTTAATGTGGGTAAGGGAGGAAAAGATTTGATGAGAGAGGATGACTTAGGAGTGAAGAAACAATTTAAAACAGAATAGTGTTGAACCATTCCTGACTGTTTTAAAGGTAGCTAGCATAACAGAAACAGGAGGTTGTATCAGCAAAGAAAAGTTCAAGAAAAAAAAATCTAGAAAGTAAAATTTGAGCTTGCAAGGAGAATATAATGCATGAGCAATTTCTCAGGAAATGGATAAGGATCATGGTTTAGTAAAAATGGTTAAAATGGAAAGACTAGCACATGAGAGGAAACTTGAAAGATGGAAAGTGAATGTTGGAGACAATAATATCTCACATAGTGTACAATAGATTATATGTTGTAAATACAAACTGAAGAGAGAATAGTAGTATGAGCAGAGTAGTAGTGGAAAATGTAAGTGTAAAGCTGCTTGAGGATTTCTCCATTCAGTGTGATGATGTAATTGAAGTCAGAATATAACCCCTCTTCATGCTGCCTACAACTGATAATGTAACCACACTTAGGGGTCTGTCCTCAGGTTGACATATTAACCACAGGCCTAATCACACACTGGTCAATATCGATGCTGGTCCAAGCTGGCTGTTAATCACTGGACACTTTCATCCACACCCACTATGTACCTATTGTGTTCTTGATCACAGAGCAGTGAAAGATCGAATGTCATAGTAGCTGAAGTGCTGGAGCTTTATAAAGGGAAGAAATATAATCAAAATAAAAAATAAAAACAAAAGCTTTGTTGGGATAATCTTCAGTTGGTTTATGTAGTTCTTGAAACAACAAAAATGAACCCTTCCAGCATCAATCTCTATATTGACACTAGACCATGTCAGAAATTATCACACTAATCTCAACAAGGGTTCATTGTCCCCTATTTTTGCTTTCTTAATCAACTTTCCAAATTTGGAGAATTATCCACCTTCCTTGGGAGTAGTTACAGGGATCATTTATCCCCTCAACTCCAACTTGCTTCACTTTACATCTCGTACCATTTCTCTATACAGATGGTGCTAACTTCTTTTTCCTATCCACTTAGCCTTCAACTTCAGCCTACTTCCCAGGGCAGGCACAACTGTCTTTGTGACAAATCTAATTTTTAAAGCGTATAGGCAAAAATGTACTTTTGACCCTTGAGAAAAATTATATGTTCTCATTTAATCTTTTGAGGGAGAGATAAAATTATTTCCCATTTCGTTTTCATCAGCAAAAATATAACCCAGATCTATCTTTGTTTTCTTAAATTCTCAAGGAACAGATAAAATTATTTCTCAATTCGTTTTGCCACATGCCAGATCCTTCAGAGATAAAAAAAAAATAAACTGTTGGGTACATCAATCCCTTCATAAAGGAGAGAAAACCCAGAAGGCTCCTTTCACTCCCCATCATGAAGGAAAATGTCTTCCAATGTCTGTCTCTCTCTCTCTCTTCCAGATTAGAGAATGATAGTATAATGAACAAATAGGAAATGTTTATCAATCTAACATGTTTCTCTTTTATTAAAGCTTCATCAGAGAATAAAACATGGAAAAAAAAGAAGAAAGAAATTCTGGTACTTTTATTTTTCTGTTGTTTGATTGTCATTGGTTAATCAGTTTTCACGTGCATATGACTTTTTAAAAAAATGTTAGTATAATTTATGGCATTCTGAATTCAAGGAGAGACAACACGTCTTTTCAAAGTTCCAAGAAATTTACAAGTCTAACTAAAAAACCATAAATATTGCTTTATGCATGTAAATGTATAATAATTCTAGTTTTTCTATATGGGATTCACATGATAATGTATATTCATAAGTGTGTATGTGTATCTAGTAGACATTTTGCTTGTTTTTTCACAGATTGATTTGGGAAAGTTTTTGTGTAAACACTCCATTGTTTTAGATAAACATATGCTAGATTCTTTAAGAATTGATTCAATAATGATTGATCATGTAATATTTTTGACGTGTGTTTATAGTTGGTAATATATTTATTAGTAATCTCTCAAAGTACTTCCGACGTAAAAAATTTTGTTCTTTTTTTCAATTAGGGTGGCATTTAATAATTATAATTGTAAATACAATATATATATATATATATATATATATATATATATATATATATATATATATATATATATATTTTTTTAGCGAGATGAGGAATAAACAAAGAAGTGGCACTTACTCTCTCCAGGAATGTTGTTGTTTGTTAGATGGCTCCTTGTGGAACTTGTGTGTGTGTATATAAAGATATATATGTGTGTGTGTGTAAATTGTGATCGGACATAAATCAAATATCGATTGGAATCTGATAAAATGATAGGATAATGAAAAAAATATGAAACGTTCATAGATCTAACATGTTTCACTTTTATTAAAGCTTCATCAGGGAATGAAATATGGAGGAGAAAAAGAAAGAAAATTCTGTTGTTTTAAATTTTTGCGTTCGCTTTTAATTGCTTAAGCAGACCTCACATGCATCTGTCTTGTCAAGCAGTGTTCATGTGTGTATGTGTATCAGAATTCTAGTTTGTCTATGTGGGAAATATTCATTTGTGTATATTTGTTACCATTGTAGGAATTTTTTGTGTGTGTCATACACATTTTTATCCATAAAAGTTGCACTGGTTATATATATATATAACCAGTGCAACTTAAATTTTTCCTCTTTCACACAAAACTTCCTCAAATCAATATGTGGATAATCACCAAACATGGATAAAAATGTGTATGACACACACACAAAAATTCCTACAATGGTAACAAATATATATATATATATATATATATATATATATATATATATATATATATTGACTAACATTTATCTTATACAAGGTTCAAGAGCCACTCAAGGTAAATGTTACTGAAGGAGGTTTTTGCATGAGTGATAAGAGGCGCAGTTTATAAGGATATGTGGGAGGGATAATGATTAACCCTAGATTTGAAGAGGTTTGGATTGTAGTAGTCGTCAAAGCATCCTCTTGGGAGTCAATTGTACAAAGTTAGTGGGAAGAAGCTATTTGTGTGAAATACTAATGTAAAGGTGATAAAGATGGCTTGCCTCAATGTAAGTGGCATGGTGGGTCTTAGCAGTGATGGTTCGAGTTGGGGAAACTAAGTAATAAGCGATAAGTAGCTTTTTAGAACATTTCTATGGACGTAGCTATAGATTAGCAACACCAGTGGGAATTTGATGAAGATTGGAAAGTAAAGACGAGGCAGCACCTGTACTATAGCAACAGTACTCCATTTTTGGTTTGACATGACTCTTGTAAAAGGGGATCATACCCAGAGGAGTCAGATACTTACTGGAGCGGTTCAAGGAACCAACCATTTTTCCAGCATCTTTTGCAATGGATCATTCATTCTTATATATATATATATATATATATATATATATATATATATCAATATGGTGATTTTCTTTTGTCTTTCAATGATAATGTTATTAAGCTTATCAAACGATATGAAAGGAATTTGCTTAAAATAGACAAAACTTATCTATACTATTTTATGAAACATGCATTAATAAAAAAAATACTCCCTAAATACACGCGCACACACACACACATACACACACACTATATATATATATATATATATATATATATATATATATATATAGCAAAAAACCAACATAGTTTATAAATTCAAGTGCCCTTTGGGAGATTGTATCTCCACTGAATTAAATAATATTTATGTTGGTCACACCACAAACATGCTTTCACGATGCTTGAAACTACATTTGAATGAAAACTAACATTTTTTAGGCATTTAAAACAACATGCCTGGCTGCACACACAATTCCGTAAAATCCTTGTCGAAAACACAATTATACTTCAACATGAAAACAATAGACAAAAACTAAAAATCCTTGAAGCAATATACATCAAATAGTTGAAATCCAACCTAAACAAAATCAACTATGGAATCTCTACAAATATCCTTAAATGTCTATAATTGGTAACAGAAGCCATTAGTTTATACCAACGGCTTCCCATACTTAATACTTCTCGAATTCACTTTCGCGTGGTCATGTGTGTCATCATGAGCTGCGGTATGATTTTCGCTTCTAGCGTCTTATATGCACGTGTTTATCATTGCTAGGAAATCATCCAAGTAAACAATCACAGACTATCATCACTGTCTTGTCCGTATATTGCTTAATATGTTGTACAGTAATTGACATCTTTGATAATGGCTTATGTAAGCTGAAAGCTTAGATTGGATTAAACAATATGGATCAATATTTTAATTTTCTTTCTTTGTTTAATGATAATATTATTTAATGAAACGTATGTATATATATATATATATATATATATATATATTATATTATATTATATTAAGAAACAGACAACTTGAATGGTTCTTGGGATTATAATTTATTTCCTTAGGATCAGGATTTTGGTCCTAATTCTTCAGATCTCCATTTTCATACAAAAATATGCATGATAAATTTTCCCAGGCTTAAAATCTTAGATATTATTAATAACAATATGTAATGGATATGAGGCTACACAGCTGTATTAGATTACATTTTCAGTATGAAGGCAGCTGAGTCATCCAACCTTTGCTTCTGTTTATCATCATGTTGCTGAGATAGGATCTATGGCACCACAAAGAATGGATCAAAGAAGACTGAGATTCACTCATACACCTGACCACTAGCATCTTATAGTCCTGCATGGAGAGTATTTTTGTACTGTATCATTTGCAATGTATGCAGGGTTTTTCGTCTTCTGATCACTTCACCACATGAGAACTTTTGCTGATGGTTTATTGCACAAGCTGCTGATCTATTATTTGTCTCTTCAGTCTTGTTTATGGATGTGGAAACATTTGGAAGAGATGGAATAACAAATTTATACAACCAGCATTTGTGGGTGGATCAGAATCCCCATGGTACAATACAGGCTAGACTCCAGAATTAATTTATGATTAATGTGTGGGCTGGAATTTTAGGTGACTGCCTGGTGGGTCCATATATTCTCTCAGTACGTCTTACAGGAGCTGTTTACAGGTACTTTATTTCAAACACACTTCCAGACTTGCTAGAAGATGTAACCCTGCTAATACAAAGATGCAATGGTTCATGCAGTTCCAGCACATTTTAGTCACATTGTTCATGATGCACTGGCTGACATTTACCATGAAAAATAGATAGGAAGGGGAGGACTGATTTCATGGCCTGCAAGTTTCCCCAACCTCAATCTTTTGGATTTTTATCTGTGGGACCACGTAAAGCAATTGGTTTATGCAGTGAACATTAATAATGCAGAGACACTTCATCAATGTGCCATGAGCACCTGTGAAACCATTTGATACTGTGTGGAAGAATTTGAAAGGCTTCTTGAGTTAGTGATCTGACAGGTGCATGTGGGTGTAGAAGAAAGTGGAGAACATTTTGAATATTTGTTATGAGTTGCTGTGTTGAAGTACAGCAATTGCCTTTTGGACATATTTGTGGCAAAAAACACTTAAAAAATAGCCAAAAACAATTGCAGTAATGGAAATTTGAGAATCCAGAATTTCAGGATTGTGGGTCCAGATCTGACCTGAAATGTTTTTAATTTGCTCATGGTGTCGGCCTGATTCCAGAAAGGTATGTTATGTTGGGCTATGGCTTCTAGGAGTAAAGTTGAAAAAGTGTGACACACTGACATTTGCATTTATTCATATAGAAGACTGACTCCATTGATACAACCATTCTAGCTATCCTTCTACTGTCAAAACATGTCATGAATTTTTTTCCATTTTGTTGTTCAGTTACCTCAGACGATGGTTGGATTGAGTCCTTTTCGCTAGTATTGGGTAGTCTAAAAAATTAATTCTGTTTTTGTCCATAGTCAGTATTAGGAATGTTTAGTTTTAACTATTTTTTTTAATATTTTTTTTATATTTTCATTATTATTCATCCAATACATGGCCCAAGAGCCACTCAAGGTAGAGGGTTATTGAATGGTGGTGTTTTATGGATGTAAATAGAGGAAGTAAGAAGTTCAGATCATGAGGACATACAGAACAGATAATGGTTGACACTAGATGAAGAGGTTAATATTGTCATAAAGTGGCTGTTAGGAAGAATCTGTACAAATGGAACTTCCTTCTTACCAGCAGAATACAAAGTGAATGAAGAATATTCAACACTGTGTATGTTGAATGGTGGATCTTAACTGTAAATGTCTAGACTGATGGAACTAGGGAATATAGCTCACCAGAAGATAGAGTAGTTAGATATTTGTCAGATTCTCTCTATAGGAAAGAGATTGTAATGGAAGCTGTTGTATCGGGTAAGAATTGACTTATTTTTGTTTATTAATACTAACTTTGAAAATGGTAGAAAATAAATAATGGTTTTAGTATATAAGTCTTTATTTATTTTGAGAAAGGTAAAAATGTAGCTTGCGCACATTGTATTAACAAATGATGGACAGTGTGATACTAAAATCTGAATGTGCATTGGATTAACGAAAGATGCATTCCAAAAGCTAAGCATAGTAATAAGAAACGTGGAAATTTCATCAGAAACAAAAAAAAAGTTCTAAAATATGTGACATCAATTCTCTTGTATGGCAGTAAATGCTGGACAATCACAGATGAAGAGAAATCTGAAGGCAACAGAAATGTCATTAGACAGAAGGATACAAATAATTCCATGGATGGAGCAAGTAAGCAACAAGCGAGTCTTAAGGAAAATGATAAGATAAACAACACTTATAATCAGAGACAGCTGAAATTTCATAGACACATAATGAGGAAAGAGGACTTTGTGGCAGTAAAAACTTAACCCTCAGAAGGCACATAGAGGGCAAGAGAGTGAGACAAGCTTGTGTGAATGTATGGTGGAACAGGCGTAGGAGGCTTTGTAAAGGAACAAACGTTGCTAAGGACTAGGGATAGAGAGTTATGGAGAGTTACACCCATAGTCTGAAATGACACACCAAAGAAGAAAATACTATAGATTTATTTTATAGTTATACTTGCGGAAAAAGAGTTACTTCCCTTGAATTATTAAATTTATTTGCTTGATGGAATAGACTCGTACACCATTTAATCGTCTTCTCTAGGAATTTAATTTAAATTTTTGGCAGATTATTTTTTAAAATCAACTTAACTGCTTGAGAAATAAGCAGTTAAATTTCAGAGATTATTTTTTCCTTATCGTTATTGCTTTTATCATTATTGGTCTCAATGTGCTCAGAATATGTGACGCGATAAATCTAAGGGAAGTAATTCAGATTTTGATCTGCAGAACGTGTTTCGAAAAATCGATGATAAACATTTATTTTTTAGTTTTTTTCTTGTCGAGGAAAGGTGCTTGCAAAAAAGAAAATTACTTTAATAATAATCCGAATTTAAAGTCTTAAATTCTATTTCTCCATTTCAAATTTTTATTTATCTTTTTTAATAGATAAATAAATAGAAATTTAGTAAAATGAAGATTGCAGAGTAAGCGTTCTCAAAGCAAATTTGTGGCTTCACTACACTACATAAAAATATGTAAAATTAAAATAATTTAATTGAAATATTATTAAAACGACGAATAACCTAGAAATTGTTGTCATTTTAATAGGAAAAAAACGCTGCTAAAAAAATAAGGAATAAGGTGTTCATATTTCTCCACAGATTCCGTTTCTTTTGCCATGTACTTGTAGCGCGCATCACCACAATTATTTATCTTTGACGGGGAATGACGTGGAAAAGGACAAGCAAAGACGCTGGAGGTTACCAAACATGTAGCGGCCACAATGCAATTTATATTTGACGTAAAATAGCACAGTATAAAATACAAGAAAAAACGTAATGGTACAAAACATAATTGAATTTATTAGTGTTGATGTACATGCATATAAGCTGATGGTTTGAATGAGTTATGTCTCTTAGATTTGGAAATATTTGTACCGGAGCTCATAAAGATGAAGTAATTATTAAACTGAAGTTTTAGAAGAATAAAGTTCCTGTTGCATGTTAGGAAAAGTGAATTGGTAAAGTTAATAAGAGTTCAGAAGAGTTAAGGGTTCGTACTTGAGTGAAATGGTAATGTTCGTTAACGTCTGACATCTTGAAGATTACATCTTGGCAGCAAGGAGAAAGATGAATGAAGAGAAAACAGAGAGAGGGAGGGAGGGAGAGAGAGCTTGTGTTTTGTTTTTATAAGGTGGTGTATCACGTGACTGGCTCAAACCTTAGTAAGCGGGAAATTTCGTTCCTCGCGTGCAGGATATCTGATTGGTCGGAATTGACTAATCAGCGAGCTAGTTTTGAGGAGATTAACCAATGAATGCTTTTCGCATGATTTGTATGTATGATGGTGATGATAATTACTACATACTCTTCGAAAGCATAATGGAGTGGTTTTCTGTTGTCCTCTCCATAGTTTTTGTTTTATCATTTTATTTCTCTTAGACTAGTTGTCAGCCAAGGCTAGAGAGGCCTGCCTACTCTGGAAGAAGAAGAATTAGGTTATGCCTTTTATGCAAAAGTGATTTTTTTAATCATTTCACTTCAACCAAGACTATAAAACTATCAAAGATGTAAGGGGTTACTGAGTGTGAAAGAATATGAGAAAGAGAAAACATCACGAAAGACAAAGAACAATAAAAGAACAGAAATTAATGAGACAAAAGACGTGATATGGCCGTAAACCTAAAGATTAAGGGGTAAAAGGCACAGTTTATGAGGATATGGGGAGAAGATGACAGTCTGTCCTAGACTTGAACTGGTTAAGATTGTAGTGATCAACGAAGATGTAGATGAAATAATGTAGCAAAGGGATGAGGGAAGTAAATGCTTACGGCATTTTATTATAATTCCGATTGTCTCTCCTTTAGTTAGTGCCAATACCTTATAAATAATGAACTGTTCCATTTTGATCACATGGAAAAGACTGTAGGATTCAAATCCTACATAGTTTTCAAAATCAGCACAACAAAACATAATACAGGCTCCAAACTGAATTGTTGCAAAGGCGCTTTCTGATTGGTTAACAAATATTAAAAAAAAATACATTTCACCTGTTCTCAGCTACGCTCGAATCGAATCAACCTAGTTTCTGACCAGAGTTAAAACACAAATTTCGCCAACTAATTTGGATCCGATCACGCGATACAAGTTTTCAATAAATATGAAACGTTGTTCATTCTCGGCACTGAGACGAACCAAGTTTTTCAACACGACAACGAACCTATGTCACCCAATTTCAGGTTTAACGTTAATTACTTAAATTAGCATAAACCCAGCTTGCAAAAGAATACTCAATTTTTTTCACTACAAACATCGCAAATTAAAACTCCAGTCACAGAGCGACAACTTTGTAGAAATCACAATAAGTCGAGAGCAATACTTTTAATTTTATTCAAAAACAGAATTGCTTAATTTCCCCACAATTACAATAATACTTAAGCACACTTTCTCATTTTCATACACACAGTTTAACAACTTCAAATATTTCAAATCAAAACTTTAATAACATTATAAACCTAACAAAACAAAACTTTGGAACAATTTAAACTACTTGAACAACAACTATTTGTACCTTTATTGTGTTATATAATCTTACTTATTATAAAACACAGATTGTGTGTGTGTGTGTGTCTGTACGTTTATATATTGGATCGGATTTCCTACATTTTTCAACCGATTTCAACAAAACTTCACAGGACTGCGTAAAATTTACCTTGCGGCGGTTCTGACAGCGCCAAAAATTGGAAAAACACAATTGTTTTTGCACAAAATCAATTTGAAAACCCGATAAAACACGATTCTGTCGCCAGAATGAAAGGAGGACAACTCATATCGAGTTAAAACTTATTATAAAACCCAGGTTGTTTGTGTGTGTGTGTTCATTTATATATGGCATCGGATTTCTTACATTTTTCAACCGATTTCAACAAAACTTCATTTTCTTTTGGCAGGTAGTGTTTCTTATTGTCTTGCACATTTTTTCTTTATTTTTACATTCAGAATGCTTTAAAAATTCCATTTACAAGACAATTGTTTATAATAAAATTCTATTCAATCGGTAGACTCATAACAATTGAAAACAATGTTTTTGTTTGAGTTTGACCAATTCGTAAAAAACCCAAAAAAACAACAAAAAAAAAAAAACTAATTAAGACATACGTGTTCGTCAACCTTAAACAATAATCTTTGTCAATTTTATTTTTCAGTCTTTATGATGGTCGATACTTGATCTATCTCTTACTGTTACATTCCCGGGCAACGCTGGGCTCTCCTGCTAGTGTTTTTTAATTGTTGAACTAATACATTGTTTTTTTTTTTTTTACATTATTATTTCTCTTGTTGCTTACTCATTTTTGTTGCATTTGTGAATTAAAATATGTAATGGTTTCAATATATCCACATTCAACCCCTACAAGAGGTGTTCGCAGGGATAGATTTACTTATATAATTAGTTATCACTTAGGATGAGATTGGTTGGTACTTCAAGCAATGTAGGATTTTGCCGCAAATTAATACCTACCCAAGGGGTGCATCACTTCTACACCGGAATCGACTGCCATACACTTTATAATAGGAAGTAAAGGCACAACTAAATAATAATAATACAACACTTTCCTCTTCTTCAAAGATTCCTTGCTATGTTACAACACATAATCTTTGAAATGAGCAGGAGTTTTCTTTTCACGTTCTGATCTTCGAGTTGAAATTTCAGAGTCTCTAATTTGTTTAAAAGGGCTAGTAGTTCCATCATTTCAATTGGTTCGAAATGGCTGGCGCCAGCTTCTGATGATTTTGGTGTACTACTTGGATTCATTTCGTCTTCTGCTTCATTGTATCACGCCTGTTCACCTACATCAAGTATATGAGTTTCTTCGATTGGAGGTTCAAAGGGCGCAACTTCCCGCAAATTCACAGTGGTCTCCACGCCGCTAGGTCGTTTTATATGGGCATACTGGGGGTTGGCATGTAGCAGGAGTCACGGGAGTATCATACTTGCTTTTACGAGCATGATTTTTAACATAGACTAGACCTTGGACTAGCCATGAAGTGATGGGTTTTCCTGAGGTTGCTTTTCTGCTAACATGAAATAGCCTTTCATGTGGTGTAGTTTTGGTAGCGGTACAAAGCAATGATCTAATAAAGTGTAATGCATCTGGCAAAACCAATTTCCATTCTGACTGCTTCATTTTCCTTGAGGAGTGTAAAGTCACTTCAGTGGTCTTCCATAGCGTCCCATTCAGCCGTTCCACCTGCCCATTGCCTCGTGGGTTATGGCTTGTATCTGAGGTAGCCACTCCTTTACCCTGCAAATACTGTTTCATATCTGAAGACATAAAATCATTAGCTCTATCGGAATGGATCATATCAGGCATGCCAAATATAGAGAACAGGTTGTTATAGCACTGGATTACTGTTTTTGTACTCATATCTCTGCAAGAAAAGGCAAAAAGAAATCTTGTATACTCATCTATTATTGTCAACAAGTACCTGTTGCCATTTGCGGATATTGGTAATGAGCCCTTAAAATCGACATTGAGTCACTGAAAAGGCAAAATTGTTTGCACAAATTTCCCTAGCTCTCCTTTTATGAATTTTGGCTTGAGGTATTGACAGGAACTGCATGAATCAGTGACGGCTTTAACCTGTTCATGTATAATATCACCTGAAAATGTTGGTGTCTGTGAAATTGTTATATACAAGGTGTTCATAAAGTTCGTGTGCACTTTAAAAAATTTTATAACTTTATTTGTATTTGCGATAGAAATAATCTGTTCCTGAAAGTTCATTCTGTGAAAATGCCACTGGTTTCTAATAAAGTCTCTTACCAACATTGTTGTAAAGTAATAAACAAGAATATCTAAAGTAAATTCTTCATTTTCTTGTTATATATTGTCTTGAGTGTTCTTTCTGGTTTTTATAGAATAAAAAGAAAACAATGATATCATTTTGAAAAATTGAATTAAAAGGCCAATATTAAATCAAAATATGAATTTGTTTAAAAAATTTAAATATGAGAAAATTGATATTTCATTTTATTTTCAGTAAACAAATAAGACTGCTCATAATTCGCACAAATATTATGACTAAAATCAGAAACTCTTTCTCATTACTTCATAGAGGTATTTAGAAAACTACTTCACTAATCATGAACATTTGGCTTGCCTTATGAAAAACATTTTGTGGGGTGTTCAAACAGCCCACAGTGCTACCACAGGGTCATACTACCCTTTGATTAAGAACAAGCAAAATGTGTGTCATATATTTCTGCTGGACTCAAATAAGGTGGCAAACACTTATATATAAAAATATATAAATATCTTTATTGTTCGAGTTGTGGCAATTGGGTAGAATCACAGAGGTTAGGATTGTGCACACAGGAACTGACGGAGACAATCTTCAGTGAAATTCTAGCCAGCCTCTCTTACAGACCAAGAGTTGGACCATTTTTATAACTTTTAGACACCTATGCAAGTTCATGCAGCTATGCCTTCTTCCAGTCACCTATGCAACTTCCAGCCATGTGCCCATGCAATTTTGTGTAACCATGCCTCTTCCGGCGTGCAAGCATGCATTTCCTTCTGCTCAGGACACCTGTATGTCGTGTTTATTTTAGCCATTTCCTCTTTATGCTATCACTCATTCTGATTTTCCTTCAGTCTCTGATGCAGTGGAAGAGAGGTCAAAGGTTTTCCTCAACATTTGTATTGTGAATATGCTTTCATGCTTAATGTATAAGATTACAAAATACTGAAGGTGATTGGAATAAGCACTGAAAATATTAACAAACAATGCAGGAGAGGAAGGATGTGGTGACAGAAAGACAACAAATTTGCATTCAGCTTAATTACTGAAACTTCTGACTGAATTGGTCAGAGTACTGGACATTAATAATGGGCCCCTGAATTACAGAATGTGGGTTTATTTCTTGTTGAAGACTTTTTAAACATTTCCTATTTTAAACATTTGCTGATAATACTTTCACAATATATTGATCCTGAGTGTTGTGATGAAAAACAAAAGCAAGCAATAAGGAGGTGCAGAGATTGTCATAAAATAACAGTGAAAATTTTTAATCTAAAAAAGTAACGAATGAACTCCTCATAAGTGTGAAAATATTTTAATAGAAAAGAATTTAAAAACAGTCCTAGTTTGTACATCAAATAAGTAATTATTTACAATTCTCTTTTGTTTAATGCTTGCTACTAAAAGCAAATCAAGTGATGATGGATTTTACCTGCTGTGGATTGCTTTTCTGATAGTTTGGTCAAATATATATATATATATATATATATATATATATATATAGTTTCTGAAGCATTATAGAATTTGATGTCTTGTTGGAAAGAATCATAATTTAGTGATGACAGTTATATATCAATTAGTTTACTAAAACACATTAATTTCATTGTGGCTGAGTTTTCTCGAACAGGAGAGTGAATGTTTTTTAAAAGTTGTACTGTGGGCAAAGTCCATGCCACAAATATCACAGTGGAAAGGTTTTTCTCCTGTGTGGATTCTAACATGGACTTTAAGATTTGCTTTCCGGGAGAATTTTGAGCCACAAATGTCACATTCAAATGGTGTTTCTCCAGTGTGTGTCTGTACATGTCGTGCAAGATCATGTTTTTGGGAAAATTTAGCTCCACAAGTGTTGCATTTGTGTGGCTTTTCTCCAGTGTGTCTTTGTAAGTGTTTTTTAAAGCAGTATTTCTGTGCATATTTCAACCCACAGATGTCACAGTGGAATGGTTTTTCTCCAGTGTGGATCCGAATGTGTGTTTCCAGATCTGCTTTTCTTGAGTATTTTGATTCACAAATTTCACAGTGGAATGGCTTTTCTCCAGTGTGTATTTGCTTGTGTGTTGTAAGATTTGTTTTTTGAGAAAACCTGGTCCCACAAATGCTGCATTGGAATGGTTTCTCACCAGTATGTGATTGCATGTGTTTCTTGAGATGTTGATTACGTGCAAATCTGGACGAACAAATGTCACACCGGTAAGATTTTTCTCCAGTGTGCGTCACCATGTGGGTTTTCAGATTATATTTCTTTGAAAATACAAGCTTACAAACCTCACAGTGGAATCGTTTTTTACTGTTGTGTATACTTATATGATAATCGAGATTGGATTCGTCAGAAAACTCACATCGACACTTTGCACAGCTGAAGAATTTTGCTTCCTTGCTTTGTACTACATTTTGTTGCTTGGTGGCATTGACAAATAATTCAGGACTGATATTGTCACTTGGACAATTTGCTTTTTTCTCATTAATGTTCGTTTCAAGTATATCCATTTTTTTCTAATATTTTTCTGGTTTGCAAACGTTGCATTTGTTAAATCTGATTATTATTTGCATTGTTCTGTTCTAACAAAGATTTGCAAATGGTTCTTCTTTCTAATCACATGAATTGTCTTTAAATTTTCTCTGTCAGCAGGTATTTAGTCTATACAAAAAAAACAAAAAAAAAAAAAACACCGAAGAGTAGTTTTGCTTTAATTTCAGTCATTTTCAGTTGAGGGATAATCTGAAAATAAACCAAACATAAAAGATAAACATTTCTGACCAGAAAAAGCCATCCTAAAGGACAAAACAGTCAAAATGTTACCTCAAAATAATTAACATTATTTACATTCTAATATCCTAATTTTTGTTGTTGCTATCACAAGGTTTCAGCTTCTTCAGGTGATATAGGTTTAAATTTCAAGGAATTTCAAATTGAAACCTTTAATTTATTTAGGTAGCAGATTCTCATTCTGCTATGTCTAGGGATATCATGTCTTGTTCATTTTTCTATTAAGTATTGCTCAGTTATTGCTTGTCCTGATTTTACTGAGTCCAAGTCTTGACTATTCAGCCGAGAGACAACAGTATAGTGGATTAAATCATGGACACATGAATTTTATGGTGTAGTAATCAGGAGTTCTTGGACAATGACTAGCTTCAAAGTATCTGCATTGTAAATCTGCATGGATACAGAAATTTCTTAAATTGTATTTTGTTGCTATTTACAATATTTACATTATTTGATCTGTTGTCCTCATTTTTATTGCCATATTCATGATGTTTTGGCTGTTGTACATTTCAACCTTCTTCAAGTGATATACATTGGAATTTTGAACCCAACCCTTTTAGTCAACAGGGGTAGACTCTTCGAATTCCATGTGCAATGCCTTTCTGGATATCTCAGTTCCAGTTAATTCCCTTTAGTAACTCAACTCTCCAAGTTTTTGTTCCATCTGCTGTGGACAGGTATTGAACTCACAACTCTTTGTGTCAAGTTACTTTTTGGATTACTTCAATCAACACTTTTATCAACTGGGCCATGTATCAATGAAACAAATGTGTTGTGAGTTCAATACCTAGCTACAGCAGAGGTGAACAAAACCTTGGAGACTTGAGTTATTAAAGGGAAATAACTGTAACTGAGATATTCAAAAAAGCACAGCATGTGGAATTAGGACAATCTACCCCTGTGTACTAAATAAAGGGTTCAGTCTGAAATTCAAATGTATATCATCTGAAGAAGGCAAGAACATACAATGGCTGAAACATTATGAATATGGCAATAAAGATGAGGACAACAGTCTGAACAATGTAAATACTGTAAATAGTTACAATACTTCATCCCAGATAGACAGATGTATTTAGTTAGATGCCAAAATACTTCTTATACCCTAAATTATACATATAGTAAGTTTTATTAAAAACTGTCATGAGGTCAAGTAACATTAATGAGCAAGAGTCACCAAACATATATAATCTATTCCAGATGGCTGGCATGACGTGAGTTAGCGTCAATAAAAGTGAATAAACTGGCTCCAGTAGATGTGCTTTGTAATTACGGTATTACTTGTTCTTCTATTATTGTTCCCATTACATTTTGGTGGAGGTGAAAAGACTTTCGGACCAACCTGTACATGCTGTCCTAATGATCTTTGTTGTTATCCCAATGTATTGGCCGTTGTGCTTTCCGACTTCTTCATTGAGTGTATATCGATCCGAGTATCCTACTACAAGGAATTTCAATGGAGGACAACAGTCCGCATGGTAATTAAATAATTAGAATAATAAAAAAAAAAATGTTAAAACTCCTCATCCCAGAAATTTAGACAGAAAAAAATGTGACAATAATGTCATATTCGGACAAAAAGTACATCAAACTACTTAAGAAAAAGAATGCATTGTTTTTCCCCACAAAAACCTGTCACATAATTTTGTTAACCGAATATGAATATTTTTTATTTTCAGATAACCATCTGTGAAAATAAAATAAAATATTTATTACTTATGTGAAAATAAATCGGGGCAGTAATTTACTGCCCCGATTTATTTTCACATAAAGTACTAAGTATTTGAGTTATCGTCTTCTTGACCACTATTTCCGACACGCTTAGGAAAATCAAGTTGCGATTTATCGAACGTTACTATTTTTTTTATTACAATCCAGGAAATATCCTCCACTCAACTCAGTGTCTTGTTTCAGGATTTTTACACAAACACCCTTCTTAGCAAAATTGTACCAGTCAACTAATGTTTTCAAACTACCCAAATTCCCTTTGCACAAATTCTTGAGTTAGTTTTTTGCCCATTAGATGAACTTTTTTTTGAGAGACTGTTCTAGCTTCAACTGTGGACGACAATCTGTAGTAGTGTTGTGCATAGATTTGTTGAACCTAACATTTAAACTACTTAATTTGTCAAACGAATGTAGTAATTAAGTGAAAAATGCCACGTGCACATTTGTTTTCCCATATCACTTTTTTTTTCCTGGGGTTAATTAAATAAAAATTGTAATTCTGTCTTGACTCTTGAACCTACAAAATGTCATACATCTCCTCGACGTCATTTTATATTGTGTCATTGTTGTTTGTTTAAAAATGTTTAGAAAATTTAATTCAATTATTTTTATTTTTGAAGTTAGTAAGTGGGTAATAAATCGCTACTATTTTTTCTAAGCATGACAGGTAAACAGTTGTCAACCTGAATGATTAAAAAATCATTCACTTACCTTTCAGAAATTGTTTTATTGAAAGAGAAAAAACAAAACATTGTGTCCGGTTCGTCCAGTTTTGATTCGCTTCCATAACTTGGGATTTATTTCACAACCAATGCAAGTTACTTAATTTAATATTAATGTTCAAGTTGAAATTAATTATACAATAAAATAAACGCACTAAAACAAAGAAGATATATTTTACAGCATTTGTTTTTGAAAACAGACACTTAAGAAAACAATAAAAGTCGTGCTCCGGTGTTTAATGATAATCAGTCCCTCCTGTAAAAACGTTCAATGACCGTAAAAATTAAAAAAAAAAAATTCTTGAACTTAACACAAACAATAATGCCATTTTAAATAAAATGTGTCAGGGAGGAAGATTAATATAAGTTATGGTTGTTCAAGGAAAACAGTAAATATTCACGAGGAACACTTAGTTTTCGTTTTTTTTTTTTTTTTTTTTTTTTCTGCGTGTTTACAAAAAGGAAAATGTCAAATTCCCCAATGAAAGGCCGAAAACATCATTCCCAGACTAAGACCCATTGTTCCTGATTATGGAAAGAGGCATCTAATCATGTTAGTAGTATTGACCGTTTCCATACAAGAAAACATTTGGCATTCATTATTAACCAAGCAGTCAGTAGTGAGTAGTGCTTTCGGTTGAAGGTTAAAAATCTATCTTTTTAATTCCACTGGGATCAGGATGGAAAAATAAATTATATGAGACTGGCCGCTGGAAAGCTGAAGCGACACGAGACGGACAACTCAACATTAACAACTATTTTTATTTCAACTCCTGCTTAATCCGGTTGTTCCCAGCATTCCCTAGTGGGATCGGAAATGATCCTATTTTAATGATTAGTTGTCCCAATAAACGACTAGTTGTCAATGTATGCAGACAATCGTTCTTTCAGCGATCCATTATTTTTCTTTATCTAATTATATTCTAACTCTTTTTAGAATTCGTAAATTTCTGACATCTGTTAAGAAGATTCTTTTCCATTCTGGTCTTTGCAAGTTTGTCTCTCTCCCTTACAATATTGGTGATAACTTTTCTTGAATGTAAAGGTAATGTGGTTCTTATTTTTCTTCCTATAATTAATTCTGTGGGACTGACTCCTCTGATTTGAATCGGCATATTACTGTAGTATACCATTAAATATGTCTGATTATTTCAAAATTCTCTCCACTAATTTAACAGTGCTTTCCGCTTCTTCAATTGCTTGAGGATGTGGGTGATTACTCACATCATAGCAGCAGAAATTAGCCTCATGTTCACGGAGATAAAAACATACTTGGCAGGAAATAAACCGTACGGAAATAACAGGAAAGCATGGTAAATTTTATATTAATTTCATACAATTTATTTATATTTTTTGTGTATTCTTTTTAGGTTACAATTGTTTCATGGTGCATGTAATGATCGGAAGAAGTTACTTCGTGTTATTACCCGCCATATCAGAGAGAAAGAAGTCAGGCACGTGTTGCTCTTCCCAAGGTTCGTGGTGAAGAGATTGGTCACTGAAAAGTTTGAAGTATTGTCGGAGTTAACTCCTCCTTCAGTCCGTTAACCCTTTCACCAGGGGTCTCTCTTCCCTGGCTATAAATAACCGCTGACCCTTCGCCTCTATCTCTTTTTCCTTCAGGCCTGTGCACCGACACCTTGAGGTAAATCGCTCTTTTTCCTTCAGGATTTCAGCTATCAACCTCGAAATGTAGGCGCTAACAAAGGAATAGCGTGGAAACACGCTAAGCACAATACACACACGCGCACGCACATACAGAATATTCACACACGCACGCACA
Organism: Acanthosepion pharaonis; assembly: GCA_903632075.3. Lineage (NCBI taxonomy): Eukaryota > Metazoa > Mollusca > Cephalopoda > Sepiida > Sepiidae > Acanthosepion > Acanthosepion pharaonis. The sequence continues at coordinate 450,292 of CAHIKZ030005100.1, read as the reverse complement.
TACAGAATATTCACACACACTTCGTCCTTTGTACTGTTTCCATGTATTGTAATTTGTTATTAATATATATTTGTATATACATATATTATCGCCCTTGTGCTTTGTTTGCTTTCTTTGCCTTCTTCTTTGGACTTAATCAAAGTCCAACCTTTCTATGTAGTTGGGCTCGGCGGGCAGGAGAATCTGAATCTTACATGCGTTTCTTCTACGTCTGACTTCTCAACAACATAACAGCCACAGCCCTCTACAGTATTTAGTATATTATATATATATATATATATATATATATATATATATATATATATATATATATATAATATACTGCCCTGATTTATTTTCACATAAGTACTAATAAATATTTGAATTATCGTCTACTAGACTACTATTTCCGACACGGTTAGGAAAATCATGGAATCTACTAATTTGGGCTTTTGGCACTTCCAAAAAGTGTGGTTGGGTCTACACAAGTCTTCATCACTATAATCAAATGATATACCACAGACCCTTATTGGTTGATCAGCGTTAATGAACCAGATTACAACAATCCTGAACTTCCGGCTACTTATTGGTCCCGACTTCAGGCATCTCTAACTCATGGTATCGACTTCCCTGTCAACCTTTGCTTCTCCATCCACGTGACCAAGGGCAGACATTATATGTCTTCATGATCTTGACTTTAAAGTTTATTTACATTTGTAATAAGCCTAATGACTTTTAACTTCTTTCAGTGTTACGAACCTAGTCGGAATAGACTTTGTGAACAGTTTTATACTTTTTATATTTCGGAAAACATCTCAGTTTATTTTTCTTGATATTTTTAGTACTAGTTCAGTTTAGTTCAGAACTAGTTAATGTTTACACTCCCTTTCCATATAACCTAGCCAGAGGAGGAGGAGGAGAAACACAGACCTCTGTGGCTAGGGCGGTTGGAGGGGTTATGTATAATGTTATGAGCTACATTCCCATTTATTTTTATCTGTCAGCTGGACGCTAGTTGGGCTTCCTATCCGTTCTTACTTCCGTCACTCTTGGCCATTATTATTTCTGGCTACCACAGGCCCTTATCTTCTGGCATCTTACTTCTGGCATTCCTGGACTTCATTACTTCGGCCCTTATCTCGACCTAATTCACTTGGTTGATCGGCGTTAACGGGCCTGCTTACAACAGGCCTGAACTTCCGGCTACACCATGGCGCCGGCTTCTCTGTCAACCTAACTGCACTTTGGGGTCCTTGTAGCATACTGTGTACAAGGCCTCTGCATTTGGTTCTTCCAAAAAGTGTGATTGGTTCTGCACAAGTCTTCATCACTATAATCAAATGATATAGTGATGATATAATTGGTCAGCACCTACATTAGAACAACAAATATGCAGGTCATGATGGGTAAATATTCACCATTTTATATTTTTAATTTTACGCATTGTTTGCTTTTGAATTTGTCAACGGCACAGTAAGGTAGGGTCAGTTGGGCACCGCTAATGAGAAAAAGAATACAATGACGCAATTCATTCCGTCAAAAATTTGGAAATGACATGCTGTACACCTTAGCATTCGCATTTGAAACTCCAATCCGAACATTTCAGAGTTTTTGGGTGTCAATCTGAGAACAGTGCAGGGGGTTCGGAAACAGTTGAATGAGTCAAATGGTGATTATGAAGGTGTTTGGAGTGATCACTAGTAATAGCGATGTTATGTCCCCATTTCTTCTCACAAGACCTCAGACTCCGTCCGGATGCCTACATAGTGCTCTGGTGAGGTAGTCCTGCCCTGGGTCAAGAGGGTGGCTGCTGGAACACTATGTCTGCCAACAGGACTCTGTACAATGTCAGGAAAACCCAGTCATGGCTGTCAGGCAATTTTTGCAACCACATCAACCCTTACATCTGGCCACCCAGACGGCAACCCCCTTGATTATTAAATGTGGAGCGCAGATGAGCGAGAGACCAACAAAACTCCTTGTAACACCAAAGATGAACTGAAAGCAAGTATTATGGCAGCATTCACCAATTTAAACAAGGAGACTGTCCAGGAAAGTTGCAGGAGATTCCGAAGTCATCTGGAAGCCAATGGCGATTTTATTGAATAAATTTGCTCTTTAGTATTTCAAGATATGCGTAAATATTCATAATTTTATGTATTTTTTATTATATGTTTTTATTATATTTCAGAGGCCATAAACTAATATTAGTTAATTCTGCATAATAATTTCAGACTGCTGTTTTTATAAATCCAATAAATTTAATAAAACATATTGAAAAGCTTTGTTTTGACGTCTAAATTAATTGTTTTAAATTTGACAATATTTTTTAAAGCAAATTATTTATTGTGATTTATATGATTTGCACACTAAGTTCAGATGAACTATATATATATATATATATATATATATATATATAATTAAGTTATGAAGAACTTCGTAATCCGTATGGGTAATCCCAAGGAGGATGAAATCCTGAGAGCTCAATGTAAATCCAGAGCTAATATTTAAAGAAAAACAGACCACTTTAAGGAGATTATAATAATTTATTTCACCAGATGATCCGGCGTCCTTTAAAAGGACTGTGGTGAAATAAATTATTATAATGGTACCTTTAAAGTGGTCTGTTTTTCTTTTTAAATTTATATATATATATATATATATATATATATATATATATATATATATATATATATATATATACGTACGTGTGTGTGTGTATATACATTGTTTTAGTGAATTTTTATTACATTTTTCCAGTTTGTGTATACGCAGATGTACATTCTGACGAAATGACAAAATTCAGAGTTGATCTCCGATAATTATTGTGAATTTTTATTATTTCTAATTTATTATTTATTTGAGACGTGTTGAAAAGTTTTGATTCGATTATCAAACTGCAGAATTTTGTAAGGAAACGTTTCTTGTTAAGACCGATATCTCTATTTGCCAGACGTTTTCCAGTTTGTAAGACCCCCGGCTCAACCGCGGACCTGATCAAAAACCGGTCGAAAATGCATAGGCACAGGTCGCTTCCCAAATCAACGACTTCCCCACTTTTAAAAGGGAAAATGATAATCTCATCCGTTCGCTTTCCATCATCACGGTCGAGGCCTACGGGTTCGATTTGGGAGGGGAACCCAGCTGCACCCAAACCTCTTCTGCCGCTGATTGAATGCCCAGGCATCCGAAACTCAAAGGGAGCTTCGCCTGCCTCCAACCCGTGTCGTTGAAATTAAAGTTGCAAATTAATTCCGCGCATCTCTTAATTGTGATATCTATCTCGCTTCAGAGACCCTTTTCGAGGTAGCAAGGGGCACTTTGGAGAGTTTAGAGGAACCTCGGTAGAGAAAAACTGTTCTTCATGAAGAAGAAGGCTGGGTGTCAATTAAACGCAATTTCTCGGTCATTCTTGTTAGAATAACATACTTAGTATCCAAATACTCACGAATGGCCATTGGAAAGACTGGAGAACCAAGAATGTGTAATTCCTCCTTCGGAATTATTTTTACATCCTCAAGGATGAGTCTAATGTCAAGGATAGAACACTCGAAATCATCGGCACTATAATTCAAATTTATTATCTTTCACTTGGACGAGTTAGTCTCAAGTCCAAGCAGAGATAAAGCAGGAATAACTCGTCGGAGGTCACCAGCTACGGCCTCGGCAGGTCCTCCCAGCGTTACATCGTCAAGATGCCGTATGTTGAAAGGAGAGGCGATGGAACGAGCTAATTCGTCGAAAGCCATCGCAAATAGTAGCGGACCAAGTGGATCACCTTGCTGGATTCCGGTAGCAGAAGAGATAGTATTATCGGAGGCGATCAACATACTTGGATGACTATACGAAAGATGAGCCAGTTGAAATATGGAAGGAGTCCGTTGATGGCAAACTTCCAGGGTATGATCCCTTATGATGCTATTGAAAGCGTTTTTCATATCCAGATTTAATAAGATACATGGAGAAACAGGTGATGTAATCTCGAAAAATGATCTTGTGGCATGAACAGCGGATTCACATATGCCCTGTACGCCTACCCCTAGCTGGACAGGACGCAATTCATGCCCTATCTCCTTCACAACAGCTCTACAAGCAATTTTTGCTGCGAGTTTATGAAAAATATTGCCAACAGCGATAGGACGGATGCCACCATCATTTTTTTAAAGCCGTTAAGTTGGCTGAAAATATTAAGTCTGCGGCCAGGCAGACGTCACGATTGGCGCAGCGACCCCGGGGTGACGTCACAAAGATATATAAATTTTAAATTCGTTATCGTTATTTGGAACAAATAAACAAAGAGAGTGACATAAATAAAGAAATATCTTAGTCTATTTCTTTTTATTGCAATGGGAAAGAAAATTGTTTTGAAGCAATTGAATTGGTTTTAAATGGTAGATAACAAAAGTAAATTTAGAATGTTTGCAATAGACCTACTTGTCCTTATAGACCCAACTGATGGGTATCGGACAACAGCTCTCGAAAGCTAATTATTGCGAAGGAGTATGTTATTAGGAAAAATATATATGTATATATCAGAAGGTATTATTTGTATTGACTGCGTGAATACAGACTTCTCCACAGACATTTAACTTTGGGTGTGGCACAAGGTCATCAATAACAAAATGTAAAACAAACAATATTCCTTTTAGTTTTAAGAAAACAAGAATAAAGCATTTATATAACAAATATATCCAACATGAGAATAAGAATTTTCTTTAGGTCAAATAGAGAGTTTGTTCAGTGTTCCTGCCAGTAAAAGGATTTTCAATGAATTAATCATTTCAGATTAATTAATATTTTACAAAATTTACATCGTAAATTTCTGTTTAGGTTCGATTTTGCAGATTAAGGTAAGAGTTGTCTCCCTTTCCCTGTTGAATATTGAATATATATTTTTTGTTTATGAAATATAAATAGATTTAAGTTTAAATATTACGTGAATTAATTTGATTCAACGTCTTTTGAAGACAGTAAGTTGAGTTCTTCCTGGAAAGTTTGTTGTAATCGAAATTGGTAAATGAAATGTTGGTTGATATCAAAAGTTGAATTTGTGTTTAAAAGATAAACTTTTAAGCTTATAACTTTTGAGTAAATTGTCCATTAAAAACATTAATAATAATCTTTGACTGTAAGATAGCTGACTCGAAGTAAGTTTGTGTTAGGTTATGTTCAAAGTTGCTTTTTGAATAAAATGTTTGTTTAGCAAACTGTGTTCTTTCAGTAGAATTCTTTTTGACTCGATACAAACTGTAGATGTTAAAATTAAAGTGTAGTTTGTTGGAGAGTGAGTGAATTCGAAATTTGGAATTATGTTAGGAAATCTAACTTAGAAACTTCAAAGATTTGGACGGTGTGAATTTGTTTAGCAAACTGTTCGAGGTCGCGAAGCTCACTGAAGATTAGCGTTGCGTTCTCGTATTTATTTACTTTCAAGTCACGTGGTAGGCTCCAGGAGCTGTTTCGATTTTTTGGGGCGGTAAATTAATTTTAACCGTGCGGACGTACACGAAAACATGATATCAGTATTAGTTGACCAATCAGGAGTCAGAGAAATATCAAGGATCTGTGATCCACTTTTTTTTCTTTTTTTTTTTTTTACAGATTTTGTTGATTGCAGTACTGTTAATTAAGAAATGTACTGGAATCTTTTTTTTTAATCAATGAAATTAGTTAGATCGCAAATAAAATATTTTTGAATTGAAGTCGGACGCTAAATAATAAAAACAAATTTAGAATGCTTGCAATAGATTCACCCAAGTCCTTATAGACCCCAACTTATGAGTATCGGACAACTGCTCTCGAAAGATAATAAAAACAAATTTACAATGCTTGCAATAAACTATTGTAATTTTGAGGCTCGGACAAGCCATGCTATTTTCATGGAGTCGAATTAATTTTATTTCCTCCATCTTCCAAATCTAAGGAGAAATTTCCACTCAGTTTTTTTCCCCAAGAATTGACACTTTATGGGATAAACTCATGTATGGATGTTTCCCTGAAAACTAGAATCTTAACCTCTTCAGGGTAAAGGTCAATTGTTACCTATCCACCTTCTTATCACTTCTTTCATTCCTATCACACATCATTAATCATAACCATTTTAACATAAAGCATTTAACTTGAGTGGCTCTCCAGCCTTGTATTGGGTGAACTTTAGGATATAAAAAAGATTTTTTTCTTGTAGAAAAAAAAAAAAAGAAGTTTTTCTGGTTGTGTTGAAGTTTTTTCTATAGTCGGTTTTAGCGTTTTAAACAATTTTTACATAAAAAAAAAAATTAAAAATTTTATTTTTAAATTTTACTTATTTCTGGTTTCCAATTTCTGAGAATCATTTGTCTCAAATGTTGAATGAAATGCAATTTTTATTTACCGAAAGAATAGTTGAAATAAATTATATTATTATATACACGGCCGATGTAAGGGAGATAAATTCCTTTTATTCAAAACTCGTTTGAAATGTTGAAATCAATATCTCCTTTTCCAGAGAATATTTGAAAATTTAAGAAAGTACGTTACCATGTTTCTTTTTTGCGGTGCACAGTGAATGTTTGCTATATTGTATTCTTGAACAAAAAAAAAAATGAAAACTTTTTTTTCAAGAATAAAATAAATAATTAAATTATTAAAAAGAACTGGACAGAAATAAACTAATATTTTTTTTTTATTTGTCCTTTGTTGTCATTCTCACAGTGTTTCGACTGTTTCGCCCCCCCCCCCGGCCTTCTTCAAGTGTCTATAAATCCGGGTAATCTTCAGGAAATCTTTGAGTGAACACATTATTCAATTGGTCTCATTCCGCTGTCCATATCTTGGGGTATCTCACCTTGATTATTGTTTAATTATTGCTAGTCTTGTTTTCATGGAGTTTGTACTACTCGGCCTCGGGACTGAACTCACAACCTGGCCTGGGTAGTAAAAAACTTATATTCGGTGGAAACAGGACGAGCAATAACTGAGGAGAGAGAGAGAGAGAGAGAGAGAGATATGGACGATGGAATGTGAAAAATCTACTTGCCTTGCAGATTAAATTGAAAATGTTCGAAATCTGTTCCTTTTGTGACAAGTTCGGTGGGATTTAAGAAAAATGACACAACTTAAATAAACTGGACCACTCTTGAAATATAAGAAAAGATATTTTGGGGAAATAATTTTTGTATATGAGTATTTTTTCGGCTTTCTTTCAGTCGCGGCAGAAATGAAAGAATATTGATTTAAAAAAAAAAAATCATTTTAGTAATGGTGTTCTGTTCATAATGTCAATACAGTGCAGAATAGATCCCTGATTTTTTAAACAGTTATTGGACTTAGCTGTTATTTACAAATGTCAAGTTTGGAACTGTATTTACATCACCTGATAGCTTCTGATTTTTATTTATTTATTTTTAATTTTCTGAACTTTTAAAACTTAAAAAAATGGGTAGGATTTTTTCCGCAAGCACACGCACAAACATTGAGGGATACAACTTATTTTCAGTGAAGAATAACTGGATATACACTTTTATTAGCTTATGTAAGGTTTTGTTCTTTAATGAAAAATGTATGTATTCGTTTGTTCTTTATATAAAAGAAATATTTTTTTTTTAAAGTCTGTTTTAATACCTAAAACACTAGGTTCAATAACTCTGTAAAAATCAGGGATCAATTTTTACACTATATCAATATTATGAGCAAGACGACACTACTAATAACAGGATAAAAAATCAATACTTTTGATCCTGACGAGTAATGGCCTAAAGAAAAGCTAAAAAAAAAATAAAATAAAATACTAATTTACAAAAATTATTTCCAAGAAAATTTTCCCCATGTTTTACGAATGGACCAATCTATTTAAATAGAAAAAAAAAACGTAAGAAAATTTTTATAGCAGTCAACAAAAACAAAAAGGAAACACACACGCACACATTCCAACAAAAGCTAACGATTACTATTAATTTTAATAAGTACAATAAAAATATCTAAAAAAAGAAATATGTATATTTTGTACCTCGACTTTATGAATTTAAGCGCGCTTCTAGGTTGGCAGTGGGATCTCATCTTTTTACAGTTAAAATTGTTAAATGTAATCCTAAGTTCTATGCTAACCGTTACTTCTTTTACTCTTCCGACCTTTTGCATTACAATCAACTTTGACCGCCAAAAATTTAAATAAACGCATTGTCAATCGTTATCTTTTATATTTTTAATTCCTGTTTTTTTTTTTTATTGTTCTCTCTCCTTAATAATGTTTCTCTTACTATCTTATTATTCCACTAGCGTATTAGTGGTTTTACTATCTTGCTTGAGGTGAAAAGATTAAAAATTCTTCACGGAAGAAAAGGAGACAAGGCAAAAGAAACAGAAAGATTCCGAGAATACCATGGACGGAATATGTGAGAAATGAGAAAGTTTTAAGGAAAATGGAAACAAAAATGACACTTATAATTCCAACCAGAAGAGGCAATTGAAAATTCTAGGTTATATAATGAGAAAAGTGGGCTTTGAGAATTTGATATTCACAAGATTTACTGAAGTCAAAATGGAAACACCGAGTAAGCTGTAAGGTCACTCACATCATACCAGCAGAAATAGCCCCGTGTTCCCAGGAATAAAAATATACACAGAAATAACACTAAAGATTTGTTAAATTTTAAATTAAAATCATAAGATTTATTTATTTATGTAAATGGCGTGTGTGTATTTTTGGTTACAAGGGTCCTTAGCTATAACTACAGAATGAACTCTGCCTAACACTATGTATACTACGCCTCTCAAGAGAGAGGAACGAATCAAGCCGAGCTTCTCGTCTTGACGGTCGAACTCTCTGCCTCTAAGCAGAGAGGAACCCGGACGAGGCTCCGCCGAAGGGCAGATTCTCGTTCGGGGAGGTTGACCAACCCGATTCCGTTTATACGGGTTCTAAGGGCATTATTTGGCCGAGCCTACGGGATCGGAAAGCCCACGTAAAACTCGGCCTTGTGCCACATACAACCCTCGTGGGGGGGGCAAGTAAATATCGAATCGAGTCGAGCCGATAGTAGTCACTCCAAACCAGACTGACAGTCATACTAACACCTTCCACATCCTGTATTATTATTTCGTATAATATACCTTCGTTATTTCTACTCTTGTGTTCGTGTTGTTCTTCCTTGGTCCTAACCTGGACCCTAACACATGTAATAAAAGGGAGAAGTCACTTCGTATTACAACAAGCAATGTCCTGAAGAAAGGAGCTGGACGTCTTGACTTTCCAACGGTCGTTAGCGAAGAGAGTAAATTTAGCGTCTTTTGGCGCAAAGTCCGTTTTCAGTTTAGGAAATGTTTCTGTTGCATTATGGGAGAACTTTTATTTTTATTTTTTATTTAATTTATTTTAAACAACGTTTTAATGTTATTTGTTTTATTTTATTTATGATATTCATTTTTTTTATTATTATTTTTTATTTTATTTTCATTAATTAATAATAATAATGTCCCTACAAAACTACCTAACGAGCTTGCGTAAATGGGATTGGGAAAGATAATAAAAAGACAAACGTTACCAAAAGCTACAAAAGACAGGAAGTTGTAGAGAGCCTTGATCACACATTTTCTGAAGGGATGCAGCACATAGAATAATTTTTTTTTAAATGAAAAACCTTTCCTTGCCTCAAGTCTCAATCAAAAGATCTGGTAAAGGATTATGTAAAACATCAAACCAGTAAAATTATTAATAATAATAATAATAGATAGTTATGAGAATATGGTACCTGCACTCACACACGAAGAAATCTAAGTTCATATGCTTACTGCGGAAACAATAACAGCGGTGCCTCCAACAAGGCTTAACTTGATAAGAACCTCAAAGCGAGATATTTTCGAGGTTCAACTAAACCTAGGAACTACAGCAATACCTCTCGATATCATCAGATTTTCTTAGTTATCCGCCCCAATGTTATACACAACGACGCTCTTGTCTGTCTCTGAAATGAATAACTCTTGTTCAGCGCTGGAGAAAATATATAATCAGTTGTGATGACTTTGTGGGAAAATAGTGTTTTAAAGAAGCTTAAAAATTGCTGTCACTTTCTGTTATAATTTCCGTGGAGATAAATTAGAGGCATTACTTTCGGAGTCATCTCTCGTATTTAATTCGTCAGAATAGAAAATTAATTAATTCGTGTCGCTTAATGTATTTTTTTTCCTTTCTTATATATCACATCAAGTTTTGACAGAAAATGAAATCAATATTCTATCGCTGTTTCCATGGCAAATGTTTAAATAAGATACATTCCTTAGTCCCGCCAGATCAAACCTTTACAACTAGGAAATGCCATGTCACGTACACAGGGTCGAATCATTCCATTCGCAATCCAGTGGTAAGAAGAAAATTCCACACAGATTCTTCCTGAGAAGAGACTTTGTGGGAAAAAAAACTCCCGAGAGGGTGCTTTTCTGATCCCTACGATCTTAAACTCTTCAATTCTAGAGTTAACCTTTATCTATCCTACGTATTCTCATAATCTGCACTTCATCTTACGCCTATACAACAACTTAATTTAGTAATCCTCTACATTGAGTTATTCTTGGGCCTTGTATTGGGTAAACATTTAATAAAAAAAACGGAAAACACATTTGGCACTTTATTTTTATGAGAAATATATTTGTTTCTTAGCCATGCTTACAATATTCTGCCCGATATTCTTCAAATGACGATTCTTATAAGCAGTTTCTAGAAATTGGTGAACTGGCATAAAAATAGGTGAATTCTACCAGGTTGAGTTAAAAGTTTTATTCAGATATTCACTGACGATTTTTTGGTAACTTATACTTTCATGTTATATCATTAATTTGATACAACTTGTTGTCCAATCATTGCTGAATTGTTTATTCTTTATTTATTATGACATATAATCATTAATTGTTTATTGTTTATTTTACAGCTTCGTCAATAAGCGGTGAATAATTACAATTCGAGCTGTTTTACGCTACCTGTAGGGTGCAAGTACAGCGAAAAAAAGAAATTAACGCCGTGGAACGTCCAGGAACTGTCAACGAATATCTGGTACAAAACTGGTTCAGACGTTTCAAGGAAGGTGACACCAGACACGAAGACAAAGCAAGGTCCAGGGACTGTCAAGAAACATCTATTACAAAACTGGTTCAGACGTTTCAAGGAGGTGACAACAGACTCGAAGACAAAGCAAGGTCCAGGAACTGTCAACGAACATCTGGTACAAAACTGGTTCAGACGTTTCAAAGAAGGTGACAACAGACTGGAAGATAGCCATGGTCCCGGAACTGCCAACGACCGTCTGGTACAAAACTGGGTCAGACATTTCAAGGAAGGTGAAACCAGACTGGAAGACAAACCAAGGTCCAGGAACTGTCAACGAACATCTGGTACAAAACTGGTTCAGACGTTTCAAGGAAGGTGACAACAGACTCGAATACAAACCAATGTCCAGGAACTGTCAACGAACATCTGGTACAAAACTGGTTCAGACGTTCCAAGGAAGGTGACACCAGACTCGAAGACAACACAAGCTCCAGGAACTGTCAACGAACGTCTGGTACAAAACCGGTTCAGACGTTTCAAGGAAGGTGGCACCAGACTCGAAGACAAACCAAGGTCCAGGAACTGTCAACGAATGTCTGGTACAAAACTGGTCCAGACGTTTCAAGGAAGGTAAAACCAAGGTCCAGGTCTGGAAGACAAACCTAGGTCCAGGTCTGGAAGAGAAACCAAGGTCCAGGAACTGTCAACCAACGTCTGGTACAAAACCGGTTCAGACGTTCCAAGGAAGGTGACAACTGACTCGAAGACAAACCAAGATCCAGAAACTGTCAACGAACGTCTGGTACAAAATTGGTTCAGACGTTTCAAGGAAGGTGACAACAGACTCGAAGTCAAACCAAGGTCCAGGAACTGCCAACGAACGTCTGGTACAAAACTGGTTCAGACGTTTCAAAGCAGGTGACATCAGATTCGAAGACAAACCAAGGTCCAGGAACTGTGAACGGACGTCTGGTACAAAACCGATTCAGACGTTTCAAGGGAGGTGACAACCGACTCGAATACAAACCAAGGTCCAGGAACTGCCAACGAACGTCTGGTACAAAACTGGGTCAGACATTTCAAGGAAGGTGAAACCAAGGTCCAGGTCTGGAAGACAAACCTAGGTCCAGGTCTGGAAGAGAAACCAAGGTCCAGGAACTGTCAACCAACGTCTGGTACAAAACCGGTTCAGACGTTCCAAGGAAGGTGACAACTGACTCGCAGACAAACCAAGATCCAGAAACTGTCAACGAACGTCTGGTACAAAATTGGTTCAGACGTTTCAAGGAAGGTGACAACAGACTCGAATACAAACCAATGTCCAGGAACTGTCAACGAACATCTGGTACAAAACTGGTTCAGACGTTCCAAGGAAGGTGACACCAGACTCGAAGACAACACAAGCTCCAGGAACTGTCAACGAACGTCTGGTACAAAACCGATTCAGACGTTTCAAGGGAGGTGACAACCGACTCGAATACAAACCAAGGTCCAGGAACTGCCAACGAACGTCTGGTACAAAACTGGGTCAGACATTTCAAGGAAGGTGAAACCAAGGTCCAGGTCTGGAAGACAAACCTAGGTCCAGGTCTGGAAGAGAAACCAAGGTCCAGGAACTGTCAACGAACGTCTGGTACAAAACCGGTTCAGACGTTCCAAGGAAGGTGACAACTGACTCGAAGACAAACCAAGATCCAGAAACTGTCAACGAACGTCTGGTACAAAATTGGTTCAGACGTTTCAAGGAAGGTGACAACAGACTCGAAGTCAAACCAAGGTCCAGGAACTGCCAACGAACGTCTGGTACAAAACTGGTTCAGACGTTTCAAGGAAGGTAACAGACTCGAAGACAAGCCAAGGTCCAGAAACTATCAACGAACGTCTGGTACAAAACTGGTTCAGACGTTTCAAGGGAGGTGACAACCGACTCGAAGACAAACCAAGGTGCAGGAGCTGCCAACGAACGTCTGGTACAAAACTGGGTCAGACATTTCAAGGAAGGTGAAACAAAGGTCCAGGTCTGGGAGACAAACCTAGGTCCAGGTCTGGAAGAGAAACCAAGGTCCAGGAACTGTCAACCAACGTCTGGTATAAAACCGGTTCAGACGTTCCAAGGAAGGTGACAACTGACTCGAAGACAAACCAAGATCCAGAAACTGTCAACGAACGTCTGGTACAAAATTGGTTCAGACGTTTCAAGGAAGGTGACAACAGACTCGAAGTCAAACCAAGGTCCAGGAACTGTCAACGAACGTCTGGTACAAAACTGGTTCAGACGTTTCAAGTAAGGTGACACTAGACTCGAAGACAAACCAAGGTCCAGGGACTGTCAACAAACGTCTGGTACAAAACCGGGTCAGACGTTTCAAGGAAGGTGACAACTGACTCGAAGACAAACCAAGGTCACGGAGACATTCTGTTTTGGAAGATGAGTTCTTGCTTGAAATGACTGAACAATCCATCACAAAAACTCGTACGTTGCCGACAGAAATTGTTCCATCACAAAGTACCGTCAATCGACACAATAAACTCTGCATTGTGAGCAAACGCTGTCGAGAAGTTCCTTATGAACTTACCAATGGCCAGGTTCAACGACGTGTGAAAAATTGCAAAGAAGTGCAGGCAATTCCACACTATAGCCGTTTTTGGCGTCGAACAGTAACTGGGGACGAAAATGGATCAATTTTCCTAATTCTAATAAGAAAAATCAGTGGCTTCGTTCCGACCAGGCATCAGAACCTGTTGTCAAACAAAGGCTGTTTGAACAGAATGTCATGTTGTGTGATTGGTTGAATTTCGACGGGTTGCTGCACTTTGAGCTTCTTCCAGATGGTTATGCTGTGAACGCTGACCTTTATGCTCAACAACTACATCGAGGATAGGATGTTTTGAAAGCCCGCCACCCGTCATTTTTCAATTGAAGATACGCATTCCTATAGCATGACAATGCTCCAGCACTCACAGCCAATGTAACCAAGCGCAAGTATTTCAGGGGCTTGAAGTGCTACGTCAACCTGCCTACAGTTCAGACCTTGCACCATCAGATATACCACCTTTTGTGAATCACGGCTCATTTTCTGCTCGGACGGAGGTTCAACAATGCGCATTAATATTCGGATCATAGCTTTTCTCTTTCTCTTTTTATTACTTTCCGTTTAGTATCTAAAACGATATCGGGATATCATTGTAGTTAAGAGACATTGTTTACATCCAAATGAAGACAGCCTTTTTGAATGCTAACTTTTAAAAATGAGGACATTTAATGGTTTGTAAGCTTGTCTTTTGATTCTAGTGTTCCCAACCTTTAGATCGCCTGTCGGTCTCATCCTCTTACTGACGACTATACACTCCATCTTCTTGTACTTTATGCTTAGTTCCGTCTTCACACTCTCCGTCGCTACCTTTTGTAGGAGATTTTGTAATTTCATTTCCGTGTCTGTTATCAGTACTGTGTCATCTGCATGACAGAGGGCGGTAAGTGCGACACTGAGATCCGTAGGCGTATTAGGACGGCCAAGGACGCATTCCAAAAGCTGAGCAGAGTATTACGAGACAGGAGGATATCTTTGGTAATAAAGAAAAGAATATTGAACTGTTACGTGATTTCTGTTCTTCTTTATGGCAGCGAATGTTGGACGATTTCCTCAAGGATGAAGAAGAGACTCGAGGCAACAGAGATGTGGTTCTACAAAAGGATGCTAAGGATATCATGGACGGAACGTGTGAGCAATGATGAGGACTTAGAGATGTTGCAAACAAGGAGGAGGCTTATACTGAATATCAGGAAGAAGCAGATGAAGTTTCTAGGACACATAATGAGGAAGGAGGGCCTGGAGAATCTGATACTCACGGGTCGAATAGAGGGAAAGCGATAAAAGGGAAAACATCGCGTAACATACCTGTCAGACTTGGGCAGGTGGATGACTGAACGTGGTCTGGGGGTGGAAGCAGAGGGAAGGAACTTGTTGAGAGCTGCAAGGGATAGAGGGAGATGGAGAGCCATGATCACCTACACCCTGAAAGGACATGGCACATAGAAAGAAAGAAGATTGTTTCGCTAGATCAATTTCGACTGTGAGTTCGATTCTTCCTGGGGTGTTCCAAATATACGACTTTGTGTCATATGTATTCTTTCTTTTCTATGTGCCGTGTCCTTTCTGGTCGTAAGCGATCATGGCTCTCCACCTTCTTCTATCCCTTGCAGCTCTCAACAAGTTCCTTCCCTCTGCCACCTCCCCCAGATCGCGTTCTGTCATCCACTTGCTTAAGGCTGCTTGGTATGGCATGCGTTATTTTTCCTTGTCTCTCTTTCCCTCTATTCGACCCGTGAGTATCAGATTCTCCTTCCTCAATATGTGTCCCAGGAGCTTCAGCTGCCTCTTCCTGATGTTAAGTATAAGTTTTGTAAATCACTAACTTTTCAGGATGGACGATAAAAAATTAGGGGAAGCAAAACTTGCAGCAATAAATGAAAAGACAAATTTCCCATAGAACAAAATGAGGAACAAGCCAAATACAGTTAGCTATTAATATATCCTTGTTTTTCCGTATATATTTTTATAAACAGATCGCATTAGGAATGGTTGTTTTTTTAGACAGGAGTTTATAAAAAAAATATGCTCGCCTCAATATATTTCTGAAATACGTGTATTTACATTTTCATGTCTCCGTTTTAGTTGCTGTGCGCAATAATGTTATTTTATTTACTTCGATCGAGTTCTGACGGCTGAGGAGCAATAATCGGTTAATTTATTCCGCTTATTTTTTGTCTCCCTTTTGTGTCTCCCATTTTTTGTCTCCCTTCTGTGTCTCCTATTTTTTGTCTCACTTTTGTGTCTCCCCTTTTTTGTCTCGCTTTGTGTCTCCCATTTTTTGTCTCCCTTTTGTGTCTCCCCTTTTTTGTCTCCCTTCTGTGTCTCCCATTTTTTGTCTCCCTTTTGTGTCTCCCATTTTTTGTCTCTCTTTTGTGTCTCCCATTTTTTGTCTCCCTTTTGTGTCTCCCATTTTTTGTCTCCCTTTTGTGTCTCCCATTTTTTGTCGCCTCTTTTTTGTCCCTCTTTTCATTTAAACTACTGTAGCTTTGTCTTTTCCTTTCCTTGACAAAAAAAGCCAGCTTTTATTGCTGTAATACTTCCTTGATGAGAAAATCTTTAAAGTGGACGATGATTTGAATCGCTTAAACGATCAATACATTGCGGACTCAACATTTGATGAGTGAGTAACAGATTTTCCAATCCCTCTTTCCTTATTATATGCCTCAGAAACGTCAACTGTTTCTTCGTGATGTTAAGTATAAGTTTCCTTTTTGTTTCCATTTTCTCTAAAACTTCATTGCTCACATGTTCGGTTCGTAAGAAAGTCTAAGGCCACACATTCTTCCTAAAAAAGCTTCTATTGCGGACTTTTAAAATATGCAATACCGAAGTACATTACATTCTTGCCACGCTTCCAGAATTTTGTGTATTTCGATGGATTAACAAGGCTAGAGAGAAAATTTTACAAACACTTTTGACATATAGTGCATTCCAACATTATATGCAAATCAATAAAAAGATAATCATACGATTAATGATCCTGGAGTCATTAAATTTCGTTATGATGGTAATAGCAATGTGAACTGGAGCAATGTCGTACCATTTTTCATTTGATTGGTTGTGCCTTTATCTTGACCTATGTCAGAAAGTTGGTCTTTACATCGATTTCCTAACGACCAAACCTCAGGCTAATTCATTATTTGGAAATGGCTGACAGAAATTGAAACGTTATTAGTATTAATATTTTATATAGTCTAATAGAATTGAGATTCTATAGTCTAATAAAATCTTAGACTTTGTAGTAGTCCGCATAAATAAGAAGCGGTCTTTTGACCGAAAATTGATGACTTCAAGATTATTAGTTTTATGACTATTACTCTTTTGTTGATTTGCATATAAAGTTGGAACGCATTGTATAGGTGCAGCATAAATACTTTCCAGATATGCATCTCAGAAATACTTCCCGCATAATGGTAAGATATTGGTGGAATAATGGATAGCGACTCGGATTGAGGTATCGGAGTTCGAATTCCAGTCGAATCCATTACATTCACTTACGTGCTAATACTCTTGGGAAAGGTATGAATCTTCTTCTCCGTCCCCGCTCTCCCCAAGATATGAGTAAACAGCAGGACAGACCGGGTTCAGTGGCAGCTGGTCTACTGCAGAAAGAAATGGCAACCTGCTGCAGGAAAAAAATCTGCCTCGTCAGTCATGTATCGAAAGATAGATAATCGTGTGTATCACGTATGGCACATAATTGACTGTTATGCGGGAGGTATTTCAGCCGCATCCTGTATAAATCTATTATTCACAGCCTTACATTTAGAAATACAGAAATATTCAAGTTTAAGGGAAAAATAGCATTTTATCAGCTAGAAGAGCGTGATTACATGATACAAAACACAAATTGCTGTTATGTTGGCTACTTTATAGCCGCCATACAGGTTGACCATCACTAATCCGGTATTATTGCGATCTTACTCAGAGCCAGAAAAGACAGCAAATTGTGGACCACCCATGTCCTGATGAACGATGCACAGATAAAAGAAGGTTGACGGATAAGTGAATATAATGGAGTACCTATTATTATGTTTTTTGTCGTAAACTACAAATGATCCAATGCTGTATAAATATCACAAGGCTAATCCATACACAAGGCTTACAGCTATATTATGTTGATATACCAAAGTTAAGCAAATTCAAGCTTGCTCAGTATCTAAATGGGTGACCGCTTTCGAATAGCAGTTGCCGTAAGCTTGGATGTGCGGGTGGTGTAATGGGTGACGGTTCCAAATTGTAAATCGAAAAGCCGAGTTCCAATTTCAGTCGAGTTTGTTATATTCACTTACGCGCAAATAACCTTTGGAAAAGGTAGGAATCCACCTTTCTTCCCATTTATGGCTGAAAAAGCAATATTTGTAACGCTAAAAATCATTATTATCTCAAAAAAATTTTTACTATCTAAAAATATTTATAATAACGTACAAAAGGTTGATAAGCCTAAAAAACGAATCAATCTATTAACAGACACGTTTTTTATTTTTTATGGAGGACTTATGGTGTTTGTGCTTTACATGAAGTACTTCTGTATTCGTTTGGAACCATGAGTGAATCTAAACGTCAGCTGGTTTTAATAAAAAAATTACAACAGACAAGTTTGTCAGTTTTGAAAGTGCTCTAATGCAAAGCTTCTTCTTCCTATGTGCCATGACCTTTCAAGACGTAGGCAATCATGACTCTCCACAATTTTCTGCCCATTGTAGAGCTTAACAAATTTTATCATCATCACTCCTAAAAGTTGTTCTACCAACCATTCCCTCATATCTCACTAGGTAGCTTGGGCGTGGTGTAATGGTTAGCAAGCTTCTCTTCCTAGGTCAGTTACTACTGAAAAGTGAGTTCGATCCTCACTGGGTGCCTCATACTTTCGGCCTTGTGCCACATCTAAGCTACGCTTGGAAAATCACTTTGGGCACCTCGGCGTGGTGTAATGGTTAGCAAGCTTGTCTTGCTAGGTCAGTTACTACTGAAAAGTGTGTTCGATCCTCACTGGATACCTCATGCTTTCGGCCTTGTGCCACATCTAAGCTACGCTTGGAAAACCACTTTGGGCCCCTCGGCGTGGTGTAATGGTTAGCAAGCTTGTCTTGCTACATCAGTTACTACTGAAAAGTGAGTTCGATCCTCTCTAGATGCCCCTTACTTTCGGCCTTGTGCCACATCTAAGCCGGGCTTAGAAAATCACTATCTCACTAGGTAGCTTTCGCGTTGCTTTCCTCTGTCCCATTCGCTTTCAGTCTGTCCTGTGAGTATCAAATTTTCCAAGCCTCCTTACCTGGTTAGGTGCCCCAGAAACTTCAACTGTCTCTTCCTAATGTTAAGTATAAGTTTTCTTTTTGTTTCCATTTTCTCCGTGTGGCAACTCGAGAAATATGAAATTATTCTGGTAGAGGTTACTGATTGAAACAAATGACTGATTGCTGGATTCTATGATATTATGACACTACAGGAGTCATTCTGTAGTATCTTGAGACCAGTTACGTTAGCTGATGACCTTATCCTGATACTGTAGCTAAAAACGAAATGTTCTTATTGTTTTATGCTGCGAATTCTGGAATTAGTCGGAATCCAAGAGAGATCACATATAGAGGGCGCGTACTCATGCGCGATGGTTAGTAAGTTCATTTCTCGGATCAGTTCTCTGAATCAGATCGATCTTCATCTGGTACATATTGTACTAAATTAAGTTTAATAAATAATTATCGAAAAAGTGCCTGTCGTAGCACGAGTGCTTACGAGCTCGCCTTGAGTTCTGTTTTTATTGGTTCTCCTACATTTGTGGCCTTGTACTAAACTTAAAGCCTTTTACTAACCAATGGAATCTTGACTATTATGTCTTCCATAGTTTACAGGAGAATCGGATACAATCACAGATTTTTAAGCAAATCAAAGAAGAAAAATACAGCGAGTGTTTTTTCCTGTTTTTAAAAATTATATTCTCGTTCGATTATTCATCGTCAAAGCTTCGAGTCGATCAAACTTTTTTAAATTTGTTAATGACAAGACAATAATAGAACCTATAATTTTTGTGATGTCTTAATGCTAATAAACCATTTTCTCTGTCCACCATTTTCTCTTTCTCGCACAAAAGAGACACTTCCATTGTCCATCTTTCATTTATTTCTTTGCCTCTTCCAAATTCATTATCTCTTTCAGTTCGTTCTTTCAGTATTTTTTATTTCGTTCTGTTCGCTTTCCTTCCATATTTTCTTTCTTTCTTCCAAATTCCTTGTCTCTTTTAATTCGATTTTTTTAATTTTTCATTCTTTTTGCTCTTCTTCAATATTCTTTCTTTCTTTCTTTCTTTCTTTCTTTCTTTCTTTCTTTAAAAAGCGTTCGCCTTCCTTCATTTTATCTTTTTTCCAGTCGTTTTCTAGTTTCTTTCTTTCTTTCTTTCTTTCTTTCAAATTCTTTATCATTTTCAGTTTGTTCTTTTTCTATTCTTCAATTTTTTGCTTTCCTTCAATATTATTTTCTTTCTTTCTTTCTTTCTTTCTTTTTTACAAAGCGTTCACCTTCCTTCATTTTATCTTTTTTGCCTTATTTTCCACTCGTTTTACGGTTTCTTTCTTTCTTTCTTTCTTTCTTTCTTTCTTTCTTTCTTTTATCTCTCCCTCTCTCGTTCTCTTTTCTCCCTTCAGTCTCAATCTTTCATTCATTTTTCCCCTTTCTATTCATTTAGACTTTCTTTCTTGACGCGTCGCAGTCTCTTTACACTTTCATTTTTCTATATATTTATTTAACAAATTATCACTTGCTAAATTTTGCTGTTTCGGGAGAAAAAGCGGAACGTGACTGTCGTGTTCGATAAATTCAAATGAGGCCATGTGGACTTCTCTAAAAATAGCAACCCTCTCGTTACCAGTAAATCATACAATGATCAATTCTTGATTATTTATAAGCATTTCTATTAATGTCCGTCAAAAGCCACTTATTTGCTGGGCAGACGTTATCTATTCGCCCACATATTGCCAATATGGACGGTTAATGAACCTGCCTGTGTGCGTATCTATTTATATCCGGGCATTTTTCATTTCAATGGACATGGTGCCAGATTTTACGATGTAAGTCATTTTTTTCACAATAAAAGTGATATTAAAACATTAATGTCCACCGTTCCATTTTGGGACCGTGTGTATTAATGGAACCTCATATAATCGATATAGACCATGTGACACCGATATCGGAAGGCACATAGAATAGCCTTCAAAAAATTAAAGAAAGTATTAAGAAACCGGAACATCTCATTAGAAACAAAGAAAACAGTGCTGAACAGACTGCTATGTAATATCAAACTTCCTGTATGGCAAGGCAATTTTCTCATAGATGAAGATAAGTCTCGAGGCAAAAGTGATGTTGTTTTACAGAAGGTTAATGAGAATGTTATGGCTGGATCATGTAAGAAACGAGAAAGTGTTAAGGAAAATAGAAAAAAAGGAAACTTATACATAAAATCCGAAAGAGGGAGTTGAAATTTCTAAGACACATTAGGAAAAAAGTAGGGCTGATGAATTTGACACATTAAAAATATATTGAAGGCAAGAGGGACTGATGAAATAAGCGAGTAAAAAACTTGAAAAAAAGCTTGTGTAAATGGATGGCAGAACAAGAAATGGGTGACATCATAAAAAGGCAAACATTGCTCAGAGGTACGAAGATAAGAAGTTGTGAATAATTCTGATTGCCAACTTTCTGAAAGGACATGGCACATAGAAGATGATAATACTATTTTTGTTTAGAAATTTATAATTATTACCGGATTTTTTCTTAAAAAAATTATAATTAATACTGTATTTTACGTTAGGCGTTAATAGGTTAACCAAAGAAAAGTGTACTGAACTGCTACGTGATATCTGTTGGACAGTCTCCTCAAAGATGAAGAAGAGTCTCGAGGCAACTGAGGTATAGGTTCCACAGAAGGATGCTAAGGATACCATAGACCGAACATATGAGCAATGATGAGGTTTTGGAGAGAAAGCAAACAAGGAAGAAGCTTATACTTAACACCAGGAAGGGGCAGCTAATAGGCCCTGATCTGGCATCACGCCTGCAGTTGCTCTCTCACAGACGCGCCGTCGCCTCTCTCTGTCTTTTTTACAAATACTTTCATGGTAATTGCTCCGTTGAGCTGCTTTCACTGGTTCCCAGACTTCATGAATTCAAGCGCCCTACGAGACTGGCATCCCGCTCTCACCCTTTCACTGTAGAAACTTTTAAATGTAGCCGTCTCTTCTACTCCAATAACTTCATAACTCGCACCTCTCGCCTGTGGAACACCCTTCCCTATTACTGTTTCCCTGAGAGCTATAATCTCCAACTATTCAAATGTAATGTCAATCGACATCTCCAGTTGCCTTGATCTATCCACTATCCTTTTCCTCGTCATTCCTCTATCACTTCTTTCTGCTCTCGCTCCAAATCTTCTACAACCCCCTGCATCCTAGTGGCTTCCCGCTTTGCTTGGTGCGTAATGCTTAAAAAAAAGACGTAATTAGAAGGGAGGGCTTGGAGAATCAGATACTCACAAGGCGGATAGAGGGAAAGAGAGACAAGAGAAAGCAACGCGTGACATACCTAGAATGGATGGCAGGACAGGGCCTGGGAGAAGTAGCAAAAGGACAAAACATATTGAGAACTACAAGGGAGAGGAGGAAGTGGATAGCCATGATCACCTACGTCCTGAAGGAACACGGCACATAGAAGAAAGAACCGATGTTGATAAGCTTTTCATGATATGTTTATATATATATATATATATATATATATATATATATATATATATATATTGTGTGAGGTGTAATACTGCGAATCTAACTTGCGAGGATGTATTAATCATCTCTCAGTTGTATGTTTGTCTTCGGGCAGAGCGCAGCTGAAAACATTATTGAGAGGTGCCAGGTCCCGGGGGAACAGCTACCTGGGGTAATACCTCCCTCATTGCACTAAATTTAGAGGATCGGCAGTAATATTGACCCCAACGCAACCGATGGTTACAGGAGCTAGGCTATATTTGGACCTGGCCCAGGAGCTCTTGCTCGGACTCCCCACAACTAACCTTGTGTCACATCCCTCAAGCGTGGGGCGGCAAGTAAATATTATATTGTGTGAAGTTATAGCTTCTGTCCGTATGAGGTTATGGCTTCTATCCGTATATATAATGATTAATAATTTGTTCTGGAGGCTGCCAGGTTTTATACAGGTAGATTATTATGATTACTTTTATACAGGTAAGTACTCTAAGTATTTTAATTGATTGACGATCACTTCAATCCTTTTGAACTGGTGTATAGGTTTCCTATTTAGGATTGGGTTTCCGGTTCTCCAGAGGCCTTAATAATAATGGCTGTCATGACCTTTTGGCTGGAGGCTAAGCTCTTCATTTTGTATCGGGTATCAGGTTGGTAGTTTTCTGGTGCTGCATCCCGACTGGTAGTAAGGAGCCCAGAATCTTTGGTAGCGAATAGAGATACTGCTCTGGCCATCAGTCGTATAATGTCGGAGTTCTTGCAGTACCAAATTGCGCATGGATAGGTATCATTGCAAGAATTTCGAGTGGGTAAACTCCTGTTAATTTTCTCAAGGACACGTGGCACAGTGGATAAGGACGTTGGTTAGATCCAGTGACAGGACCCAAAAAGAGTGAGTTCAATACCCGGTTAAGGCAGTGGAGAAACTTCAGAGGAAAATTAACAGGAGATAACTGATAACTGACATCTATTAAACATGGCACGTGGAACTAGAACAGTTTACCCCAGTGGTCGAAATAAAGGGTTAAGTTCGACATTTCAACCACCTGAAGAAGGCTAGAGCGTACAACGGCAGAAACGTTGTAATAAATATGGCGACAAAGATGGGGACAATAGTCCGAATAATGTAAATAATGTTGGTAATGTTGAACGGCAATGATTCTAGACTATTTCACATTAATGCGGGTGTCTCTCATCTATCATTGGACCAACGTTTTTTTTTATCTTCATCCAGAACCTTCGCGATGTCATCAATTGCCAACTATGTATTTATGCTGATGACCACTATTTACTCTTGTCTTAATAGTAAGTCATATAGACTTACCATGGAAAACGGACAGCTGCTCTCGAAAATTACTCCCAATCAATTGTTAACTGGGACAACAAATGGCTTGTAAATTTTAATGTATCCAAACCGAAACTGTTATCACAGAAAACCATTTTCCCTCCATCAGCATGGCTGATGATAACCTCCAAGAGAGCAACACATTGTGTTTTCTTTGTCTCACGTTTCATACATACGTGAAGTGGGGAGATTATATTTATTCAATTGCTAGGTCTGCTTCTAAGAAGATTGTGACGTGCTAGAAAATTTTTCACGTCGGAATCCATCTTGAAAATTTATAAGTCTACAATTCCTCTATGCAGAGAATAATGCTGCCATATCTAGTCTTCTATTCCGGCTATATATATCTAGATTCTCCTCAAAATCCAAAGACGGGCCTGTCATATTATCTATCCTGATCTGGCATCTCGACTTCAAGGACTTTTCCATCACTGTAACGTGGCTTCCTCGTGCCTTTTCTATAAATAGTTTCATAGCGATTATTCTGACGAATAGTACCTAGAGTTTACGAATTTGAGCTCACTACTAGATTGGCAGCTAGGTCTCATCATTTTAAAGTTGAAACTGCTAGATGTAACCATAAGGTCTCTGCTAAGAATTCTTCTCCTGCACTCCTCGCTTGTGGAACTCTTTTCCAGGTTCTTGCATTCCAGTCAACTTTGATCTTGTAAATTCAATGTCAATATTTATCTTCTGTCTTCTTAATTCCTGTTCTTTTATTGCTCTCTTTCCAGCTCACGGCCGCATCACGTTGAAATACTAGTTCACGTAAGATCACAGAAGTTAAACAACGTCGAGACTGGTCAGTACCTAGATGGGTAACCGCTTGGAAATACCGGGTGCTGTACGCTTGGATGTGCAGGTGGTGCAATAGATTATGGATGAAATTGTTAATCGGTGAGCTGAGTTCCAATTCCCGTTGGGTTCGTTATATTAGTAAGCCTTGTATTACTAAACAATTATTATCTCCCCGCTAAATTCTTACAATCTAAAGTTAGCTTCTGGCTTTAAATAACTTGCAAATACCGTAGAAAACGAACCAATCAACTAATATTCTCTCTCTTCTATGTAATAAATGCGAATGTCAGTGTGTCACTGTGTCAAGCTTTTTCTGTTAAAGGGACACAACTCTCTAACTTTCAATAGCTCATGTTACAGAAATTTTGGATTCCCACGTTTTCCTTTCTGCGATTATTTTCGGCGATTTTTACGTGAATTTTTGCGACGAATATCTTTGTTCGATAACAATTTTTATTACTTGGAAATAAATTTAGGAATAATGGAAATTAATTGCGAAATCCAGAGAAAGTCACTAATGAAATAAAAATAATTGTTTGTACGGAAAGTAAGGACCTACGTACATCAAATTGTCTTTATATTAAGTGGCGGCGTTCAAGGTAAGCTTAAATATTAATGCAATACTTAAATGCAGCGATCAATTTTAAGTTCTTCTGTAGTCTATTGATGCCTATCGCATACTGCAGCAGTATGACTATCGCAAACGGCAGCAGTATGCTTAGCATCCATCAACAGAGGACCAAATTGTAATCAAAAGATCCATGGCTGCAGCGAAGAAAAGAAAGTCCTAGGTAAATGAAAATCCAGATCAAACGGTAGCCAGGAGAGTTTCCAATGTTAAGAATATGCAATGACTTAAGGACTCTTAAACTCCTGAACAAGTCGAAGGCACAATCAAGAGCCCTCTGCAGGAACTAGCTTAAATGACGCCCGATAGGGAAACCTTTAAGATAGTTAATAATATTTTTCTTTTTCTAATATTCTTTCACATTCATCAACCTCTTGATTTTTAGTGACTTTATTATTATTGTTCGTTTGTTCGTAGAAGAACCGATTGAAGCTAATTACAACAACAGTAGAAAAGGACACAATATGTTAAGCCGAAAGAGTACCTCTAAATACTTGTTCAAATTTAGTTAACTGTGCTAAATAACAGAAACCTCAACATTTGAGACCTACCAATAACAGCAACAGATAAATGTATAACGCAAGTAACCTATAGAGAAAATTATGACATAGTCAAGCTGTTGACATTCCACAATAATTCAAAGTAAATGTTAAGAAGGAAAAAACCATTAATAATAGAAAGAGCGATAGCAGTGAACTTAAGAAATTTATTTTCTTGAAAACATAAGTTACATAAATTTCAACCAACAGTAGTTCGGTTAAATATTTCCACATAAGGAAACAGCTAATATTACGATTACCAATACCATTAGTAATATTGCCATTACCAATACACTTACCAATACTATTAGTAAAATAAAATGGCGATGGTTACATTTTCCCCAACAATCAATATATGTTAAGAAACTATATAAGTAATTGTTATGTAAATCTTTTGTCGTATTCGTTTAAGTAATCCTATCCGTTATATAATAAGACAGCATTAAAATAACTGGAAATGCATTTCTACAGTAAAATTACTTACAATGCATTTTTATAGTAAAATAATTTCAGTTGAATTCTAATGGGATTTGAGGTATGTGTTTCCTCATATATGTCGGTGAATTGAAACTGTTGTGTAGGAAACCTACCACCCCTCTTGAAGATGAACTTGTCTACAAACAAAGACGTTAAATAGTGGCATGTCAAAAGACAGAGAGTCGGAGAAGTTCTTGGCTGAGCTAGTTATAGACTACTCAGGCGATTTCTGTACCTACTTACCAACCGAATAAACCCCTTTTTATTGTTACGTGTTATTTGGCGTTTGTCTTTATTAACCCCAAATCAACATCGTAACAGTGGCGACGAGAGATTCGTTCATCACGCTGAGTGGAGAATCTTTCAACTCTAGGTGGACTATATAATTTTTTTTTCTTGCACTGAAAGAAAAAAAAAACAATATGTCGAACTTTGTTCTTCACGAAGAAATAGGATTTCAACTTGCCAAAAAGAAGTAAGACTTGTGCTTATTGTTGGATATATACGTGTTTTTCCCTTTTTTGACTGTTTTCGAAAAGTGTTTTGTGTAATCTATTACGCACAATGGAAGATTTGATTGCATTAACGAAAACTCTAGTGCAAAGTCAAATTCAGCAACAAGAGCAACAAAAATTGTTTCGGGAACAACTATTGGTTTTACAAGTTCAGCGAAATGATACAAAGGCTTTATATGAAGCAATTTTACTTAAGAATTCAGTAAATTCGTCATTCACGGCCGAAGGTATTGCTAATTCTATTACTGAGTTCAAATTTAACCCAGAGGAGGAAATAACATTTCCTGCGTATTTCAGAAGATTTGAAACAATATTTGAAAAAAAATGTGAAGGTTGGACTGATGAACAAAAAGTGAGTTTACTTTTACAAAAGTTGGGTACAGATGAAAATAATAAGTATACGAATTTTGTCCTTCCAAGAAAAACTAGTGACATTTCTTTCGAAGAAACTGTTAATACTTTATCTAGTATTTTTGGCGAGCGAGCGAGTTAGTTTGTTTCATACTCGTTTCTCGTGTTTGAATATGGTAAAGCGTGACGATGAGGATATTGTTACGTATGCTGGAAATGTTAACAGAATGTGTGAATGTTTTATGTTACATGATCTTTCAATTGATCGATTTAAATGTTTGATATTTGTTCAAGGCTTGACTTCTAGCAAAGATAAGGACATAAGGTCCCGAATATTGGCAAAACTCGAACAAAATTCCGAGATTACTTTGCAGAAGGTTACGGAAGAGTGTCAAAGAATTGAAAACAGAGTGGGCCTGCCCTGTTGTATATGTTAAGAAAAAGAATAATAAAATTAGGATGTGTGCCGATTTCTCTACGGGTCTAAATGATTGCTTAAAAGACCACACATATCCTTTGCCTTCACCAGAAGACATTTTTGCAAGTTTAAGTGGAGGAAAAATATTCTCTAAATTGGATTTATCGGATGCCTATCTCCAAGTGAAAGTGGACGAAGAATGTTCTAAATTGTTGTCTATCAATACACACAAGTGTTTATACAAATTTAACCGTATGCCTTTTGGTTTAAAAGTATCTCCTAGTATTTTTCAGCAAATTATGGACACTGCGCTGGCAGGGTTGGACTTCGCCATTGCATATCTTGATGATATTTTGATAAAAAGTAGAGATCGAAATGAACATTTGGAACATATTAATCAGGTTTTTGGAAAAATTGAAGAATATTTATTCAAACTTGCAGCTGAAAAATGTGAATTTTTTATGAATGAAATTAAGTTTTGGGGGAAGATAATAGACTCTGATGGAAGAAGACCAGATACGGCGAGGGCAGAAGCGATCAAAAGTATGCCATCTCCCAAAAATGTAGTAACGCTACAAGCGTTCTTAGGACTTGCTAACTATTATGGGATATATATTCCTAATTTGTGCAGCCTTACGGCTCCATTAAATAAATTGCTTAAAAAGGGAGCAAAGTGGGAATGGTCAGAAGTGTGTCAGAAGGCGTTTGACAAAATAAAGAATATTTTGACGTCGGAATTATCACTAACACATTATGACCCTAAACAGGAAATTATAGTGTCATCGGACGCAAGCAAGTACGGAATAGGTGCGGTAATTTTGCATAAATTCAGAGACGGCAATACGAAGCCAGTGGCACATGCATCAAGGACATTATTACCCACAGAAAAGTACTCTCAAATTGAGAAAGAAAGCTTAGCTATCATCTATGCTTGTAAAATATTCCATAAGTACATACATGGAAGGTGGTTTATATATATCACCCGCTGCTTTCAATCTATGGTTCGAAGAAGGGTATACCTACTCATACGGCAAATCGTTTGCAACGATGGGGAACCATTTTGTTGAATTACAATTTCAAAATGGAATTTTTATCATCGAAAAATTTAAGCCATGCTGATGGTTTATCTAGACTGATCCCAACGTCTTCGGAACCGCTAGAAGATACGGTGATAGCGTCGTTACAAGCAGAAAATGAATTGGTGGAAGTAATGCATAACACAGTAAAGGAATTACCGGTGACATTAGATGAAATAAAAATAAAATCAGAAAATGACATTTTTATTAAAAAAATGAAAGAAGTTACTTCAGGAAAGTATAAAACTTCTTCACCAGCATATTCAATATATGATGAAGTGCTGTTATATGCTGGAAGGGTTGTGATACCGGTTGTACTACAAAAGCGGATTTTGAAGGAATTTCATCAGGGGCATCCTGGTATTGGACGTATGAAAGCCCTGATGAGGAGTTACGTTTATTGGCCAAATATGGACAAAGACATTGAACAGGTAGTGAAAACTTGTAGAGGGTGTCAAATGGCAGCGAAAGCACCGCCAGTAAAATACACACCATGGCCAAAACAGATGTTCCATGGACCAGACTCCACATAGATTATGCTGGACCCATGAATGGTAATTTTACTTGATAGTTGTGGATAGCTATTCCAAGTGGCCTGAAATTTTTTAAGTGCAAAAGACCAACTGCTTCTGTAACAAAAGATTTTCTTACGGAACTGTTTGGAGTACCAGAAAAAATTGTCGCAGACAATGGAACTCAATTCAAAGGAAGTGAATTTAAGA
This sequence comes from Acanthosepion pharaonis, assembly GCA_903632075.3. Classification (NCBI taxonomy): domain Eukaryota; kingdom Metazoa; phylum Mollusca; class Cephalopoda; order Sepiida; family Sepiidae; genus Acanthosepion; species Acanthosepion pharaonis. The sequence continues at coordinate 421,086 of CAHIKZ030005100.1, read as the reverse complement.
CGTTTTGTAAGACTCTGGGAATTGACCACATCACGACTTCACCGTACCATCCTAGGTCAAATGGACAGGCTGAACGGTTTGTTGATACGTTCAAGACAGCCCTTAAAAAAAACAAATGGTACTAATACAGATGATGGTAATATACAGCAGTTTTTAAGTATATACAAAATAACACCAAATCCAAACGCAATATCAGGGATGTCTACAGCTGAGCTGATATTTGCTAGAAAAATTAGATCTGTGTTCAATAAGCTGCTGCCGGAAAGAAAAAAGAGTTACCAGAATAAAACGCATCAGGAAAATATGAAATATTTCAGGCCGGGAGTTAGTTTTTTTAAAAAAATTACAAAAATGGGAAGGAATTTTGGCAAGATGGAATGTTAACTCAAAGAATTGGTAAAATGCTGTACATGATAAGAAGTAAAAATGGACGCACAAAAAAGACATTTGAACCAATTAAGGAAAAGAATCATCGAAGAAATAAGTAAAGAAAATGAAGAACCAATGGAGGTATTATATGATTTATTTGATACATCAACTCCACCATTGCCTGAAACAGTTGTCCAAAGGAAAAGAAAAAGAACTAGGGTGGAACGTTTAAGTCCAGATCCCAAAAGGAAAAGATATTAATTCCTCCGGAATTAATCTCAAGGGGGAGGTGTTGTGTAGGAAACCTACCACCCCTCTTGAAGATGAACTTGTCTACAAACAAAGACGTTAAATAGTGGCATGTCAAACGACAGTGTCGGAGAAGTTCTTGAGCTGACTTCGAAACTCTCTGCGTTGGCAGAGACCCGTTAAAAGGTTTCGTCCGGGAGGTAGATAGGCCTGAACCCGTCTAATCGGCTTCAAACGAGCCTACGGGCTCGGAGAAACCCACAATAAAACCGGCCTTGTGCCATTTCGTTTCCGCCGAGAAGTTCTTGGCCGAGTTAGTTATAGACTACTCAGGCGATTTCTGTACCTACTTACCAACCGAATAAACCCCTTTTTATTGTTACGTGTTATTTGGCGTTTGTCTTTATTAACCCCAAATCAACATCATAACAGAAACTCTTGAATTATTTGTTTAATAAATTATAACCATTTCCCTAACCAGACAGTTTAAAAAAAAAATAACTGGCAATGCATTCCTCCAGTAAAATTCCTTACAGTGCATTTTATAGTGAGCTTATTTTACCGGAATTTCTATATATGTTTAGAGTATTTGTATTTGTCACTATTTGTTTTAGTCATTAAAGGGAATTTATTTTTTCTTGTGTTGGTTTAATAAATCCTACTCGTAATATCAGAGATTGCATAATCAGAGAGAATTAAAACACCGAGCAATGCATCTGTAGTAAATTTATTCACGTTGCATTCCTATAGTAATTTCAACTGGTTTCTATTTGCACTCACTGACCACTTAAGTACACGTGAACAAATTATATTTTATGCAAATTTCTAATCAGGCTGCAATTTAACGGATATAGTCATTTAAAAATAGTCATTACGATCCTCTATCTTTGATTTCCAGCCAAATGAAAATTAGATAGGGAGCTGGAGTCATTACCTGGCGTCTGAGGCGTCCTCCAAAAGGTCGAAGCTTGGGCTTTTGGCAAAACTATAGAAAAATTGTTCAAGCCCTCTCAGCACTTCTTGACAAAATTTTCTACGGTATTACCGCTAAACCCGTTTTAAACTGACTTTGTGTCACATTCGGTTGCGACTTGGAGGGTGCAGAAAAATACACCTGCTGACTTTGATTTCCAGACATTTCGACTATTAAATTGAAAAAAAAAAAAATAGAAAAAAAAGAGGGGTGTTGATGGGACTTAAACAATTTTGTTTTTAGAGCTTTGCAGAAAGCCTATATTAATCTTTCAACCTTGTGTGACAGTCTTTTGTGACGTGGGCGCATGGAAAATACCTTCATTTAATGTATTGGCATTGGACAGAAAGGTATTTTAAGTGACTTTGATCGCGTCATGGTGGTTGGTGCTAGACAAGACAGTATCACTATTTTAAAAAAACTGCTGATATACTAGGATTTTCATGCAAAACCGTCTTTCGATTCTATAGTTGGAAAAAAGAAAATTCCATTGAGCGGCATTTCTGTGGGCGGAACTATTTTTCTTCCCCCAGGTATGGGTTAAATAAGAGGAAAAACTGGGATTTCTGGCTTTGGATAGCAATCAGTTTAGAAGAAGAAGAATTCTCAATTCAAAACTTGTCGGTATGTTTCTGAGTCGATGGAAGCTCTTCAGACTTGTTTGGTAGTATATCTAGAGATGGTAACTTAATAAGCAGCCTAGGCCAGGGATATGTCGCTCCTAAAAAAATAAAACAATGATTGAGATTCCTAAGTCACGGGAAGCGCAGTCTGCCGCAGCGAGGATAGGGTCTGGAGGATAAAGTCGGAGGAGAATGGCAACAGTACCTAAAATAACAGGAGGATGCAGATGAGCCTCTCTGAACGCACAACACGTTGAACCCCGAAGTAGAAGCGCTTTAGCAGTAGGCGATCAAGCTTAATGCCGCTCCTGTCAGATAAGAACAAGGATCTGAGGCAACAATTCACTAAGGATGCCACAAATTGAAAACTAGAAGAATAAAATACCTTCCCTGGTCTGATGAGTCTCAAATTCTGCTGCGACATTCGGATGATCGGGTCAGAATTTTGCGTAAACAACTTGAAGGTATTAATTAATTCTGTCTTGTATAATCGATTCTGGCTTCTGGTGGTTTAATAGTATAGAGGATCTTTCTTGGTATACATTAGGACCCTTAGTATTAGTAAAATAAAAAAAAAATCCGGTGCCTACTTAGTCTTTGTGGATGACTACGTAAGTCAATTTATGACCATAGTGCACCCACCCACATGTCCAGAAAGTGCCTCACTCAACCCTCACATATCATCCAGTTTAAAGAACTCGCCAACGGCAAGATGCTACGCGGAGGTCTAAAATAACGCTTCAAGGATCAGTTGCAAACATTGCTGACACAGCCCAACATCGACCTTGAGACCGAGGAAATTGTTGCTGCAAATAGGGCCATCCAGGGTGGGGTGATCGAAACTTTCGTGTCCAACCGTCAACGTGAAGAGGATCTGCCTGCAATGTGCTGTCAAGAGTGCCTGACTCGACCAACCGCGTTCACTACCTACACTCTGTGACTCCTGCTCACGACTCTTCAGGAGTATGCTGGGCCATCGCAACCATCCCGGCAAGAGAGGGAGAAAAAGGGAATAAGAAAGGAGGATGACGATCCCGATGCTCGGATACAAGCGGGTGTCGACGACTTGTAAGTCCCCTCCAACAGAAATCAAAATTAGTGGAATATTGGTTCATGAAACCCAACACTAAATTTTATGTGTTAAAGTGTTGGCCACGGTCACTGGATTTCAATCTCAGATAGCACGTTTGGAATGTAGTGGAAAGAGAGATTCGAATCCTGGATGTTCAGCCAATGAATCTAGAAGAATTGCGGCACGCCATAAAAAGAGTATGCGCTCAGAGAGTTTCCAGAACATTGTCAAACCCATGTCAAGAAGAATTGAAGAGGTTTTAAAGAGGGTCTAACTAGGTTTTTAGAAGAGTATACCTTATTAAGTGACTGATCGTTGTGTGTACGCTTTTAGTATTTATTGTGTCCCTACGACCATATCACGTTGAAACACCGGTTCTCATATGATCACCGAAGTGACCGTTTCGGAATACCAGGTAAGCTTGCTTGTGTGGGTAGTGTCATGGATAACAGCTCGGAATTGGTAGTCGAAGAGCCGAGTCCCAAATACCAGTCCGGTTCGTTATATTCGCTTGCGCGCAAATTGTCCTTGGGAAAGGTATGAATCCACGTCTTCTCCCTCAGTTATGGGTTAATTAGTAGAACTAATTAGTATATTAATTATATACTAATTACGTATTAGTACATAAATCATTATTATCTCAGAAAATAATTCTTACAATATCAAAATATTTTCTGGCTTTAAATAACCCGCAAAATAAGCCGTAAATAACAAATCAGTCAAATCCAATATATATAATTATTTAATGATTACGTATACTTATAATGAATGAAAAAAATCCCAACTGTGACATTACAGTTTATATTTATAATTCAGATTTAACGTTTGAGGAAATATGCACTTCAGTTTCAAAGGAAGCAAGGATTATTTCCATTATCTTCATTTTCCTTACCATATTCAAAACGTTTCGGCCGTTATACGCACCGGCCTTCTTCAGTTGATTTGAATTTCGAACCGAACTCTTTATTTCTAGTTCCACGTGCCATGTCTCTTCCGGATGTCTCAGTTATTTAACTCAACTCTCCAAGATTTTTGGTTCACCATGGCTGTAGCCTGGCATTGAACTCACAACTCTTTGGGTCTAGTCTTTATCCACTGGGTGGCCCAGTGTGGAAACGGTGGAAAATAGATGATTGGAGAGATATTATTTTTTCTAATATTATGATCAAGTAACCCGAACTTTCGTGCATCAAACTGTATGACCTTTAAAACATCTTTTTATATTTATGAGATTTAAACGTGGGATTTCAGCACTCTGACACCAAATAAACCATTTCAATCTATTTCGATTGCTCGCTTAACAATACTACCTAATTTTTCTTCGTTTTTTTTTTAAACGAATATTATATTCGTTTAAAAAAAAGAAAAAAGAAAAATGAAGAGAGATGGAAAAAATGTAATATTTCTTTCTTTCATAGTAATTTATCTTTTGCCCTCGTGATGCCCTCAGGTCGACTTTTCAGTATTCAACGACGGTTTTCGTTTAAAACGTCAATATCATTTGCCGCATAAAACTATTTGTAAGAATAATTTCCCGGGGGTTACTTGCTAAGATAAGGTCAATCAATGATTGAATGGGATCAATATCCTCCAGAACAATATCCAGTGAAAAAAAAGAACTTGGATTTACCGAATGCATTTTAATTTAAAGAATCCCCTAGGGTCATGACGTGAGAATATGCCTTAAATCACGTTTGATGATTGATTTTTTTTTATTCCCTGTCAAAGAAAATCCACAGAAGAAAGAAGAATTTGAAATGCCAAGCAATCACCAATACCATTATTGGAATATTCACTTGGACATCATTTTCTCTTTAAAGAAATGTTACTAGTTAAAGAAACGAGAAGACAATATTTTGACAATGTAACGATGACCAATGAAACAAAGGTGTTTTCATCCGACTATCAACTTACGACATACATTTTTATGATGCGGTCATAAAACATATCCTGGTCGTAAAATTTGTATTATCATTTTGTATCTTCTTATAACAATTTCTCCCTGTAGCGAATCTATGTGACGTGAGATACTTATATATATATATATATATATATATATATATATATATATATATATATATATATATATAGTTTCAAGGTGTGCTATATTTATGGGATAAAGTGGTGAATATCAGACAGAGATAGAGCGTTTGTAAATATAAATATAAAATGAACATTGAAAACGTACACAGACAGGTTGTTTCATGCTAAACGCAATCGTTAGGCCGCTAATATTCGCGGTCTGACGATTGTTTCTAGCCTCTGAGTGGTGAATTCAATATATATATATATATATATATATATATATATATATATATATATATATATATATATATATATTTGAATAAAAGACCACGTTAAGATTCCATGTAATAAGTTATTTCACCATAACCCCTTTAACAGGGTTCTGGATCATCAGACTTTACTTCCAAAAGCTGAAATGAAAAATGAAAAGAAATTCACACGTTTTTTACGGACCTCATCAAGTATACGTAAAGTTAACGAAGTGAGAAAGTGAGGTGGGAGAGAGGATATGAGTGTCATATGTATCATTTTAGTTTCCTATTTTAACCCCAGTGTGTCGGCTAGATGTTGCTCAAATTTAACGCGTCTCGTCTCTAGATATAGGTGGCTAAGGGGTGAATGATAAGAACGACATTAAAGGAAGAAGTTACAACAACCCCAATAAATTACACGACAGGTTTCATTCAAATTCTTAGACGCTGTCGGTTCGCGTTACTTTAACGTGCATATTTGGGAGGTTAAGGTTTGATAAATATCTAAATGTTAAAACAATCTACGAAGAAATTAATTTGAAATTCGGTGGAGTTTTGGGTATTTTCTATGAAACAGTCGATTGGAAAAATCCATAGGCAGCTATTTATTTTATGTAAATTCTTTTCATAACGTCCGATAAGCTTAATAACATTATCATTAAACAAAGAAAGAAAATCACAATATTGATATATATTTTTTTTAATCCAATCTAAGCTTTCGGCTTACATAAGCCATTATCAAAGATGACAATTACTGTACAATTTATTAAGCAATACACGGACAAGTATGTGATGATAGTCTGTTTCTGTTTACATGGATGATTTCCAAGCAACTATAAACACGTGCATATAAGACGCTGGAAGCGAAAATCGCATCGCAGCTCATGACGTCACACATGACCACGCGAGAGTGAATTTGAGAAGTATTAAGTATGGGAAGCCATGATATAAACCAATGGCTTCTGTTACCAATTATAGACATTTAAGAATATTAGTGTAGATTTCATAGTTTATTTTGTTTAGGTTAGGTTTCAACTGTTTTATGTATATAACTTCAAGAATTTTTAGTTTTTGTTTATTGTTTTCATGTTTAAGTATAGTTATGTTTTCGACAAGAATTTTACGGAATTGTGTATGCGGCCAAGGCATGCTGTTTTAAATGCCTAAAAATGTTTTCATTCAAATGTAGTGTCAAGCGTCGTGAAAGCGAGTTTGTGGTGTGACCAACATAAATATTATTCAATTCGTTGGAGATACAATTTCCCAAAGGGCACTTGAATTTGTAAACTACGTTGTTTTTTTTTTGCAAATCACTAACCGGGGGAGAAGAATCATTGCGAATAATTAAGTTGGATATACTAGATTTAGTGTAGTATATGATTAACTAAATCTAGTATATCCAACTGTCGAAATTGCTCGTTATAAATATAAATTCTGTGCCATCAGTTTCTTCTCCTACATTTATCGTTTGTTAAACTATCTTACAGTTGCTGGTTCCCCGTCAACTATGATCTTTAAACATTTAAATGCAATGTCAATCGTCATCTGTCTTTATAAAACTTTTTTTCGTCTTCTATATTTCTTTCACTGTCATTAATCTCTTGCATCCAAGGGGGTTAATTGCCTTGCTTGGGTTGAAATGGCTAAAAAAAAACACACTTTATCAAATGCATTATAAGAAAATGCCGGAGACCACATTTCTCGGATGAGCAGGCCAGTAGACATAATTCACTGTTTTATAAACGGGGCGTTTAATCAAAAATGGGTATCCACTGAGATAACGGTTCGAGTAATAAGAAACACACACACACACATACACACACAATGATGAGCTGTGAAATAGCGAAACAGTTTGTCTGTAGATGACAAAATATATACATGTTCCTGAAAAAAAATTATTTCGGTTGAGCTCTCGGGGAGAAAAGTGAATATGTAAACAGTGACTATTACTGCTGCTGATGCAAGACTCTTCGTTAAGACTCTTCGAGTTCTCCAGTCACTGTCATGTTTATCTAAAAATAAATATATCTAAATTCTCTTTCATCCCTGCTGATGTCTGATGAAAAATTATTGAGACTGTAGCTATGGTAAACGGAGCTAAAGTAACTATAGTGAAGCCGCTTGGCACAGATTGACCTTGAATTTTGTCATGCATACCCACTGTTATAATTATCTTGTCCTCATTTGTTATTTATAACAGTGCTTGGAAGGAAAGTGTGAAGCGTGTGGTCGTCGCACCCCACTACAGAGGTTTCATCAGTGACCATGGCTTGTGCAGAAGTTTCTGGCCAAGGACAACATTCTCCAGGTCCGATAACAATCATATTCCGCAGGTTGCGACATTTTCCTCTTTAAAAATCAAATCTCACTTGAAAGGAATAAGATTTCAAGAGGTAATCCAAGAGAATGCAACAAGTCTTGCTATCCTCCCAAAAAAGGAGTTCCAGCAATGTTTCCATCAATGGAAACGACACTGGATAAGGTAAATGGCTTCAGAAGCTGACTACTTCGAAGGAGATTAAATGCCGAATTGATATGTGTTGTAGTTTTCTTTCAACAGCTCCGATACTTTTGATCAGATCACATAAAATTATTGATAGAAATACTTACGTATGGATGCATAAAGGTATTCACAGATATATCGATCACTGATATTTTATATTTGGTCCCTTTAGAAGCTTCCTTTGCAAACTGTATTTTTCATATGGCAGTGACGAAGTGCATTTTTCAATTTCCTTTCGCACTACTGAATATCATGCCCATTTCTAGGTCCGACCCACTTCCCATCCCCGTCCTCCGTAAAAACCTGTGGGTCTCCAGTTGGTCGCGCGGTCGATATCTACAAGTAAAATGTCATAAAATGAAACGCTTTCTTCACTCGGCTCGATTTTTATGTTTCCCATTAAAACGGATGAGGGCGAGATTCGGCATCTTTCAAGTTGACGGCCTGCGACGCCATTCAACTGCACAAGGGAAATTCGGAGATATGAATATGATAACTCATCTCTGAAAATAACGGAATGTTTCGTTAGAAATGGCAGCGGCCTTTATAAATATTAACACGCAAGCACACACACACACACACACACACACACACACATATATATGTATATAAATAAAAAGAAAGAACAGTAAGATATATAATCAGGTGTTCTTATAGATATTTTTATTTTTACAAAAATAGTGCTCAATGTAAATTTACAGAGCATTAATATTATAAATTAATTGATTTAAAATATGTGTTTTTCATAAAGTTCTAACCATGTTTCAAAAATGGAAAAAAAGCCCTGAATTTAATTAAAAATTAAATTCGGGGCTTTTAGCTTCCATTTTGAAACATGTTTAGAACTGTGTAGCGAAAAAAATATTTTAAATCAATTAATTTATAATATTAAATATATATATATATATATATATATATATATATGTGTGTGTGTGTGTGTGTGTATGTGTATGTGTGTGTGTGTGTATTTGGGCAGCAATCATTCTTTTATACAAGTTTATCTCGTCAAATACATTTCTAGAAAATATCTCGTCACTGGCATGCCACTATATTTGACGGTGAAGAGATTGAATACATGCACAATTGGGCAAGTCACAGAGTAACAGCCAAAAACTGCTGCTATCATAGTGGACCTGGTGAATATTGTCCTTCGCCAAAAACTGCAGTAAAAGCGATTCTCACTGATGGGAAATCTCTGTGGTGCGACGAGACGATCACACTCTACACACTTTCTTTCCAAGCACTGGTATAAACAACGGAAGTAAACCAGAATGTTATAACTTAGAGTGCATGCCTGCCAGTGTTCAAGGTCTGTCTTTGCCAAGCGGCTTCACTTTGCATATTTTAGCTCCGTTACCATTACAACAGCCCCAATACATTTTTATTAGACATGGTATATATATATATATATATATATATATATATATATATATATATATTTAAGGTGTGCTATATTTATAGGCTAAAGTGCTCAATATCAGATATAGAGCGTATGTAAATATATAAGTGGACATTGAAGTCAACACCCAGAGGCGACAGTTATATACCGACGACATCTCTACCTCCCCGAGCGTTTACATCAGCGTTGTTTTCGCAATATCTCAAAAGCACATTCGTATGACTTCATCACTAACGCTGGGATTCTAAAATATGTCAGAGACATAAGTGTTGAATCAATGCCAGAAAACTACAATGGTGGCTGGAATGAAAGCAAATCCTCTTTCGAAGACATTACTTTTCGAGAAAGTAGAGCCACAATGAAGAGACGCAAGAACATTTTGAGTCTTTGCCTATCTGTCAATATCTCCGGCACGAAAACAAAGAGTAGAACAAAAATGGTAAGCGTTGTAAGATTGTACCTTCTGTCGGCTAACGGACCGTTTCCTACAGTCGATATGATAAACTATGTCTCTCCTAAAATAGTGTTACTCGTCCAAATAATTCGGAGAATAAAGATTTCAGATAACATTTGTAAGGGCGTAAAACATGTTTCCAGAAAAAAGATACATTTGTATTATGATTATGCAATGATTTTTCGGACAAGCATTTATATATTTGTTGTTTTTATCATAACAATTCGGCTGGTCTGCTTTCCAGCTTTCTTTACGACGATTTTAATAGAATATAAAGCTCTTAGTGTAAATTGCTGCAGTGACTTATTAATGAACATAGTATCAGCAGCCATGAGATAAAAAACAGACAAAGTCTTAATTAACTCTCTCTTCCAGTTTTCCTCTTTTCGGAGTGTGTGCCATTTCACACTGAAGCAAAAAGAGCTGTGAACGCTTCGCACACAAACACACATCTACACAGGTAATTCATATTCAAATACATTCGTTAACAATTTCCGTTGTCTATTGTTATACCAGAACATTACCTAGTCTATTGTAATAGACTCTCCCACGGATAATAAGTAGTAGTAGCAGTGGCCAGTTGAGCTCAGTGGAGTGGAGTGAGTCAGTCGATGTCGGACATTAAAGTATCAACCATCACAACTAGATTGCTGCGTCATTAACTCTTATTTCAAGTTCCTAACGTTTTGTACGTCGGACCCTTTTAGGACTGACTTAGCGAAATACATGCCTCCACTGTGAAAACTACTCTACAACATCTTTGCAATTTACTTTGATGAAAAGAAACTCTTAAACTTGTTACAAATTCATAACGGTCGTCTTCGAGTATAGAATCCAGAGGTTGGCAGGGAATATTTCGGAGAGAGTAGGAAAGCGTAGTGAAGGTTCGCAGTGAATATCGCAGCAAAGTAGCAGAGCGTAGTTCTTCCTTCTGTCCTGTTCGCCAGACAAGTTGGCTCTGGTCATTCCGGTAGGGTAAACAAAAATGGCCGCCTTTATACACGACGGATACAATGTTCTGCGGCTTCTGATTGGTTAATCTTCTATGGGTAGACTATAAAGGGAATTAAGTCATTTTGACTCGCTCACTAGTCACACACATATATATATATATACAAAAAACTGTAACAAAACTTTCCTTTGTTGTTTTGTTAAACAAATGTTATTTTGCATTGCAAATCAATCGATTTGTTACCTTTTTCACCATGATTATTTCAAGCATTGTAAAATATTCTTCTAAGAAACGTCATACATTAATTATAGAAGTAGCCGACACACTAGGTATTTACTCTGTCTCTCCACTAAGACGAGTTGTGAAACAAGGTCTTTTGTTAAGGCGAGCACCCGAGCGCGTACACCCGGGCCAGGAACAAAAATTGCCCGCAGCCCCTGCAACCGTCGGTTGCGCTGGCCTAGGTGCGAGCACCGATCCCTCCCTCTGGTTCAATGAGAAGGCGCGGCCTCGGTCAGTCCAGGGCGGGGCACCCCTCAGTATAATTTTTCTCAGTTGCGACTCTGTTCTTTGACGGAATCGCCCCTGAACGCACTCTGCCTAAAGACAGAGACGCAACTGAGAGATGATAAATGAATGTGTTACAAACTCCTCCAAGGCGGGATTTACACAGTAAGTGATTTTCCAAGCGTAGCTTAGATGTGGCACAAAGCCAAAATGTATGGGGCACCCAGTAAGGATCGAAATCACTACTCAGTCGTAACTGTTCTAGCGAGACAAGCTTGCTAACCATTACACCGCCTCGAGATGCCCAAATAACCGACACACTAAATTACATTCCCCAGTGCTATTCTCTTGCTGAAAAAAATCTTGGCTTAAACAGTATATGAAGACATCCTGGATTAATTACATTTTCATTTACTGGTAAATGTGAATAAAAGTAGCCAATCAGTAAAAAAACAACATGCTGGCTTTTACCCAATAAGAATCTTCGGAAAAGAAAAAAAGAACTAAAACAAATCAAATAAAAATTTCTTACACAATCGACATACAAATATAACAATATGTGAACGCTTGTCTTTAATCGAACGCAACGTTTTGCTCTAATTAAGGAAGAGGCGAGAAAACAATTTCAGAACAATAAACACATTTATCAAATAGCCACAGTGAATCGTACAAATGAGATATAAAATAATGCATTACACTTAGGCGCATTCATTCAGTTTCTCACTCAGAAAGTCGGGGAGTCTTTTGATTGCTAACTGCGACAACTGTATTTAATTCACAACGGTGTTTGGATCTGTTTCCTCGTTTGAAAGTGCTGACTCATTCAATAAGAATTGTGGGGACATAACCTGGCAGCTTCCTGTTTGGATATTTCGAAATAAAGAATTTTATTGAAACAAGATACTGAATATTGGACATTGTTTTTGTTGTAGCCTAGGGAAGGTTACTGAGTAGAATAATCACACGAAGTTTGGTAATGAACGATAATTCTTAAGACAAGAACAATACATATAAGATTCGCCAGCGGCGCGTAGAAGTAGTCAATTGCTAGAAGTGAGTCAAGTGAATTCCACAATGAATCTCCAACCGCAGGATATCTACCAACCAAACCACGTGGTCAGATATGACACAAGGCCGAATTTAATGTGGGATATTCGAGCCCGTAGGCTCAGTCAAAAATTCCCCGTTGACCCCGTATAAAACGGGGTTAGGTAGCTGTTTCCAGAGACGAGATTGTGCCCTTCAACATAGCCTCGTTTGGGTATCCTCTCTGCCCGGAAGCAGAGAGCTTGACCAGCAGAGCTGGAGACCAATCTCCAACTGCAGGATGTGACGTGGCACAAGGCCGAATTTAATGTGTGGTATCCGAGCCCTTAGGCTCGGCCCAAAATTCCCCGTATCCCCGTTTAATTTCGAAATAAATCCAACTATATAGATGCACAGAAACATATATCTGATTAGCGTACTATAATGTATGGTTGAATAAATTCTTTAACATTCATTAGTCTTTCATTCATTGATTGTCTACTGATTTGTACAACAGGATTATCTGGACAAGCTTTTTCTTTATTGACAAAAAATCTCCCTATCGTCGCTATCAGCATTGCTTTCAGTTGATATATATTTGATATCCATTCTTTTGATAATCTCTCTCCATCAAAATTTGTCCGGAGAATGCAGTTGCATCAGTTTCGCTTGAGTTCGCAATTTGTTATCAATCAATTTTCCTCTTTTTTTTGCAGGGTTGAGAAACAACGTAACATTTTCTATGTGGAGATGCTATGTTTCACAACGATCATTTCTCTTTTCCACAACTAAAAGTTTTTTAGATTGTATGAAAATAAGTTTTGAGGGTTAGTATTCAGTCTTAAAATATTTCTATTACACACGCAGTATTTTCTAGATAGTCACATTATTTCTATAATTTTTAAAAAAATGTAAAACTGTTTTGAGATCTTAGGCCATTTACGTATTGTTGACAGACTGCTGTGTAATGTCAGTATAACTTCTCAATCGATGTGCCAACCTTGAAATGCAAGCACCATGCTGGCATTAACGAAATGCAAAATTATGACTTTAAGAAAGAAGACAAAATCTCACAACAAAGTGGAAGAAATTCAAACTCAATTAAAGTTGGTATATGCAGCATTTAAAATTATTATTATAGCGAGAACACAGGCAGAGAAAAAAAAGAACAGCAAACATATTTCGATCGTGAGGAATTAAAATTCATTAAATTCACTCAGACTAACGAAAAATGGAAAACTTTTTGTTTTTAATGAAGTTTTATCTGCTCGATATCTGCAATATATCCTTCAACTTTAATGACGCTTAAACAAGCCACTGTCTCACAGTGTGCATCTTTCCTTGTTGAGTGGAATGTCTGCTGTAATTAAAATTATGGCGGATAACAGAGCGCGTACAAATTCTATGCGCATGCGCAGATATACAATGAGATTTTTGTAACTTCTTCATATCTCAACCAAAGTTAGAGAAGCTAAGTTTTAATGATACGGTATCAGCCAGCAGATTTAGATTTAAGCTTTTGAAGACATTAATATATTGATTAGCTGAGATAAATTATGCTTCGCTCATAAAGTGTATTGGCAAAGACTTTCCGCTTCTGTTTCCCAGATATACTTGTCGTTCGTGTCCAACGTGACCAAAGCGAAAAACATGCGACTAAACAAATACTTGTCAACTGTATACAACCGATTTCTAAGATAAATGGTTCAAAATGCTTTGAGCGAGGGAAACTTGTGTGCCTTGTCAGAGACCAGCCTTCTTTGAAAATTGTGGATTGGCGCTACAGAATGAGAAACCAAAAAAGAAACCATATCACTGAAGGACAGTCAACAGCTGGAACAGCTAAAATAGATATCACATGTAACTCTAAGAGAAAATAATGACATAATCCAGATGTCAACATTCCATAACACTATGAAATGCTTTATAGATCACAACCGAAAGCAACAATGCCGAAGTTTTTTTTATAAGGAACAGCTAATATTGTCACTGCCAACATTATATATATATATATATATATATATATATATATATATATATATATATATATAAAAACATATATTGTTAAATATAAAAGACAACGATTTTCTATTATGTTTGATCATGAGCCGTTCTAAGCTTCGTATTATGGCTTTAGTTTCGAGAGAAAATAAACATGAAAACTGTCCAATATTTGGAAATTTTTTATTATGCTGTCCCTCGTTATAAGCTTTCGGCTCACATAAGCCATCATCAGAGTTATATGGACATAACAACAGAGATGTTCACCATCAAAGATGATATCCTGTTATATTTACATAGAAGTTTGTTATGGGACGATAACGGTCACGGAATAGAAGACGCAAGTCGTAAATTCGTAATGCGTTTCTATGTCGTCGTACATGACCACGTGAGAGAAAGAAATATTCTCACCAGAACTATGTTTTTAGATGCAATGTAATATGTTCTAGTTGTTTCGAAATGTAATTTTGATGAATATGGATTGCTTTGTTTTAATGTAGATGTCTCAGATGTGTGTGTGTGTGTGTGCGTTTGTGTACGTCAAAGGTACACAACAAAAAGTTAATTTCAAAGAACAACTTGAGTATTGTACAATTTTACGGACAGGCTATTATATACAATTTAAATAGTACTAGACACACAAGTGAAAAGTCAGTTTTCAAAGTATGAAAGAAAAAAGGAAGCGCCTAATTATTTGCAAATGGAAGAAAGAAAGACATTCTTTCCTCATGTGTCCAAGCTTTCTCTAATAGGACTGTTTTATTTTTGGTTTCCAAGGGGGTGGGCAGCTGATATGTGTACAGAAAATGGTGTTTATCGCACTTTCTACAATGAGGTACAAACAACAGAAATGGAATAAAACTAGAGAGTTAGAAATTTAAAGAAATGGGATGAAGTCCAAATAACGGCTAAGGAAATTAACTGGAAAGTAAAAAGAGATGAAGAGAGTGTTGTACATTATCTTCTCATGGATTAAGTAAAAAAAAAAAGATAGGAAAATATCACTGGAAAGTGAGGAAATTGATGGAAGCGTTGTTCATTATTCACTTTGTAGTCTTAATAACAGATACAAATCATTGTTGGAGAATACTAAAAGTGATAGAAGTGACATGCATTAATCTTTTACAAGCCAGTGTGGATTTCAACGAGGCGTGGAATTTATTTACTCAGGAAGAAATGATTGGAGGTCTCCTCGTTTCAAGAATATGGAGTCACCTGTAGTACGCGGGTTGTTGTGCATGCTATCATCTGTGTGTCGAATGAATCGTACCGATCGGTATATTATTTACCTTTTCTTTTCTGTTCGCTACTCTTTCTTACGAGTTCTACTTATTGTACAAGAGGCATTGCTACTGAGTAGTGAGTTCAATCCTTACTGGGGGGGGGGCATACAAAATTCGGTATTAAATAATCCAACAACGGTTGGCATGTCATAAAATCAAACAACCTAGACAAATAGGCACCTTGGCTTGGAGTAATGGTTAATTAGGATAGTCTGATTGAGCTTTACTAATGAGATCGATTTTCATTGAATGACCTATACAGAATTTGACATAAAATAGCCTATCGAGAGTTGTGATGCCGTAAAATCAACGAACCTAAATCTAATATCTGATGAAGTCGTTACATGGAACAGAAACGTTATAGTCTCCGTACAATCATTGCCAAATAACTCCTGGAGTAAAATTAGTTTTTCGGTAGTTTGAATCAATTCAGATTTTCCTATTTAAACCTCCGTTAATATCGGCGGATGTTTGAAATCCAAACAAAATATATTCCCTTAATATTTAGCTAGTGAAAAGACAAGGTTTCATGATTAGACAGGTAGATTTATGATCACCTTTACCAAGTAACTATAAAGAGCCTCTAGCCTTAGTTATAATATTTGTGTGGATTACAAGTATCTGGCCGTAAAGAGTATCTGTAATAATTTTGGTCGAAATGTATGGAAACGTATGCAAATATCACAGTGATCTTTTTCATTGAATGCAATGTAAAAAAAAAAAAATAGTTGAAGAGAAGTCCGCTTGATCATAAATTGTTTTAAAAAATCACAATGAAAATAAAATGTAACATATTTTTGTATATTTGACTTTTTGAAATTTTCAAATTCATTTTTCATTGTTTGGATTTTAATTCGATTTTTTAAAATAAAGTTTTTGTTATTTTTCTTTATCTTCTAAAACCAGAAAGAACATTCATATAAGAAAATTAAGAATTTTAGGATGTATCAATAATATTTTAAATGGGATCTTTAAAACCGTTACAATACTAATGCCTTGATAATATTCCATAGTATCAATGGTGAGTTAAAGTAAATGTAGTTTTACTTTGCTTAGATACATTAAAAAAAAAGTGTCATGTATTTTAAAATATTAGGTGCGTGCAAAAGTTTCTTGGACCAAACAGATTTTTAACTGTACTTTCACTTACATCCGACAGCAAGGCCTCTGATCGGCAAAAAGCAGCATATAGACAAATTCGTCACTTTCTTTCTGATACATTTGTTCACTTGACAAAATGACATTAACTTTAGGAAGCTACTGAAAGATTTAACTTGATCCACAATCTTGACAAGTTCATATTCTCTGTGACTTTCAAGGACCCCCTGGGTTATATTACATGTTATCCGGAAAAAATCTGATCTCTATAACAAATTCCTAGGTATGACGATAAACTACATCTGGCAGCAACGTCTCTGATCGGGAAACTGGAGGTTTTTGAGGAGCGGGGAACCAACTTTAAACTGCTGTTGTTCCCAGGTCCACCCTAACCCTCCGTGGTAGTACATGTTAGCGGGTATCAGCTATGGGTCAATAGTGAATCTCAAAACAAAATACTATGGAAGTATAAAAATACATTTTTATAATAAAAATAACAGCAATACATTTTTATAGAATTGCCAGCGATACATCTTATAGTAAAGTGAACAATATATTTTTTTGTAGTTGAAGGCATACAATTGCATTTAAAATATATTTAGTTGAAACCATAAAATTGAGTTAAAAATATTTAGATTTCAGCATTAAATAACCCATACAGGGGTTGATATGCCGCTGAAGAACAAACTGTACATTCACTCACCACGGCGTTTGTCGCTCTTAATAAGGTTTGTATTTAATCACTAGTTTTCCAATATATATATATATATATATATATATATATATTAGGAGATGTTGGAATGGTTTTTCGACAGAACATAGTTTTGGAAGAACAAGGAAATTCAGCATATGCCTAATAATATGTACCCCCTACTTATCAATTATTCAAACTTTGAATTAAAACTGTTTGACATTGATATAATTCGAAGGTTGTTCTAAAACTTTTTCGCCCAACTTTCATAATGTCCTACCAACAGGAAGAGAACACATTTATTGTTTTTATTTTTCAATATATACTTTTGTTTAGCAATAAAAATCTGCTTCCTGATCGCAGTTTGTCTTCAAGCGAATCTCCTCCCTTGACAACAGTCAGCAGTCTTATATTTGGTTGTTGCATATGAAAAGTAGTTGTCATGCTAGACATTTTGCATGCGAGAATAGATTGTCTGCGGCGTAAATCAATAATAACGGAATACTTCAATTTCGAATTCTGAATTTTCTCGGCCATCGTCAATTGCTTCAATAGCAACAAGGCAATCTGATAAAACAATAATATGGAAACACCGTAAAAGGAAACATATTTAGGCTGAAAACTTTTGGAATAGGTATGTTCGATTTTACAGTGATTATAAGCTTATTGGTATTCTGCTAACGCCGCCATAACATAATATTTTGAAACGTCAAGAATGTCCATTTATTGGCAGTAATTAGAAAACATTCCAGTGAGAAAAATAGGACAAAAGTAAGTTTGAGAAACAGATCTGATAATGGAGAATTGAACATACGAAAAAGATACGAAAATCCCGTGCCAGTTCTCTTTGGTTTAATGTATTCTTTTATCACATCCTTTGTATCCCAGTCGCTATATTCGTTTGTTTATCGAATGGTGTAATATTGATTAGCTGTTATGATGGATGAACCTGTCCCCTAATCTGTTATCGGGTCTTCGCGGGTCAAAGCATGTGTAATGCATTTAGTTTAAAGCAATGTTGGACTGTCGGAAATTATACCACTTCCGGACGGTTTTGTATTCATAGTTGTTGTTCTAGATAGTGTCGACGTCGTTAGGCTAATGTCAGCCGTACTGTTTCATTAATAGCTCATAGAAGAGTTCATCTCTTTCCCAACGGTATTACCAAGAAATGACCGAAAAGATCCTGGCCCAGAATTTGAACTCATCTTGTAAATTCTATTTTCCGCGCTAATTACTATATTACACACACACACACACACACACACACACACACACACACACACACACACACACACACACACACACACACACACACACACACACACACACACACACACATAAACACACACATAAACACAGGAGGAATGTGAAAATTTTCGGCCCTGCCATCAAGCTCTTTCAAAACAATGTCCTGTCGAAAAACCTTTCCAACAACAGCTGATATATATATATATATATATATATATAAAAAAAGAACATTAAGGTATATAATCCGGTGTTCTTATAGATATTTTTATTTTTACAAAATATATATATATATATAAAACAGGGCATGTATCTGTCTGTATGAAACATTTTCATTCGAGATCCTTCCAACCGATTTTGGCCAAACATAGTACATGCATTATAAAATGTACGAGATAGATTCTAAGCATAAAAAAATCGATCATTTTTTAAAAATCAATATTCAATAAAGCCGATTAAAGATCGATAAATTCAACTTTTTTCCTCCGATTTTGTTCAAACTCGGTATGTAGGTTAATTATATCATGACAAGCTCAACGATACCGCATTTTTATTCCCAAGCTATTGCATTTAGAGAAAAACCGCGAAAAACGAAAAATCGATTTCAACACAAATCGATTTCAACACAAATTTTTAACTAAATTCTCCCTCAATTTTCAAGCAAGGTAATACAAATTTCACTCAGTTGTAGCCAACAATAAGTTGGTTGTTTCACAGTCATTTAACTTGATTGAGTCCACCCATCTAATGAAAACCCGCGTAATTAGAGAAAAATGGCGATTTTTACTGTTTTCTTTCATATTTTTCGTTGATCTTTCAACCAATTTTCATCAAACTTAACAATTGCTTTATAAATGTATTCTATCTTACATCTCTAGTAGCACAATGACAAATTGAATTTCAAAAAAATCCAAAATAATTGTGGTCTGAAGTGGGTCTTCATGTTGCCTGTTCTACCCCTTCATGTCCTCGGTTAACTTCGATTGAATAAAAACAGACGACTTCGGTTATATCAGTAACAGCATTAATTCAAAATGTTTTTTAATGAAAATACTTTAAAGTAATTGAAGATAGACTCTGTTACATCTAAACATGATGTTGATTTTGCTCCATTCTAATTAAACGCTTTTTTTCTGATCGACCAGCTGGGTATGGCTGCTAGTATATATATATATATATATATATATATATATATATATATGCCACTAGGACACAAAGGGTTACTAGATGTGAAAGAGAATGAAAACAATTTCGGTCAATAAAAGAAAACTTTTCACGAAGGCAGAGGATGGCGATTAGCGTTGCATTTAAATTTCTAAAGATTGTGAGTGACAGGGAAACAAGAAATCGGAATGGTGTTCGACGGACGAGAAAAATAAACTATTAGAATAGAAAATACGGTTGCATTTAGCTAGTTCAACAGGCTTAGTTATCAATCTAGTAGCACGCTTAAATTTATGCAGTCAAGGCCCCAAGTACGAATTCTCATTAGGACAATTGAATACATATATACATATATATATATATATATATATATATATATATATATATATGTATGTATGTATGAATGTTATTATGTAATTTGAAATTGATTCAGTAAGTTTTACATTGAAAAAAATATAAAGATGTTATATTTAAACACTGAGAAGTTACATTTTAAATGTGCATCAATACATTCAAAGCCTAATGATAAGACTAAAATAAAGAAAATACTTAACAAATATTTATTTTTCAATATATTGCTCTTAATTAATGAACTTAATTCCATTGTGAATATTAATTGCATACATCGAACATAATACAGAGAACAGTTCTCATCAATAATCAGTTACACACACACACACACACACACATATATATATATATATATATATATATATATATATATATGAATGATAAAAATATAGTTTTATGGTATGCTGCATTAATGGATAAATATGCATAATATCAGGGATAAAGTATATATAACTATAAAAGTGAACGCTGAGTTTAACACCGAGTGGCGAGAATCTGTTACATAATTTTCATTTTGCTTGACCAGAAGTTATTAGAAGATTTGAAAAAAAATACAAAAAAAAATGTAAAATCCAGACCGTATAAGTTTAATTTAAGAAAACTTAATTAAATGAATTCTTTCGGGATATATATACATATATACGATTATGTATGTGTGTATATATACATATTTTTAATCTAAGTTTTAGACACATGTACTGTATGTGTTGGGATATGTAGGTGTATTTGCAATAAATTCAATGTAACTGCTTCACGTCTCCCTAAATATTGCGAATATGTTGTAAAACTAATTGATTTCATTAAAATGAAAACTCTGCAATCCCGTGCCTTTGCTATAATTATTATGATTCTTCCTGATACTTGAGGTCGACCAAAACCAGAAAGATTATTGAAATTTATCTTGGCCCACCCTGAAGACAATTCGATGACGGAGTTTGGGACAGGTCAGGCTGAGTGGGGGAGCAAGGTTATGAAATATGGTTCTCTCCACAAGGCCATTAGTAACTCGAATTTATCTGAGAACGTTGATGGAAAAATCGATATGTTTCCACTGTTGAGGACCGACGAAAATTCCTCTCTTTCTAAACCGATGGACCATTCTTCTTTACCTTCATTTGTCTGCTAAAACGAAACCTGTGTCATTTTGTAATAGAGTATAAACTCAAAGAAGGAATATAAAGTCTAGTAATGTTTGCTAGTTGCATTTTCAAGTGATCTCCCCACCTTTCCTACCTTTTTCCTCTCTGTTGATAACAGTCTTATTTAACTGACATTTAAGAACGTAAATACCTGTAGGCCGATATCTGTATAATTTAGACGAGTCTGGCCAATGGTAATGGTAGTATTAACCATTTCTCTACAAGCATTCATTAACCAGTACTGGTTTCGCTAGAAATTTATAAAATCTTTCTCTTGAAATACGTTTTCCTGAAAAATAGTTTCTGAAGTCCAGAAGCTGTTATAGATGTTTGCAGTACTGATGGTGAATTCCTTCATAACGTATTATTTGAATTAATGTGGAATGTTAACATCTTGATTATGGCATTATTTTCTCTTCGAGTTGAATAGGCTAGCCATTTTAGTTCTTGCTGATGTTGGTAGTCCTCAAATGATGCGGTTTCTTTTAGTTGGTACAGTTCTTAGTGAATCTATAGCGCCAGTTCACAATGTTAAAAAAAGGATGATAAAGGTAGCATTAAGAAGATGATGAAAAGATTCGGTTGTATTAGTATTGAAATATAGTACTTGAAAATGTAGCACTTACTAATAGAGATGTCAAAACCAAGCAAGTACAGACATTTAAATACACGGGAAGGGATTTATGTTACATTTCCATTCTTCTTTTATGGAGGCAACGGAAAATATAGCACTGAAATCCAAACATGCATTGAAATAGCGAAATATGTTTTCCAGAAGCTAAACAAAGTATTAAAAAAATCGTTAGAAACAAAGAAAAGAGTTCCGAACTGCTATGTAATATCCATCCTTCTATACGACAGTCAATGGTGGGGATTTTGCTTACAGTTGAAGAAACCGGCGGCAAAAGCGATGTGGTTCTACTAATGCTAAGAATACCATGGACAGACCATGTAAACAACAAGGAAGTTTTAAGTAAAATGGTAACAAAAAGGACAATTATATTTAAAATTAGAAAGATACAGATGACATTTTCCGAGGAAAGAGGTTTTGTAGAATATGAAAATCGTAGCATATATCGAATCGAGTAAGTTATCTAAGCATCTTTGTGCAAATATGTAACAGAAAAAGGCCCGAGATGAATAGGAAAACGATAAATGTTACTAAGAACTACAAAAGATGGGAAGTTTTCAAGTCAGAGAAAAGTGACAAAAAACAAAAAAAGAACCCCCCCAAAAAAAAACAAAAAAAAAAAAATAACAAAGAAAGAACACATAAGTATGAGAAACTTTTCAAGAATTTATTACCATCAGAAATAATCATTTGGAAAGTACAGACATAAATGACATTGTTAGACATTTTAGCAAATATGCGTTTAATCACATGAAAAGAACTTTGATTAAAGGTTTTCCAACATTTGATATTTTCTTATACAGACTTTTTCACCGCAATCTATCTATCTATCTAGCTAGCTAGCTAGCTTAGTCTGTTTATATTCTATCTATCTATCTATCTATCTATCTATCTATCTATCTATCTATCGCTTAGTGCATTAGACGTTGCAGGTTTGTCATTAATATCATGTTATTAAGAAGGCAATGTTGTTTTTCAGGGCAAGCAGGCCCTACAGACTTGGAAGTTTGAGTCGGCACAGTATTATTTCCTCCAAGCTGTTACCACATTTCAATTGATCAACCAATTAATTCGACGCTTATTGCTTAGCGAGGAAGAAGAATGAGTTTTGGAAATACACAAGTGTCAGCAATCCAATCATTGCTAAATCTGATTAATTGGCAACAACCCCAAATGAGACGACGAAAACTCGAGGCCTGAAAATTCTATCTTTTTCGAAATCAAGTTTCTTCTTCTATTGTTTTCTTGACAAATTATTCTTTTAAACAATTCAAGAATAACATTTTGTTTAAGGTCTTCGAATATATTTTAGATGACTCCGTTGTCATTATTATGAATTTTTGACTACTTTTTGATATTGTTTTTTTTTTTTTAATTTTTAGCACAGCACCAGATAAAGTTTGTATTCTATGATCAATAGTTAAAATGGTTTCAAGCAAATAAAGACTGTAATTCTTAGAGAAGACCACCGTTCTTTGAACTGGCGCAACGTAAGGGCAGACCAAATATATAATAATAATTTGGTACATAACTGTACCAAATAACAGAAACCACATTAGTTGAAGACTTTCAGCAACAGCAACAACTCAAATGGATGGCACATGTGAGAATAAATGATGACAAGCTATTGATGTTCCACACAACTTCGAATAAAAGATTAGGAAGAAAACCCCTATTAATACTGGGAAGAGCAATAATAATTACTGAACTTGTGAAACCTATTTTACTGAAAAATTGTTTTAATTGAAAGGTTTTATAAATTTCAACTGAATTACACTGAACTTAAATGAAACCTGAATGTTTCCTTATAATGTAAAATATGTTTTTAATTGAAAGGTTTTAATAAAAAATTTCAAATTCTTCTGAAAAAGACAAAAAAAGTAGCAGCTGAATACAAGCGAGGAATTTTCTTGTTAACCCAGCTGCATCTATTAAGAAAAAATTAAGCGGACAGTGCAATGGCTGCGTTTAATTTGACGGAAAATCTTTCGTAACAGAAGTGATACTTATATTCAATAATGAATCCAAATTCCAAAACCTGTTCTGAAAAGATAAGTAATCGGCTATTCTGCTGTTTTCTTTTCAATATATCACTTTATAGTATAAAAAATTTTACAGAAAACATTTGATAAATAGAATTTTTATTCGAACTGAATCCACAGTCCCAAAGATTCAATCGAAGACCTATTTATGACTCTTTGAAACTGTAAAAATAAAGAAAAAACTGTGTTAGCTCTCAAAAATAGGAAAGTATTAAACACTCTTTGGATAGTTTTGGGTAAAATATTTATGGTGAAGTTTTACGAAACGTAATCTCGTTTTATTATTTGGTAGGGGGCGTGTGTCACTAGGCGTGTGTTTAATTGACCCATCGGCTATTAATATAAAGATTATTTTCGGATAACTCAACAAACGATTCATCATTTTAAGAATCGATTCGTGCGACAACTGTTACACACACACAACATGGTATATA
Source organism: Acanthosepion pharaonis (assembly GCA_903632075.3). Classification (NCBI taxonomy): domain Eukaryota; kingdom Metazoa; phylum Mollusca; class Cephalopoda; order Sepiida; family Sepiidae; genus Acanthosepion; species Acanthosepion pharaonis. Next base: position 396,601 of record CAHIKZ030005100.1, on the reverse strand, counting down.
ATGCACCTATGTGTATCACACACAAATTGAAAGCAAGATGCACACATATTTTTGTTTTATTTATTTGAGCCTAGTTTTAAATGTAAATTAAATTCTCTTTACTAATTCGTGTAGTTGTTCGGATGAATCAATGTCACTCGACAATGAAAAAGATATCATGACAATGCAGACTTACACAAATATACGTTTACTGGATTTTTTTTAAAGAAATGGCATAACATCTCAGACATCCTTTGTGGAATTTTTAACCTCCACAGCAAACTGTATCAACAATAATAACAGTTTTAAACTTATCTAAACTAACATAATTATACTAAGGGTGTTTAAATAACTTCGACCGATTTTAAATGTAAATTAATTTTAAGCGTCTACAGAATCAAGTGACCATCATTTAAAATTGACAAAGATTATTGTTTAAGGTTGACGGACAAAATTGTTTTCAATCGTTATGAGTCTACCGATTGAATTTGAATAGAATTTTATTATAAACAATTGTCTTGTAAATAGAATTTTAAAAGCATTCTGAATGTAAAAATAAAGAAAAGTGTGCAAAAAATAAGAAACACTACCTGCCAAAAAAGGTGAAGTTTTGTTGAAATCGGTTGATAAATGTAGGAAATGATCCCATATATAAACGAACACACACACACACACACACACACACACACACACACACACACACACACATCCTGGATTTTAAAGTATAACTCGATATCAGTTTTCCCCCTTTCATTCTGGCGACAGAATCGTGTTTTATCGTGTTTTCAAATTGATTTCGTGCAAAAACAATTTGGTAATTTTACGTAGTCCTGTGAAGTTTTGTTGAAATCGGTTGAAAAATGTAGGAAATCCGATCCCATATATAAACGTACACACACGCACACACACACAAACACACACACACACAATCTGCGTTTTATAATAAGTAAGATTTAATAACTTAAGTCTCTGGTAATTTCAACCATGGAAAGATTAACAGTCAAAGAACGAATTACATTTTCAAGAGTGTCATAGGAAAAATTGTTCGTAAATTCAAACAAACTGGGTCGGTGGCAGATGTTAAAATACCTGTGTGCGCTCGTTTACGCCGTTCAGCTGAAAACATTGCTGAAGTGCACGAGAATGTGACCAAAAATCCAGACAGCGCTGTTCATCATCGCGCGCAGGAATTGAACCTCTCCACTACAACGTTACATCTTTTCAAATTGCACTCTCGGTTGATCGATTATCTTGACCAAAGAAATCACGAAGCCCGCGAAATGCATTTCTGTTTGAACGTCCATTTTCGTAACAGGCTTCGATAACACAATCTTTGATTGTTAATCTTTCCATGGTTGAAATTTCCAAAGACGTAACTTGTTAAATCTGAAAGAAAAAGAAAAAAAAATCATTAGACGCTTAAACTTAATTCACATTTAAAATCGGCCCAAGTTATTGGAACGCCTTTATAAACGTATAAATTACTTATGGATCTATGATATTCCTATAAAACTTCTTATGAACTTAGAAAATACTTGTGAATTTTTAAAATTTGATGAATTTCTTATAAACTTATAAGCTATTTATAAACGTTTTATGAGTTCATGAACCTCTTATAAAATAGATAAGTTATACATTTTTCATAAACTTCTTGTAAACATACAAACCTCTTATAAATTACTTAAGAAAATTTCCTATAAACCACTTACGAACATATAAACATTGCATAATTAGGATCTCCTAATAAAGTTGTCAAGAATTTCACATGAATTTATATACTTCCTATGCACTTTTTACAGATTTATAAAATCCCTATGAACTTTTTCTTATAGATTTATAAAACTATTATAAATTTCTCATGAACTTATAACATTTTTATGAATTCATAAGCTTTTTATAAACGTATACGTTTCGTTTAAATTATTTATAAACTTATTTGAAATTTCTTGTAAATTTATTACGAACTTAAACTTATGAAATTATTATAAACATGTTATGAAACTATAAACTTCTTATGAATTTCTTATAAATTCATAAAGATATTTTACATTTATTAAATCATAAACTACTTATAAACGTTTTATGAACTTGGAAACGTTTTATAAATTTATGATGATCTTAAAAGTTATAAACTTCTTATAAGCTTGTTATAAATTTTTTATGAACTTATAAACTTCTAGAAAACTTCTTATAAACTGATATATTTATAAATAATATACTATCCGGAATAAAACCTATTCTTGTTATGCTTTTACATATACTTTGAGTTGTTTTTATTTGGACCTCAAACATTGATAACACCAGCCAGAATTACAAATTTCACATAACAATATGTAACCAATACGTTGTATTGGTTTCATATCATGCGTCCCTTTGATACCATCCTAATACTCTCACTGGAATAACAAATCAGACACAGTAAACAGAAAAATATAATCTCTTGTTATATATGTTGTATATAACCTCTTTTCCCAAACAAGAAGTAATACCCGAACGTTGTATGCAAGACTAAGAAAATTTGTCAGTCTTTTCCGTATGTGTGTATGTATTTTGACGACTACAGTATCACTTTCTATACATAGCGATTTCAAGCTTATCTCTAAATAGACGTAACCATGTCTCTGTTTACGAGAGGCCCGTCTCTCTTTTTCTCTATTTACCGCTTTGTCTAAAGAAATAGGCTTCCTTTATCTCTCTCTTATAGGTATTTAATAGTCTCACACTGAGCAGATGCCACAACGAGAAGACAGCCTCAGGTATTATCGCGAAACGTTCCCGACATACATGAAGGAAACGTCTGTATCTTGTAAAACATTTTAATTCCGATAAAGATATTTTATTAACCGTTGAAGATTCACTCCTTCGCATGGATTTAAAGTCAGAATAACGAACATAATTGAAGCAATACTAACGAATTAATTTTCTCTTTCCCCACCTCTCTCTCTCTTTATATATATATATATATATATATATATATATATATATATATATATATATATAAAGGACTCTCTAAACGTTTCCGACGGATGAGGGTCCAGCAGCTCAGTTCTTATAGAAATTTAAGGTATATTTATGAGGTAAAGTACACAATGCCATTGATAGAGCAAATATGTAAATCTAAAAGTGGACATTGACGTCAACAATCAGAGGCGATAGTCTCCTTCATGCTAAAACGTAATATTCAAGCCTGAAAAGACTGCATTTAAGAATGAAGCAGACTGTCGCCGCTTAGTTTTGATCTCATTGTCCACTTTTATATTTACATGCACTTTCCCCCATAAATATACCATAACTTAAAACTATATTTTCATCATTTATACAAACACACACACACACACACACACACACACACACACATATATATATATATATATATATATATATATATATATATGATTTTTATTTTGCGCTGCTGAATTTAGCAACTTGCTCGTTTAAATGACACGCTGGAAAATAGTTCTAAGCAATGAATTCGACCAGTGATTTTGATGCGTAACAACGCGCGTCACCATGTTGCAAATGCGACGCGGCAAACGATTATAGGTTGGTTTAAGAAGTTCTTTCAAAATATGTCATATTCTCAAGAATTGTCACTTTTAGAAGTGTAACTTTTACTCAAAATAATGCTACTTGTTGAAGGAGCAGTTCAAACAGATTTAAAATATCGAGAAATTACTTGAAATCAATGCCAGAATCGTTCTTTTATGGTCACATAGATAATTTACCTGAAACCTAGTGGGAAGGACATCGAAAACCAGGGAAACTATTTTGTTATTCTCATTTCTTTCCGGGTCCCACCAAGAGATTTAAGGTCAGAAATGGCATCATGACATTTTCCGCTGAGCAATTTAAAAAAAAACAACAACAACAAAAAAAACCCCCACACATATATATATTTTACATAGATAAAACCCTTCATAACGTGTGGGCTGTACTCGTGAGAACACTTTTTTGTATTTCCTTAAGGCATGGGCGTCCAGGAAATCTTTCAATGTGTCTATTGAAACTTTTTCCAAACCCTAAACCATGCTATGAATATATATGAATAAAATAATATATATATATATATATATATATATATATATATATATATATATATATATATATATATATATATATAAACTTTTTTATATTAACATTAAGATTTTGATATACAAACTTTACCCCGTCCAAGCATGAAGAACGGATAGTGTAATCGTGAATAAAGAACCAAAAAAAAGCTGAATGAGAAATTGGAGCACTTTGATCTGGAGTTGAGAAAGATATGGATTAGGAAGGTTAGAATATTGTCTGTAATATTAGTTGCATTTGAATTGTGATATAAGCACTGGAATTATTGGATGAGCAGGAAATCCGAGGAATTGGTGGGACTACGGACAGCAGGTCAGTTGCTCAGTGTCTGTGAAAATACTTAGAAGGATGCTCAAGATTTGAGGAGACTCGCTGTCACACAATCATCAACGACAACCCTAAAACAATTTATGCGAACCTGCAAGTGCAATAATAATAATAATAATAATAATAATAATAATAAGCAAAAAAGAAAGTGAGAATTACAGAAACACACTCAATAAATTTAGATTTTGTCATAAAGATTAGGAAACTGGAACAAGATGAAGCCTATAAGAACTTAGGAATTAGCAAAGGAAATGGAATACAGCATACCCAAATGAAGGAGAAGGTAATAAAGGAGTACTACAGGGTGTGCGTCTGGTACTGAATACCGAGTTGACTTAAACAAAAAAAACAACAATATCAGCCATAAATACCTTTGTTGTGTCTGTGGTGCAATACATTTTCAACATCCTTAACTGGACCATAGCTGACATTAAGCGAATGGACGCCAAACCGAGGAAGCTTCTCACCTGTGGCAGGTGAGAAGCTTCCTCGGTTTGGCGTCCATTCGGTTTGCATGCATCATCCCAAAGCTGATGTTGATCGTCTGTATGTGCCCAGATCCGAAAGAGGCAGAGGATTAGTTCAACAGGTCTTACAAAACTACAACAATTGGCCTTCAAAGATAACTGGAAGCTACAGAGGATGATGATATATATCAAAGAACTTGAAAGTGTTAAGCGTCTTTATTCCGTAATAAAGGAAGCCAACAAGTTCAAAATAGAGTTTCAAATGGGTGTAGAAATACAAGTAAAGCACAATGCAACGACTGAAGCTGCAAAATTCTTAAAAAAGAAAGCAAAGGCAAATACAACCGGCCAGATAAAGAAACGAAGACAAGATAAACTGCTTCACGGTCATTACTCTTCCCGTACCAAACAAACTGATGTAGACAAACCCCATACCCATCAGTAACTACGTAGTGAATGGTTAAAAGCTGAAACCGAAGGTTTTATTCTTGCTACACAGAATCAATGCTTGTTAACTAGAAATTACCAAACCCAGAAACAACTGACCATCTTGTATCAGGTTGCACGGTATTGGCACTCACTGAATATAAAACACGACATGACAGAGTGGAACAATATCTGCATGGGAAAATTTGCAACTTTTACGGCAAGGAAACTGAAAGAAATTGGTATGAACATCACCCAGACCCGGTTACAGTGATAGGACCATTTATATGTGACTATGCGATACGCACAGACAGAACAAACAAAGCTAATCGCCCAGACATGGTTATTAGAGACCGCAAACAAAAAATTGCCCCCTTATCGATATGGCAGTCCCTGCAGACTGCAATGTATCTTTGAAAATCTTCAAAAAGCTGTAAAAATACAAGGTCCTTGAAATCGAAATCTCAGAAATGTAGCACATTAGAACATCAACAATACTTGTTGTAGTTGGAGCACTCGGATTGTTTAGAAAAGATTCCAGTAGACTCATTGAAGGAATTCCTGGAAGTCCATGCCTTAAAGAAATACAAAAAATTGTTCTCACGAGTATAGCCCGCACCTTATGAAGGATTTTATCTATGTAAAAAATATATATGTGTTTTATTTTTGTTTTTTTAAAATTGCTCAAGGGGAAAATGTCATGATGTCATTTCTGACCTTAGGTCTCTTGGTGGGACCCGGAAAGAAATGAGAATAACATCAGAAATCAAAGGAAATATAATAATAATAATAATAATAATAATAATAATAATAATAATAATAAATTGTTCTCACAAGTATAGCTCACACCTTATGAAGGCCTTTATCTATGAAAACTGTCTGTAATGTTGGGTTTTTTTATTTTTATTTTTTTACAAAATGTTCCGTGGAAAATGTCACAATACCATTTCAGATCTTAGGTCTCGGGTGGAATCCGGAAGTAAGTGAGTATACAACAGAAATCGAAGGAAATAATATTGATGATGATGATGATGATGATGATGATGATGATGATAATGTTGATGATGATGATAATAATGTTGATGTTGATGATGATGATGATAAAAAACAACATATACTTGAATAATATAAAGGATATACTTATGGATATTTTGGTTAGTTTGTTATGTTTATGAAAATAAACTCATACGTGATAATTTATGAAGCCATATATGTGGACGTCACGTGACAACGAAATAAGATAATTGTAATACGGCGTGGGTATTGCAGATTTTATCAATATATAAATAAATTGTTAAGAAGATAAAAATATTGTCTTAGTGGGAAATTGCGGTTAAATTAAAAAGCAATTTCCGTAAATCTGAACCGTAAAGATGACTACTGGTGTCGGCAAAAAAAAAAAAAGAAACAAAAACAAAACAAAAACTATTTCAGTCACTCGATTTCTCTCTCTTTCTCTCTCTCTCTCTCTCTCTCTCTCTCTCTATCTATCTATCTATCTATCAAGAAAATCAGTAGAGTAGTAATGTGGATAGAGATAAGGATCATTGACGAAAAGAAGAGAGATGAAAATGAGCGTTTACACAAATCAAAGAAAGGAAGAAGCGTGGTTATAGATAGGTAGATAGAGAGATAGATAGAGAGAGAGAAAGAGAGAGAGAGGGAGAGAGGGAAAAGCAGAGAGAGAGAGAGAGAGAGAAAATAAAAAGAAAGTGAGGAGAGGGAGAGAACAAATGAAAACAACCAAAGCCAAGGAAAAGCCGGCAAACTGAAGGGGAAAAGAAAAAAACGAAAGACCAACGTGAAAGTGGGAGAAGTAGATTAAACAAGAGAGAGAGAGAGACAGACAGACAGACAGACAGACACAGAGAGACAGACAGACACAGAGAGACAGAGAGAGATTTGTGTGGAAATAAAAGAAGTTCGAGAGAGTGAGAGAGACAGACAGACAGAACGCACTGCTAGAAAAGGGGAAAAGATATACAGACGAGTGTATACAATGAAATGGGAAGGATAGAGAGAGAGAGAGAGAGAGAGAAGAGATAGAAAGAAAAAAAGATTTGAGATCTTTGTTCTAATTAGATGTATTTGCTTTCTTGACAGAATGTCAAGAGAGGATATATTTGTTTCACGACGTATGAAAAGAGACATTTTTTGAAACTTTTTTAAGAAACGGACGAAAATCTTTTTTGACGAGTTTTCATTCCTCACTCGCGACAAGTCAATCAAAGAAGACGTTTTACCATCTTGCTAAATATTGAAGCCTTATTTCCAATATTTGAACATTTCCAAGAACTGTTCTCATCACCTGATAATGAAAGAGGATTTAGATCTCTTCAAGTAGATAGCAGTGTTCAAAGCGGAAAATCGTTGCATTTCAAATATAAGCTATTTATTTTCTTCTTACGCTTGATTAAATACCCATCAAGAGGAATAACGGTTTTAATAGAAAATAAATGAGATGAAAGAAAGAACAGAATATGCTGCTTCTGGTGAAAAATTAAATGGAAATCCTTTTATTTCTGGTTAAGGAAAAACAGTTTCAATGACTTTAATTTCTGCATTTCTCACTAACGCCATTAGCTGATGTTCGAATTCAAAGGAAGAAAAAATACACGAAATAGTAATTTGAATGCTGATTTTTAAGGCAATGTGTTTGGGAGTTTGGAGCAATAAAATATTCTTTCCTTTCTTTTTGTTTTGATCGTCGTAATTTAAATTTAATATCGCAAAGGAAATTTGCATATTTGAAAACTAGTGCAAGGATTTTGAACATTGAACGTAGACTATTAAAGGTTCATTAGCAAGATTTGCGCAACATAATCAATACGCGCCAATTATATTTAGGCTTGTGCTATACTGAAACTTATATTACTAAAACTCGTTATATTGTGTCATACTATGGGAATATTGTTTATTTCTTACTGGTGCCATGGTTGAGGCCATGTTAAAATAAAAAATAAAAAGCCAAATGTTAATTTTCAAGATACACCAGACTTGACGCATTATAGTCTTTCTAACCGTTTCTCTCATTTTACTTGTTAATTTTATTCATGGTTCAGAGTTCTTATTTTTTCTCGTTTGTCGCATCGAGTTTTTCTTATCGTTGTTTCTCTCCTTGTCTCTTTATGAGTTTTTTTTCTCCTTTTCCTTTCTGTGTTATTTTTATGTCGCAGCTCTTCTGTGCTTTCTCTCTCATCTGTCGTAAGCAAAAGTAATTTCTGCAAAACATCGATTATCTCGTTGCATTGCTATTTTGTAAGAAAACTGATGGAATGTGACAACAGAAATAAATCGATTAATATAGACTAGCAGTAGCTTTTTTTTTTTAATCATTTCACCCCAAGCAAGGCGAAAATGCCACTAGTACGCAAAGGGGGTTTCAGGGAGTAAAAGTGAGAGATAAGACTGTATCTAGGGAGGATTGAGGAAGGAACAAAAGATGAACGGGATTTAAGAAAGCAGAAGATGGCGATTGATGTTGCATTTAAATGTTTAAAGGTTGTATTTATCAGGGAGGCAAGTAAACGGAAGAGAGTTCCACAAGAGGGAATTGCGAGAAAAGAAACTGTTGGAATAGAAGTGGCCGTTGTATTTAACTATTTCAACAGTAAAAGGGTTGGACCTAGATGCCAATCTAGTAGCACGCTTAAATTCATGCAGTCGGGGCACTAGGGAAAAAATCGTAAGAGCAGTTGCCAGGAAAATACTTGGAGAAAAGACAGAGAGAAGCCACGCCATGTCGGTGAGAAGGTGACTGAACCCGAGATGACAAATCAGAATCGATTACATTACAGACGCTACTTTGGATTTTGTCAAGAACCTCGAGATGAATAGCAGGAGTACCAAACCAAATATGGCAGCGGTATTCAATGCACGGACGAATGGTAGATTTGTAAATGTGCAAGATGGATTCTGACGAAAAAATTTTCTTGTACGACACAGTGAACCAACTTTCCTTACAGTAGATGCAGCTATTGATTCAAGTCAGTGGGAAACGTGAGGCCAAGAAGGCGCAGTATGTTGCTTTCCAGGAATCTAGCGTCAGCCATGCTGATGACAAACAGAAAAAAGATTCTCTATGGTGGTCAAATGAAAACAGTTTTGTTTTGGAGGCGTTAAAATTTACAAGATATTTGTGAAAATTTCCGTTTTCCTATTTTCTTATCTATCATAATATTTAATGAATAAATAAGTTTTGCGACTACAAAATACTCGAGGAAATTCGCTTGTTGCATCGCTAAATATTACAGCTGAACCACTTTAACGAAATATTGCAATAATAAAAAGTATGGCAAAAATGAAAATTTTAAAAACTGACAAGTTTTTCATTTCACTGAATCAGACGTTAAATGCATGAGAGGGTTTCTTTCTTTCTTTCTTTGTTTCTTTCACTGAAGCCAGACGGCATCACTGATATGTCATTTCCGTCTTTCCTAGAGATCAAAACGTAATAGTCCATTCTTTTGGCAAATTTTAACGGACGTGCGAACTAATTACGAAGAAAGAATTAGGATTCTAAGATGATATTTATTAGAATAAGCCAGCTAAGAAAGTTATTTTCATTTAGCAAGCAGTTAAGAACGAACCCGTCCTCACTGGTTGGTGAGACGAGCGCTAACCATTGACCATTGACATATACGTAAACTTCTGTTAATATATATATATATATAAACAATGATTAGTACTCATGAATATGTTGACCATTTTATAGACGTTTCCTAATTTGAAATAATGAACAACATTCGTCATTGAAAAGTAGAAAAATTCTTTTACTGAAAGTTTTTTTTTGAATATTGATATTAGTTGAATTCCTTCATAAAATACTCATCAACTGTTCATCTTAAAAGTAGAATTAGTCTCAAAACAGAGTTAAAAACTAAATATGAAAAATGTTTCTGTGGGATTTTTCAACCTTTCAGAACACTTGTATTTCATCACCAGAAATGATTTAAACTTGATTATGAAGATGATTGATTAGGTTATAGACTGTATGTCAAGGGTCGGCAACCTACAGCCCGCGGGCCGGATCCGGCCCGCGAAGGCATTTTGACCGGCCCGCGAGCCTGATTACCAATGACTCTATTTTTAACATGAGAGACGAGGCTTTCGAATTAGACTATCTGCCAGTTATCTTTCATGAGACTTATTTTACCAAGTTGCGTTGCCTACGTTTAATGTCAAATAATGGATACATATTTGTTATGACCCTTGGCTACATTAAAAGATAACAGAAGCGAAAGGAACGATAAAATGAAAGAGACCAGGGAGAGACTGACATGCAAGGTAGCAGAAACCTAAAGACAGTTAAACATACGTGCATTGTACATACATGCCTCATGAATGTGTGGATGATACCGCATGTGTACGTACGTAAGTGTATATGTTTGCAACTATTTGTACTCGCATGTATGGGTATATGTGCTTCGTTTTTGTTTGATGTGTGTGTGTGTGTGTGTGTGTGTGTGTGTGTGTGTGTGTGTGTGTGTGTGGTTCGTTTGTGGAACAATTTTCAATAAAAGTTTCAAACCTACACGTCATAATTTCATCCATTTCACTTCCGTTGATTTTTTTTTCACTTTGAAGTATTTTGACGTTCCTTGAGGAAAAGTAATTTTTGTTAGGTGTTTTCTTAATTTTAGATTTTCTTTTGTTTTTCTGATTTCTCAATGTTTATTGTCATTATGGTTTTAAATATTTAGGTCAGCATATGTAATTTTCCTTAATTTTTCATTAATGACTTTCGTCCGGCCCCGCGACCCGTCATTTTAACACGATCCGGCCCGCGGGGTCGAATGAGTTGCCGACCCCTGCTGCATGTGAAAGAACTTCAGGTTCCAGGTTCATCTTTGTTTCTTGTGTCGCATTTGTAACACGTTGACGGCTGTTCTTTTATAGAAAAACTCTACCCAGTAAAATGGTGCTAGCTATTTCAATTTCTTCATATAACATTTGTCCAGATTGAAACAATTTGTAATATATACTTTAGGTTGAATCCTGCCAAACAAAATATTTTTCCCAGTAGATTCCGTGTAGGTTGAAATATTAAAAGGTTCTTCATGATCGAGTTACGATTTTGTATTTTCGTAATAATTTAGTTTTTAAGTAATGATGACTCTCCATTTTCTTACCTAGAAAGAAGAGAAGGACAAGTTTATAACCAATTTTCTTATTATGTAAGTTTCTGTAGAAACTATTTTCTTTCCTTCAGATTTCTTTCTAAGGATTATAGTCAAAGTCCTACTGCGGCACAAACAGTAAAGAGATGAGTAAAATTCAAAGACATTTCTAAAATTTCTCTATCATTTTACCAATTTTTTAAAAACTTTTGAATCAAACACACACACACACACACACACACACACACACACACACACACACACACACACACACACACACACGTGTATATATATTGGGTTTATTTTGGTAGCAATATTTCGTTTCAACAAGTTTGGTTAAAGACCGATGAAAGTTCTTTGACAAAGTTTTTTTTTATTTATTGTTTCTCTATCTCAGACCATTTTACTGCTTTCCGGTGCAAAATTAAATATAAGTATTTTCGGCTTTCATAAGTTATTATCAAATGGTTTTTCTTTTTTTTGCGCTACGTCTACTTCATCGATTTAAAATATCGCGTCCTCCCGTGTGATCGCGTTTCTTAAAATTATTTTGTCTTTACGTGACACTTCGTATTGTAGAGTGTTTTTTTCTTAGACATTGAATTCATATTCAAATTTGTAACATTGTATCAATTTCTCACACATCCTTAAGAAATAAGTAGATAGATTCTTTTTCTTTTAAGTCAATTTGATTACAAGAGTTTCTTAGGAATTTTATCTCCAGTTCGTCTTTTAGTCAATTTAATTGCCAGGGTTTTCAGGATTCCTGTCTCCAACTCGCCTTTGTATTGACAAAGATAAAATTTTGTTAATGATTTTAGATAATCATAAAAGTAAAGCCCTTTGAAAAACTGACCAACCTATCCAGCCGGGTGGTATACTTTTCCGGAACACAAGTGGACGGATAGTGGGGTGGTACACTTGCCAATATCCATATAACAGGAAGTCAGCAGTAAGAGACAAGCGGCCAGTAAGGAAAGGACCGCCAGTGAGGAATCAGCAGTCACCTAGACGGTCGGTGAATGTAAGGTTCCTCTCTCAGTGGCCGGAAGTAAGTTAGTAAGACAGCAGCTCACGTTCTCGAAGCTGAAAGAAGAATACCACGATTAAGTGAGAAATCGTATTGTTGCTATTTCCCAATCAGTGTCTTGAAAAGCATTTGTCGTTATTTTTTGTTGAATTCGTTCACGGCCAAAGAGGCAAACTGGTAAACATAGGGAGTCGGGTGTATATGCAGACACAACGGACAGGCTGTGTACTTACGACGAGCGTAGTCACACCATCAACCAGGAAATATGGAATAAAACAAAGCCAAAATATTTAAAAAAGAGATTTCGTTGCATTTAAATAATGCTTATAAGGACTTCATTGGACTAAGTAATTGCTGGTGGAATTATATGTGTGTAGAAGAGGGGGATATAAAGACACATGCATTGGTTATAACTATAAACAGAAAGGAAACGCTGAAGATGGTGGAACGCTGGAATTTTAAATTTTCAAATAATTTTTTTCAGATCTGATTGGGCATATAGGCTAGCCGATTCTCTTCAGCTCAGATTCCCTTATGGATTTTGTTTTTATCATGTTTGTTATCAAATATTCCATAGATACTTACAAGGAACCGATCATCTTTCCAGCACTTTTGGCGATGGATCGTACATACAAGTTGCACTTGAGTTCTGGGGTTTATTTGAATCCCAATAGGCATTCAAGTCCAGAAGCTTCCTTGAGTGAACAACAGTTGGTGAAAATTCAAGGTCTGCTCACTGATGATTGAACCTTACTAGTATTTTTCTACACCTCAATATCGACGTTTCCGATATCCTAAGTCATATCTTGAAATACCCCATTTGCTGATAACTACGTATTCTGTTTTCTTATAATTAACGTTTAGTCATTCTCTTTGTTTACACGGATTACTTTATCCAATAATTCTTTCAGTTTTTCTTTCGACTCTGCAATCAACACAGTACTATTGAAAATATATATTTTTTCTATATTCTTAACTTGGCTCGAGCACCAGTGAGACATACACGGCTTATTCAGACACCAGATATGGTGTATATCTTAGTCACGATACTAAAATAAAGAAAACTAGGAATATATATATATTATTACAAGTATTGATGTAGAGATAGGTTTTTTCGTGTTAAAGTAGGAATTATGGGAAAGGTTGATAGAGAACAGGGTATCTGGAGGTTATAAGAGAAGCCATATTGTTTGCAATAGGAGGCGGACACGAGAAAGTAAGGAAGACTTTCAGCAATCACGTACAATATAGAGAGATGAAAACGTACGGGGTGGGGAAGCAAAAGAGACTGAAGAAAGAGAAAAGAAGATAGAAAGAAAGATAATTTTGAAAGTAAGAGAAAGAAAGATAGAACAAAAGAATTGAAGAGGAAAATTATGGTGGGAAGGGGAGAAATTGCAACAATGAAAAAAGTAAAAAAAAACAAAAAACAAAAAACGGAAGATAACGAAAGCGCATGAATGGGGAGTTAAATAAAGAAAGAAAGTGTAAGAGAAAATAATAAGAAAGAAATATCTGGGTTAGATCAGGTTGATTGATTTTACATTTTTACTTTTGTTATGTTATTTAATGTCGAATTTTATATGGGACACCCAATGTGTATTGGACTCATTGGGTGTCCCAATGAGTATTGAACAAAGAATTCATAGTCAACCAGAATAAATTCGTTAACCATTATCCAATGCCGAGACGTCGAAAAGAAAGAAAGAGATGTGAAATGGGGAAAAAAACGGAGGCAAACATAATGAAATAAAAACGAGGAAAAGAACGAAGAAAAGACATAGAAGTAGAAAGAGCGAAAGAAAAAGAAAATGAAGTTAATGGAAAAAAGCGAGAAGAGGAAGGAAAGGAAAAGAATAACAGAGAAAAGGAAAAATAAATTAAGGGAAAGTGGGATATATTTAGACTATCGACCTCGGAATATGGCTAAATAATACTGAAATATTTCAGATTTTAGAAGTATGGCAAGGTTGTCATTAACAATATTTTCATTTTATCGACTAACAAAAAACAAACTCTCAACTGTTGTAAAAAATATCACACACACACACCCAAACACCCCCACACAAAACCTCCACTAATTTATTCCGTGAAGAAAGGGATTTATAGATATAAAAGAAATTTTTTGACAAAGAAGTGGAACCAGAAAATAGTCGTAAGAATACAAAGAACTGTAAAATCCTGAACATCTTCGACTCAGTTTGATTTCTGCAGAGTTGAATAGCTTTCTATAAAAGCATCCGGCCATAGTAACAGAAGTTGTCAGGTTCTTGCGTCGCTCTGTACATGTCATTGTTCAATGCAAAAACCTGATTGGCTGATAATGTTTGTGACATACTCTTGTCAGAATTTCTGACGGCTTTTTGAATTAGATTAGCCAAAGGTAACCGACTGAAATTGCTTCAACAAAAGTCACGCGCATATTTGCCATTGTGTGTCTGTCTCTCTCTCTCTCTCTCTCTCTCTCTCTCTCTATATATATATATATATATATATATATATATATATATATATATATATATATATATATTTACACGCAATAATAGTTACGCACCTTCTTATAAACGTGGGCGATACAGAAAAGTTCTCAACCTGATCCATATCCCCAAAACTCACCAAATGTCTAAACATCAGAATTTTGTGGAATAGGGCTTCTTGGTTGTTCCAATAACTTTTTAGCACCCCTTCATAAATACGTTGCAAATTATGACTATAAAAACATTAAATAATTCATGTCTCATACATAAACGCCTGACATAAAGAAATAGACGCAAAAAACGAAGAGTGTGACAAGCCTTCTTTTATATGCCGTGTTCCTTCAGGACGTGGATAATCATGGCTATCCACAACTTTCTATCCTTCGTAGCCCTAAAGAATGTTTATCACTTTATTCTTTCTTCCAGTTCTCTGCTTTGTCATCCATATGTGCAGGTGGTGTAACTAGTGGAGACTCGGAATCGAGAAATCGGAGAGCCGAGTTCGATTTCCACCCGAGTTCGTTATATTTACTTACGCGCAAATATCCTTGGTTAATGAAAGAATCCATATATTCTCTCTCCCTAGCTATGGGCTTAAATAGTAGGACTTGTGTCTAGAAAAAATACTGTCATCTCACAAAAAATGGTTAACGTGGATGTGAAGGTTGGGAATAGTAGAATCAAGCAGATGGGGAAGTTTAAATAACTGGGAAGCGTCTTGACAGAGGACGGGAGGTGCAACCCTGAGATCCTTAGGCGTATTGGGATGGCCAAGAACACATTCCAAAAGCTGGGCAAAGTAATGCGAGACAGGAGGATATCTTTGGTAACAAAGAAAAGAATACTGACCTGTTACGTGACATCTGCCCTTCTTTAACGGCAGCGAATGTTGGACGATTTCCTCAATGATGAAGAAGAAACACGTTGCGACGGAGATGTAGTTCTACAGAAGGATGCTAGGGATAACATGGACCGAATGTGTGAGCAACGATGAGGTCTTAGAGAGGATGCAAACAAGGTAGCTTATACGTATCACCAGGAAGAGGTAGCTAAAGTTTCTGGGACACATAATGAGGAAGGAACACCTGATACTCACGGGTCGAATAGAGGAAAATAGAGATAATGGAAAACAACGCATGACATACCTAGGGGGCTTAAGTGCTGAAAGGGAGAGGCAGCTGAAGTTTCTGGGACACAATGGGGAAGAAGGGCCTGGAGAATCTGAACAGAGGGAAAGAGTGACAAAGGAAAACAGCGCATGGAATACTTAGAGGACTTAAGCAAGTGGATGACAGAAGCTTATCTGGGGGAGGTTACAGAGGAAAGGAACATGTTGAGAGCTGCAAGGGATAGAGGGAGGTGGAGAACCATGAACTCCCACGTCCTGAAAAAACATGGCACATAAAAAGAAAAGAATATTCACTTACAAAATAAATTCTTACAATCAAAAAATACGTTTCGGCTTTAAATAACCCTTAAAAGGGTAGTTAATCTATACAATTCGCCCTTGCATGGAGTATTGCTGCCATATATGGTCTGGAGCCCTCGGGGTTCATGATAGGCTCCAGAGGCGGATATGCAATATAATTGGCCCTGATCTGGCATCTCGTCTACAGTCACTTTCTCACAGACGCGCCGTCGCCTCTCTCTGTCTGTTTTACAAATACTTTCATGGTAATTGCTCCGAGGAGCTGCATTTGCTGGTTCTCAGACTTCATGAGTTCAAGCGCCCTACGAGGCTGGCATCCCGCTCTCACCCTTTCACTGTCGAAACTCTTAAATGTAGTCGTCTCTTCTACTCCAATAGCTTCATGTCTCGTACCTCTCGCCTGTGGAACTCCCTTCTCTATTCCAGTTTCCCTGAGAGCTATAATCTCCAACTATTCAAATGTAATGTCAATCGACATCTCCAGTTGCCTTGCTCTATCCACTATCCTTCTCCCCATCCTTTCTTCTATCACTCCTATCTGATCTTGATCCAAATTTTCTGTAAGCCCTTGCGTCCTAGTGGCTTCCCGCCTTGCTTGGGGTGAAACGCTTTAAAAAAAATTCAAAAGAAATCACTGTTCTGCCATCTGTTTAAAATCACTGTTCTGCCATTAAATAAGTTTCTCGATGGTTCTTTTTGTCTCTATTGTCTTCAATATTCTCTTTGAGTTTCACATTCTAAAAGTCTTATTTCCTCATTATGTATTCAAGAAATTTGAAATTTAATTTTCTCATTCAGAGTAAAAGTTTTTTTGTTTCTATTTTCCTTAAAACTTTATTGTTGGTCACATACTCTGTCCATAGTATTCTCAGTATCCTTCTGTAGAACAAGATCTTTGACTCCAAACAGACTGCTCATCCCTAACGTTGACCGATGTTTTTTTCCCGCAGTAGGTTGCCATTTCTTTATGCGGTAGACCAGTTGCCATCCAAGGCTATACAACCCGGTCTGTTCTGCTATTTATCCACAGCTTTGAAGAAGAAGATTCATACCTTTCCCAAGGGTATTAGCATGTAAGTGAATGTAATGGATTCGACTGGAATCTCTCTTCATCTGTAAGGAAATTGTTCAATATTCATTACCATATAAAAAATTGATTTTAAGTAGCACTTGAACCCCCTTTTCTTTGTTTCTAATGAAACTTTCCTGTTTCTTAATAAGGTGTTTTGCTTTCGGAAGGCATCTTTCCATATTCAAATGCACCTTCGAAATGTGTCAAATTTTCTGTCCTCTGTTCATCTCTTGGCATGTTACTTTTGTTAACAACCTATATTCTGTCTTATAATTGTTGGTTATTTCTTTCTTCTCACTTTCCTTTACTACATTGTCTAGGATTTCCTGCAGTTTCCTTTCTGTGTCATCATGCTGTTAAGATTGTGTCCATACTGTTATTCAGTCAGTTATGTGCCATGCGTGATACACGATTAGGTGATCATGTATCTTTCGATACATGACTGAGGAGGCAGATTTTTTCCCGCAGTAGGTTGCCATTTCTTTCTGCGGTAGACCAGTTGCCATCTAAGGCTATACAACCCGGTCTGTTCTGCTATTTACCCACAGCTGGAAGGAGAAGAAGAAGATTCATACCTTTCCCAAGGGTATTAGTATGTAAATGAATGTAATGGATTCGATTGGAATTTGAACTCGGCTCTCTCAATCCGAGCCGCTATCCATTACTCCACCGTGCCTCCTTTTATTACAGGAAGGAAACAAAAGGCATCATCTCTTCTAAGGATCACATAAATATTAACACAGTAAATGCTAAAAGCATATAGAAATTCATTGAAAATTGTTTTAATGCTATCTGTTTATACAATATAGCAGCTGGGATTTACGAAATAAACCGCTTAAGAATTTTGTTTCCTGTAAATCTCAGTTAACACCAATCGTTCTGGCAACGTTGAAGATACGTTGTAATTTAGTTGGGGGATATATTATGCAGTGGTGGCTTTACTGTAGCGTTGTAATTAAGTATTTTCCTGACTCCAAACAGACTGCTCATCGCTAACGTTGACCGAGTAAACGCTGCGTAGTGCTGTAGCTGAAAATTCCGCACTGGTCAATTATAACATCAAATTACTTTCTCTTCGCTTAATATGTACAGAAAGTATAAAAATTAATTTCGTATTTTTAAAAAATCGAGTATCACTAATTCAGATGATGAATACACATTGTAATATCTTCTTCCTTTATGTGCGATCATGGCTCTCCACTTCCTCCTTATCCTTTGTAGATCTTAATAAGTTTTGTCTTTTTGCTACTTCTCCCAGACCCTGTTCTGTCATCCATCTGCTTAAGTCCGCTAGGCATATCACGCATTGCTTTCCCTTGTCTCTCTTTCCCTCTATTCGCCAAGTCGTCCTTTCTGATTACGTGTACCAGAAATTTTAGCTGCCTCTTCCTGATGTTAAGTATAAGCTTCCTCCTTGTTTGCATCCTCTCCAAAAACTCATCGTTGCTCACACGCTCGGGCCATGATATCCTTAGCATTTTTCTGTAGAACCATACCTCCGTTGTCTAGAGTCTTTGAGGAGACCGTACACCATTCGCTGCCGTAAAGGCGGACAGCTATCACGTAGCAGTTTTGTACTCTTACCAATGAAATTCTCCTGTCTCGTAATATTCTTTGTCGTTCCCAATGCGTCTTCGGATCTCAGCGTTGCGCTTACCGTCGTCTGTCAAAACATTTCCTAGATATTTAAATTTCCGCTCTTGC